>JASTWF010000229.1:121101-473680 GCA_030390025.1 Squalus acanthias
AAACACACACACTCACACATTCTCACACACACTCACACTCTCACATGCACACACACACATACTCTCAAACACACATGTACACTCACACGCACACACACATTCTCACACACACACACACTCTCTCACACAATCTCACACACACATTTACACTCACACACACTTACACTCACACACATACACACACATTTACACTCACACACACACACATTTACAGTCGCACACACACACTCACACACACACACTCACACACAATCTTATACACTTACACACACACACTCTCACAAACACACACACTCTTACACACACACTCTCAAACACACACTCACACACACACTCTCAAACATACACTCTCGCACACACACTCTTACACTCACTCTCACATGCACACACACACTCTCACAAGCACACTCACACACACACACACATTTGCACTCACACACACACATTTGCACTCACACACACACATTTGCACTCACATACACACACTCACACACACTCTCATACATTTACACACACACTCTCACACACACACACACTCACACACACACTCACTCTCATGCTCACACTCTCACACGCACACACTCTCAAACACACACTCACACACACTCACACACACATTCTCACACACACTCTCACACACACACTCTCACACACTCACACACACTCTCACACACACACTCTCACACACACTCTCACACACACACATATTTACACACACACACACATTTACACACACTCTCACACACACACATATTTACACTCACATACACACATTTACACACTCTCTCACACACACGTTTACACTCACACACACACACACACTCACACACTCTCTCACACATTACACGCACACACTCTCTCACACACACACATTTACACTCACACACACACACTCACACACCCTCTCACACACACACATTTACACTCACACACACTCTCTCACACACACATTTACACACACACTCACACACTCTCTCACACACACACATTTACACTCACACACACACTCTCACACACACATTTTCACTCACACACACACACTCACACACTCTCTCACACACACACATTTACACACACACTCACACACACTCTCTTACACTTACACACACACTCTCACACACACACTCACACTCACACACACTCTCACAAACACACACACTCACACACACTCACACATACACTCTTACACTCACACTCACACGCACACATACTCTCACACACACCCTTACACTCACACTCTCACACGCACACACACTCTCATACACTTGCACACACACTCACACACACGCACACACACTCACACACACACATTTACACTCACACACACTCACTCACACACACTTACACTCACACACACTCTCTCACACACACAATCTCTCACACACACAATCTCACACACACACATTTACACTCTCACACACACATCCTCACACACACACTCTCACACTCACACTCTCATCACAAACTCACACACACTCTCACACACACACACTCACACACACTCTCAAACACACACTCTCACACTCATACTCACACACACTCTCAAACACACACTCTCACACACACTCATACACACACACTCACACACACTCTCATGCACACACACTCTCGCATGCACACTCTCACACTTTAACACACACACTCTCATACACACACACACACACACATGCACACACACACTCTCGCACACCCTTACACACTCTCGCACATACTCACACACTCACACACATACACATTTACACTCACACTTTCTCACGCACACACATTTACACTCGAACACTCTCACACACACACATTTACACTCACACACACTTACACACACACACTCACACACACATTCTCACACACACACTCTCACACTCACTCTCATCACACACTCACACACACCCTCTCACACACACACTCACACACACACTCTCACACACTCTCAAACACACACTCATACACACACACACACACACACACACACACACACACACTCTCACACACACTCACACACACCCTCTCACACACACACTCACACACTCACTCTCACACACACTCTCACACACACACTCATATACACACACACACACACACTCTCACACGTACACACTCTCACACACACTCACACACACTCTCACACACACACTCATACACACACACACTCTCACACGTACACACTCTTGCACACACACATACACACACACTCTCTCTCTCACACACCTCTGAATGGGAAAGCAAGCAGCTCGATAACATTATGCTGCTATAAGTAAGTTCAGTCAGTGGAAAATCCCTGCGTTTAATAGCAGATCTGTGATCTTTGACACGTGCAGGAAATGTATATGTTGGTGTCACTTTCCATTCAAAATTCGACAAAGTGGCAATGTCGGTGACGCAGAGGAGACCATCACACAACACCTGCCAATAGAGTCATAGGGGTAAAAATTCAGTTGGTTGCGCCTCCCGTTAGCGCCTTAAGAGGGCGCTAATGGGGCGCAAAGCCGCTAACGCCCGGGCGCAGCGATGTTTGCGCCGCTCGGGAACTTAACTTGACATTGTGCGGCGGCGCTAAAACTTACCGCTGCGACCACCTGCGCGCGCAGATTGTGACGTCATTCCATGGTGCAACGCCCTTGTGGCGCCCCGGCGCGGAAATTGAGTTGCGCCCCCTGCCTTACCGCCTGGCGCTTCCAACGACCAGAAGACTGGAACGCTATCAATTGCTGTGGGGCTGGGGGGGGCGCTATTTAAAGGGGGCCTCTTCCTGTCTTTTATTGTTGGTGGCATTTTTGAACTACGCATTCTGAGAGAGAGAGGGAGAGACTTCTGGAGAGATTCAACGTTGTGTGAAGGAGTTTTGGGTACTGAGCAGCACTTTGCAGGTTCATTTTGATTTGCCATTCCTTGTATCGATTTTGCAGAGACTGTGGGAGCTGCACTCTGAGCTCTTTGCCTGGTACTCTCCATTGTTCTTTCCAGCACATTTGATGTGCAAGTCTCTCCAGGCCGAGATTCAAGGCTGCAATGAACAGGATGTGGATGGAAAGCAAGATTGACCATCCCCTTTAAGAACTGGCCCGTGCCATTGTGTGTGTGTTCCATTGCTGACTGACATTACATGAGCTTCGCCAGCGCTCTGAGTTAGCGCCTCACTGCTCGGCCTTTGCGCCTTAAGACAGGTGTGCAGCGCCTGCTTTAGCGCTCCACTCACCTCCCGGGGCGGTAAAAGTGAAGTTTCCAGTCAGTGCCAATAATTAGCGCCAGGCGCTAATATTTGCGTCCAGACGATATTTGCGCCCCAAATGGGGCGCGACCTAATTTCTACCCCATAGAGTCATAACGGCACAGAAGGAGGCCATTTGTCCCATCGAGTCTGTGCCGGCTCTCTGTCGAGCAATCCAGTCAGTCCCATTCCCCCGCTCTATCCCCGTAGCCCTGCAAGTTTATTTCCCTCAAGTGCCTATCCAGTCTCTCCTTGAAAACATTGAGTGTCTCCGTTTCCCACCACTTCCGTCGGCAGCGAATTCCAATAATACTGAGCTCGCCGGCTGAGTCACACCCACTGTGTAATTTGTAAGGTGCGGAGTTCCCGCTGAGATTGTAGCTCTGAGTATGGTTTACGACCTCAGGCGCTATCTGCAGGTCCTCTGTGTGGAGATCTGGGTCACATGTTCTCCGTCTCAGTAGTGCCAAATCTAAATGAACAACCTCTTACAACCGGCAGACACAACTTGTTTCTGCAAACAAATAATATTGGGAACAGGAGGCGGCCATTCAGCCCCTCGAGCCTGCTCCGCCATTCAGTTAGATCACGGCTCACCTCTACCTCAACATCTTCTCACCTTTGCTCCATATCCCTCCATACCCTTACCTAATAAAAAATCTATCGAGCTCAGTCTTTAAAGCTCCAATCGACCCCCAGCATCCACAGCTGTTTTGGGGGGGAGTGTTCCATGTTTCCACTGCCCTTTGTGTGAAAAGCACTTCCTGGTTTCGCTCCTGAACGGCCTGGCTCTAATTTTAAGATTATATCCCTTTGTTCTTGACAAAGAACGGGGGTTCATTCCTCGAGGAATAGAATACAAAAGCTGGGATGTAAGGTTAAATTTAGATCGAACCTTGGCTAGACCACATTTGGAGTACATTTCTGCTCTGCGGACTACAAGACGGATATTGATTCACTGGAGCTGGGCTAGATTTGCTAGACGTGATTGGCGCCTAGTTTTCGGGTGTAAAACAGATGTGACGCCAACCAATTTACCAGTGGGACAGCCTGGGCCCAATCTGGGCTGGCGTTGGTCCCCCTGCTAAATTCGTGGGGCTCATTTTTTACTTGTCCCGGGCTGACGCCTAAAACAGGCGTTCGGCCCCTTGAGTATGTTAAGAAGTGGTGGGATGCCATCATGAAGGAATAGTGGGCAGCAATTAATCTGGGCCCGTTTTCGAGCTAAGACTCAGGGCTGCGAGTGCGGTGCTCGCCCAAACTAAGAGGTCCGAGAATCATTGGACGATGGTCCTCGCGGCCTCATCAGCAGACTGGGGCTGAGCTGCGTCTCCTGCCCTGCATCAGCTCATCTGCTGCTGAAACCCTCATCCATGCCTTTGTTACCTCTAGATTCGACTATTCCAACGCTCTCCAGGCCGGCCTCCCACATTCCACCCTCCATAAACTTGAGCTCATCCAAAACTCGGCTGCCCGTATCCTGACTCGCACCGAGTCCCGTTCACCCATCACCCCCTGTGCTCGCTGACTTACATTGGCTCCCGGTCCGGCAACGCCTTGATTTAAAAATTCTCATCCTTGTGTTCAAATCCCTCCATGGCCTCGTCCCTCCCTATCTCTGTAACCTCCTTCAGCCCCACAACCCCCCGAGATCTCTGCGTTCCTCCAATTGTGGCCTCTTGTGCATCCCCGATTTTCATCACTCCACCATTGGTGGACGTTCCTTCAGCTGCCTGGGCCCTAAGCTCGGGAATTCCCTCCCTAAATTTCTCCGCCTCTCTCTCCTCCTTTATGACACTCCTTAAAACCGACCTCTGTGACCAAGCTGTTGGTCATGTGCCCTAATATCTCCTTATGTGGCTTGGTGTCAATTTTTAGTCTGATTACGCTCCTGTGCAGCACCTTGGGACGTTTTACTACCTTAAAGGCGCTAAATAAATACAAGTTGTTGTTGTTGTTGCGGGCGCTGGTTGTGGCTCCACCGGCAGCTCGCCCGACAAGAAGAAGCAATTTAGGGCTGTGTGCCTCGCCGGTAACGGTCCTCAGGTAAGGCCCGGGAGGTAGGATGGAGGCAACTGGGGGGAGTCGGGGAGAGAGGGAATCAGGGAGGGGGGAATCGGGGAGGGGGGAATCGGGGAGAGAGGGAATCGGGGAGGGGGGAATCGGGGAGGGGGGAATCGGGGAGAGAGGGAATCGGGGAGGGGGGAATCGGGGAAAGGGGAATCGGGGAGAGAGGGAATCGGGGAGGGGGGGAATCGGGGAGGGGGGAATCGGGGAATCGGGGAGGGGGGAATCGGGGAGAGAGGGAATCGGGGAGGGGGGAATCGGGGAGGGGGGGAATCGGGGAGGGGGGGAATCGGGGAGGGGGGAATCGGGGAGGGGGGAATCGGGGAGGGGGGGAATCGGGGAGGGGGGGAATCGGGGAGGGGGGGAATCGGGGAGGGGGGAATCGGGGAGGGGGGGAATCGGGGAATCGGGCAGAGGGGGAATCGGGGAGAGGGGGAATCGGGGAATCGGGCAGAGGGGGAATCGGGCAGAGGGGGAATCGGGGAGAGGGGAGTCGGGGGGGGGGAATCGGGGAATCGGGGAAGGAGGGAATTGGGGAGAGGGGGGGGAGTAGAGATGCCTGTGGGGTCGGGGGAAGTCCTCCACCTCCTCCTGGCCCCAATAGCAAGAGATTTTTTTATTAATGTTTTAATCTATTTGTGGGGAAGACCAAATCTAGGGGCCATAAATATAAGATAGTCACTAATAAATCCAATCGGGAATTTCTTTACCCAGAGAATGTGGAATGTGGAGTGGTTGAGGTGAATAGCGTAGATGCATTTAAGGGGAAGCTAGATAAACACGAGGGAGAAAGGAATAAAAGGATTTGTTTATGGGATGTGGGCGTCACTGGCAAGGCCGGCATTTATTGCCCGTCACTGATTGCCCTGGAGAAGGTGGTGGTGAGCCGCCTTGAACCACAGAAGGCAGTTCAGAGTCAACCACATTACTGTGGGTCTGGAGTCACAGATTTCATCCCTAAAGGACATTAGTGAACTGACAATCCGCTAGTTTCATGGTCACCATTACTGACACTAGTTTTTTATTCCAGATTAATTTAATTAACTGAATTTAAATTCCCCAGCTGCCTGTGGTGATCATTAGTCCAGGCCTCTGGATTACTCGCCCAGTAACGTCACCACGATGCTATGGTGCCCCTGTGCTGATGGGGTGAGATGATGAGGGGTGTGGAGCATAAACACCAGCATGAACCTGTTGGGCCGAATGGCCTGTGTCTGTGCTGCACACTCGATGGAAACCTAGCTGTAGTCGCTGCTGAAGAATCCTTGCGTGGGACAGAGCCGCTCAGTGATAACTCGTTTTGTAACGGGATCCTTCAACAGACATTGGGCTCCTCGTTCACATTCAAGGGGTCTTTCGCCTGTTTTAGGCATCTGCTCAGGGCAGTGAGATGGTAACAGGAAGACCACAAATTTAAGATAATCACAAAAGGAATTATTTTACATGGGGGTGGGTAGAATGTGGAAATCACTGTCACAAACCGCTACTGAGCAGAGTCCATGGGGGAAAAATTCAGTTGGTTGCGCCTCCCGTTAGCACCTTACGAGGGCGCTAATGGGGCGCAAAGCATCTAGCGCCCCGGGCGCGGCGATGTTTGCGCCGCTCGCGAAATTAACTAGACATTTAGCGGCGGCGCTAAACACTACCGCCACGATCGCCTGCGCCGGCAGATCATGACGTCAGTCAAGTGCGCAACGCCCCAGTATCGCCCCGGAGCGGATATTGAGTGGCGCCCCCTGCCTTACCGCCTGCCGCTAGCAATGACAGGTTGAGGGGAGCGTTTTGCAGTCAGGAAGGGACTGGGGGAGCACTATTTAAAGGTGACCGCTTCCTGCCTTTTAATGTTGGTGACATTTTTGAACCATGCATTCTGAGAGAGAGAGAGAGAGAGACTTCTGGAGAGATTCAACGCTGTGTGAAGGAGTTTTGGGTACTGAGCAGCACTTTGCAGGTTCATTTTGATTTGCCCTTCCTTGTATCGATTTAGAAGAGATTGTGGGGGCTGCACTCTGAGCTCTTTCCCTGGTACTCTCCATTGTTCTTTCCAGCAGATTTGATGTACAGGTCTCTCCAGGCCGAGATTCAAGGCTGCAATGAGCAGGATGTGGATGGAAAGCAAGATCAACCCTCCCCTTTAAGAACTGGCCCACGTCAGTGTGTGTGTGTTCCATTGCTGACTGACATCACATGAGCTTCGCCAGCGCTCTGAGGTAGTGCCTCGCTCCTCGGCCTTTGCGCCTTAAGACAGGTGTGCAGCGCCTGATTTAGCGCTCCAATCACTTCCAGGGGCGATAAAAGTCAAGTTTGCAGTCGGTGGCGATAATTAGCGCCAGGCGCTAATCTTTGCGCCCGGCCGATAATTGCGCCCCAAATGGGGCGATACTGAATTTCTCCCCCCAAGGATTTTCCGTGCTGGTAGCAAAGTACAGGTTCAAGTTAAATCACTTTCTTCCCAATCTCTACAAGTTCAAAGCATTTAATGTTATTTTTTTACCGAATGTTTTCTCTATCCTTTAGGGACCTGCGCTTTCGGAGTCCCCCTGGAAAGTTGGCAAACCAGCTCCAACACAAGCAGGAACCCCGCCTTTCAGGAAATATTTCTTCCTTCGCAGTATTACACCTTTAATCCGGTAAGAATCAGCCTGAGTCCCAGAGTCAGCCTCAATCCCAGAGTGAGCCGCAATCCCAGAGTCAGCCTGAGTCCCAGAGTCAGCCTCAATCCCAGAGTCAGCCTGAGTCCCAGAGTCAGCCTCAATCCCAGAGTCAGCCTCAATCCCAGAGTCAGCCTCAATCCCAGAGTCAGCCTCAATCCCAGAGTCAGCCTCAATCCCAGAGTCAGCCTCAATCCCAGAGTCAGCCTCAATCCCAGAGTCAGCCTGAGTCCCAGAGTCAGCCTCAATCCCAGAGTCAGCCTGAGTCCCAGAGTCAGCCTGAGTCCCAGAGTCAGCCTCAATCCCAGAGTCAGCCTCAATCCCAGAGTCAGCCTCAATCCCAGAGTCAGCCTCAATCCCAGAGTCAGCCTCAATCCCAGAGTCAGCCTGAGTCCCAGAGTCAGCCTGAGTCCCAGAGTCAGCCTCAATCCCAGAGTCAGCCTCAATCCCAGAGTCAGCCTCAATCCCAGAGTCAGCCTGAGTCCCAGAGTCAGCCTCAATCCCAGAGTCAGCCTCAATCCCAGAGTCAGCCTGAGTCCCAGAGTCAGCCTGAGTCCCAGAGTCAGCCTCAATCCCAGAGTCAGCCTCAATCCCAGAGTCAGCCTCAATCCCAGAGTCAGCCTCAATCCCAGAGTCAGCCTCAATCCCAGAGTCAGCCTCAATCCCAGAGTCAGCCTGAGTCCCAGAGTCAGCCTCAGTCCCAGAGTCAGCCTCAATCCCAGAGTCAGCCTGAGTCCCAGGGTCAGGGATCCAAGATATGAGGGAGGACTAGACAGAAACCTTCTGCTTGGAAACAAGGCATCTGAGAGAGTGAGAGAGAAAGAGAGAGAGAGAAAGAGTGACAGAGAGAGAGAAAGTGAAAGAGAGAGAAAGAGAAAAAAGAGAAAGAGAGAGCGAGAGCGAGAGAGAGAGAAAGAGAGAGAGAGAAAGAGAGAAAAAGAAAGACAAACTTCTATTTCTACAGCACCTTTTACAACCTCAGGACGTCCCAAAGTGCTTTACAGCCAATTAAGTACTTTTTGAAGTGTAGTCACTGTTGTAATGTAGGGAACGCAGCAGCCAGTTTGTGCACAGCAAGATCCCACAAACAGCAATGTGATAATGACCAGATACTCTGTTTTAGTGATGTTGGTTGAGGGATAAACATTGGCCCCGGACACTGGGGAGAACTCCCCCTGCTCTTCTTTGAATAGAGCCACGGGATCTTTTACATCCATCTGAGAGAGCAGACGGGGCCTCGGTTTAACGTCTCATCCAAAAAACGGCACCTCCGACAGTGCGGCGCTCCCTCAGTACTGCCCCTCCGACAGTGCAGCGCTCCCTCAGTACTGCCCCTCCGACAGTGCAGCGCTCCCTCAGTACTGCCCCTCCGACAGTGCAGCACTCCCTCAGTACTGCCCCTCCAACAGTGCAGCGCTCCCTCAGTACTGCCCCTCCGACAGTGTGGCGCTCCCTCAGTACTGCCCCTCCGACAGTGCAGCACTCCCTCAGTACTGCCCCTCCGACAGTGCAGCACTCCCTCAGTACTGCCCCTCCGACAGTGCAGCGCTCCCTCAGTACTGCCCCTCCGACAGTGCAGCGCTCCCTCGGTACTGCCCCTCCGACAGTGCAGTGCTCCCTCAGTACTGCCCCTCCGACAGTGCAGCGCTCCCTCAGTACTGCCCCTCCGACAGTGCAGTGCTCCCTCAGTACTGCCCCTCCGACAGTGCGGCTCTCCCTCAGTACTGCCCCTCCGACAGTGCAGCGCTCCCTCAGTACTGCCCCTCCGACAGTGCAGCGCTCCCTCAGTACTGCCCCTCTGACAGTGCAGTGCTCCCTCAGTACTGCCCCTCCGACAGTGCAGCGCTCCCTCAGTACTGCCCCTCCGACAGTGCAGCGCTCCCTCAGTACTGCCCCTCTGACAGTGCAGTGCTCCCTCAGTACTGCCCCTCCGACAGTGCAGTGCTCCCTCAGTACTGCCCCTCCGACAGTGCAGCGCTCCCTCGGTACTGCACTGGAGTGTCGGCCTGGATTATGTTCTCGCGTCACTGGAGTTGGGGTTTGCCACGGCCTTCTGACTCCGAGGCGAGAGTGTGACACCCACTGAGCCAAGGCTGCCATTACAACAGTGACTTCACTTTTAAAAAAAGTACTTAATTAGCTGTGAAGCGCTTTGGGACTTCCTTGCTATGATCTAGGCACAGTTTGAACGTCCCTTGGATGAAATCCTTTACATGCTTGTATTCTGTTAATTCACTGTTAGGTGAATGCGGCAGTTTCATTACTATTATCACTATTGTTATTCCAGTGTGGGCACTCGATGAGCGCTGACTGTGTGTGCAGCTCCGGTTACTCTCCGCTGCCTGACTTCGGTCCCACTTTACCTCCAGACTACATGATCAGAGGCTTCAACAGTGACAAGAGTAAGGATTTTCCTATCAGAAAACACAACACAGGCATCACCATGCGGGTGGCGGTGTCATAAGAACATATGAAATAGGAGCAGGAGTCGGCCATTCGGCCCCTCGACCCTGCTCCGCCATTCAATAAGATCATGGCTGATCTTCGACCTCAACTCCACTTTCCCGCCCGATCTCCATATCCCTCGATTCCCCTGGAGTCAAAAAATCTATCAATCACAACCTTGAATATACTCAACGACTCGGCACCCACAGCCCTCTGGGGCAGAGAATTCCAAAGATTCACAAACCTCTGAGTGAAGAAATTCCTCCTCATCTCAGTCTTAAATGGCCGACCCCTTATCCTGAGACTATGCCCCCTAGTTCTAGACACTCCAGCCCGGGGAAACAACCTCTCAGTATCTACCCTGTCAATCCCCCTCAGAATCTTGTATGTTTCAATGAAAGCACCTCTCCGTGGAACCCTGAACTCAACTCCTTTCTCTCTCTCTCTCTCTGTATTCTTTTGTTGCAGGAAAGAGAAAGGTGAGGCTCTTCCAGTTCCTCTTTGAGATGTTGGAAGACCCAGGGATGAGGCACTGCATCTGGTGGATTCAGCCGCCCGGAGGGGTCTTCCAGTTCTCTTCCCAAAATAAGGAAAAGCTGGCCGAGATCTGGGGCAGAAGGAAAGGCAACAGGAAGACCATGACCTACCAGAAGATGGCTCGTGCTTTGAGGAACTATTCTCGGACCGGCGAGATCACCAAGGTGAAACGGAAGCTCACCTACCAGTTCAACCAGCAGATCATCAACAGGCTACGGGGAGGCACTCGGAGACCCTTCAATTACTCCATGATCAATTGAGCTCTTTTGCGAGAGGCTCTCTCACCTCAGGGAGCCAGTGCACCCAGGAGCCTCTCCAGTTACCCTGCCACTTTTCCAATGTTGAAAGGCGCTGTATAAATGCAAGGCCTCTTTTGTTTTTTTCTTATTCTTTTTAAGATTATGGAGCGTTTTGGTAGAGTGAGTCGGGAAAGACTGTTTCCCCTGGTTGGGGAAATGGCAGGTTGACGCTGAGAGGGAGTGAGGAGAGAGGTTTGGAGAAATGTCTTCACACGGAGGTTTGCCGAGCATGGAATGCTTTGCCACAACTAGCAAATGAGGGAAAATTGGATAAATATTTGAAGCAGAGGAAGAGACAAGGGTACGGAGTGAGAGCAGGGCAGTACTGAGGGAGCTCCGCTGCACTGTCGGAGGGGCCGTCTTTTAAATGAGACGTTAAACCGAGGCCCCCGTCTGCTCTCTCAGGTGGACGTAAAAGATCCCACGACCACTATTTTGAAGAAGAGCAGGGGAGTTCCTCCCCGGTGTCCTGACAAAAATTTATCCCTCAACCAATATCACTAAAACAGATGATCTGGCCATTATCACACTGCTGTTTGTGGGAGCTTGCTGTGCACAAATTGGCTGCTGCGATTCCTACATTACAACAGTGACTACACTTCAAAAGTCCGTTCTCTCTTCCTTTCTACAAGTGAACCTCTCATGGCATTGCTCATGTTAAGGCACAAGATGCTATATTTTATACAATAACAACAACTGCTTGCATTTATATAGCGCTTTTAACGTAATAAAACTTCCCAAGGCGCTTATAAGGAAATAAGTGTAAGTTCTTTATTTTCTTTTAGGATTACTTCAGATTGCTATCGCAAAGAGTTGGTGCAGGCCTGAATGGCCAAATGGCCTCCTTCTGTGCTGGGAACGCCAGTTGGTTTCGAGCACCAAAAGCCCTTTGCATTGGCAGGAAAGTGGCCGTCTAATGGGGCCTTAGCGGCTTCGGGTGCAGGTTTCTCAGGTACGACTGTTTACACTCAAGAGATAGATGCGCACAGAGTTCATCATCCATACGGCAAACAATGAGTAACAGGCGCCTGATGTACAGGATACGTTCCCCATTCCCACGGACCCAGCGACGAGCTGCACTCGAAGAGGCGTGGGTCAGAGAGGAGGCCATTCTTTCCCCAACCTGCGCTCCCTTTGTGCTTTGTTAAGATCTCAGCCGCGGCTCAGTGGGAAGGACTCTCGCCTCTGAAGTTTTTGGGTTCAAGTCGCACTCTGGAGTCCCGGTTATAGCTGGGGGCGAGGGGCGAGGGGCGAGCGTGAGGCTGCCGGACAGCTATGAAGTTCGCCTCAATTCATTGACGTGAGGCCCAAGCCATTTTAACCCCCAGGCCTCGATTAAATAAGATAGCCCCGACTCTCCCGCACGAACCGTCAATCACATAGCGTCGCGGGGAGGGGGGGGGGCGGGACGGGGGGGGGAGCGGGGGTTGAAGAGGGGAGGTGGGCAGGAGGACCAAAGGAAATGATCCCCGGCAAGATAGTGAATGGGAGGGAGGGTCCGAGGCGATTGCGGGAAGCCTGGGCAGGGGAGGCCCAAAGTCTCAGTGTGGGGCCCACGGGGAAACCGTCAAGTGAACTGTCCTTCCCGGCCCTTTTCCCAGCCCGCTCTCCCGCGCAGCGCTGCGATTCCTTGGCGAGGCCGATACCAGGCGCTGAGCTCACCCCCCGCACGGAGTAAAGATAGCGCCGGGAGTCTGACTGACGTCATCAAGCCTCCCAAAGCTTTTAAAATCTCAGGGCAGGCCCTCATCGGCCTGGGTCGAGGGCCTCACAGGCTGGCCAAAAAATGTGCCAGTTAAAAATGCACTGGGCGCAAGTGCAGCGCGGCTCGGGTTAGCGGCACGCTGCCGATATTTGAAGCCCTTGGCAGGAGGGGATTCCATATCAGGGACTCAAAGATTAACGCACCCTAACCAATTATAACTGGGCCGACCTCAGCGCCTGAATTCCACCGCACAAAGCTCAGCGCCGGGATTGATGTGTCGCAGCATTCCTCCCCCTGGGTTTTATTTTACTTTGAACGCTGTTGTAAGGAAATGAGGTATCAAGGACAATGTGCCTATTTCTCCGTTGCACCGGCTAAACGGGAAAACACAATCAATACCTTCGCAAAGGCGAGTTTCACGGTAAAAGGCTATCAAGGTTAAAAAAATATATATACTGCAAATGTTGGAAATGGGTCTGAAAAGAGAAAAGGCGCATGAATGTTGTGGGTGTAAAACTGGTGTTTCTGCACCCCAAAATGTGAGCAAGGGGTAACTTTACGAACTGGTGCTCCCAGGGAGGAATCTCACCCACTGGGGGGAGCAGATCCTCATTCCAGGCTCGTACCTCCCCAATGACCATGACTGGAGTGAAATGACATTGAAGTCTCGAGGCGTGCTCCTGCTGAGTGAGGCTCTGCACCGGGAGCGGGAGGCTGTAAAATTACTGCGAGAGTATTTTTGCACCATTGTTTACAGGTCTTTGTCCCTGGTGGTTCCTGTTCTCCAGATAGAACGAGACACGATGCACAAATATTATCTGATGTCAGGTTTGGAATTGCATGAGTTGTGTTACTAAAGGATTAAATCAGAATGGATTCTGCGTCAAGACAGAAGTGACACTTTGGGCACATTTAGAATGCATCTAGCAGACTAATCCGTTTTTTAAATTCATTCGCGGGATGTGGGCGTCGCTGGCAAGGCCGGCATTTGTTGCCCATCCCTAGTTGCCCCTTGAGAAGGTGGTGGTGAGCCGCCTTCTTGAACCGCTGCAGTCCGTGTGGTGAAGGTGCTCCCACAGTGCTGTGAGGGAGGGAGTTCCAGGATTTTGACCCAGCGACGATGAGGGAACGGCCGATATATTTCCAAGTCGGGATGGTGGGTGTGACTTGGAGGGGAACTTGGAGGTGGTGGTGTTTCCATTGTACCTGCTGCCCTTGTCCTTCTAGGTGGAAGAGGTCGCGGGTTTGGGAGGTGCTGCCGAAGAAGCCTTGGCGAGTTGCTGCAGTGCATCTTGTAGATGGTACACACTGCAGCCACGGTACGCCGGTGGTGGAGGGAGTGAATGTTTAGGTCAGTGGATGGGGTGCCAACCAAGCGGGCTGCTTGGTCATGGAGTGTACACTGCTTGGCTGATACTTCGATATGCTACCCAGGAGAGTGCATGTGGGTGAGGGTTATTTTTTGTATGAGAAAGCTCCTCTCCCTGGGCAGCGGCGTCTGCGCTATCTAAACATTTAGATTAGCAGCGGGTAAGTTTGACAAGAGTCCAGGAGCTACAAGACAGAGGCTGAGCAATTTTTACACATGGTTTGACATCGCACTGGATCTGCTCACCATCCAGGGGCGGAGTTGGAACCGTGCAATTGCACGAGGACCGGAGTTGGTCAGCGGCCCCGAGCTGATCCAGCGATGGGTTTGTCCAGTAATGTGTAGGGGCACCAAATATTAGAACTTTAGAAGTAGGAGCAGGAGTAGGTCTGCTCTGTCATTCTGTAAGATCATGGCTAATCTTCCACATCAACTCCACTTGTCCACCCAATCCCCATATCCCTTGATTCCCAAATATCTCTCCATCTCAGTCTTCAATATACTCATCGATTGAGCATCCACAGCCCTCTGGGGTAGAGAATTTCAAAGATTCACAACCCTCTAATTCTGAGACTATGCCCCCCTAGTTTCTAGACACTCCAGCCAGGGGAAACAGCCTCTCAGCATCTACCCTGTCAAGCCCTCTAAGAATCTTATATGTTTCAATGAGATCACCTCTCATTCTTCTAAACTCCAGAGAATATAAGCCCAATCTACTCAATCTCTCCTCAGAGGACAACCCTCTCATCCCAGGAATCAATGCAATACCGAACCTTTGCAGGGGGTCCCCCACACCATGCAAGCAGCCTCCCTGGAGCCTCACAGTGACAAACCCAAGCGACGCGTGGCGACCATCTCCAGGGCGTCACAGCCCTCTTCACCCAGGAGTCAGGTCATGCCTCGAGTCCAGATTTACACGACAGCCCCATCGCACTATCACTGGAGCTGGACTGTAAACTCACCTGTGACAGAATCCCCCGTCAACCAGATCAACCTCAATCTGGAAAGAGGAGTGCCATTTAAGGCTTGCGTCTAGTGTGCTGGTGAAATAGCAAGCCAAATTCCAGCTTTTGCAAGGCTAAACAATTTACTTTGGACTTTCTGATTGATTGAGCACTGTACAATGTACCACTGATACTCATTGTAGATACCTGTACTGTTTACATGCCACGGGGAAAATAAATAAACTTCTTTTCAAAATCCAAGCGTAGAATTTGAGTGGATACGGACACAACTTGCCGAGATGAACAAGAAGTACTAATCCAGGTGAGAACAGTGCCACAGATTGTGTGAAGGTGTTAACCGGGGCTCAGTGGGCAGCACCCTCACCTCGGAGTCAGAAGGTGGTGGGTTCAAGTCCCGCTCCAGAGACTTGAGCACAATACTCTAGGCTGACGCTCCAGTGCAGTGCTGAGGGAGCGCTGCACTGTCGGAGGTGCCGTCTTTCGGATGAGACGTTAAACCGAGGCCCAGTCTGCTCTCTCAGGTGAACATAAAAGATCCCGTGGCACTATTTTGAAGAAGAACAGGGGAGTTCTCCCCGGTGTCCTGGGGCCAATATTTATCCTTCAAACAACATCTTTAAAAAACAGATTATCTGGTCATTATCACATTGCTGTTTGTGGGAGCTTGCTGTGCGCAAATTGGCTGCCGTGTTTCCTACATTACAACAGTGACTACACTTCAAAACGTACTTCATTGGCTGTAAAGCGCTTTGGGATGTCCTGAGGTCATGAAAGGCGCTGTAGAAACAGAATTTTTTCTAAAAAAGGGGCACCAATTGTTGTCCACACACTGAGGGGTCAGTGTCCACACTCTGAGGGGTCAGTGTCTTTACTCTGAAGGGTCAGGGTCTTTACTCTGAGGGTCAGGGTCTTTACTCTGAGGGTCAGGGTCTTTACTCTGAAGGGTCAGTGTCCACACTCTGAGGGGTCAGTGTCTTTACTCTGAGGGTCAGTGTCTTTACTCTGAAGGGTCAGGGTCTTTACTCTGAGGGGTCAGTGTCTTTACTCTGAAGGGTCAGGGTCTTTACTCTGAGGGGTCAGGGTCTTTACTCTGAGGGGTCAGGGTCTTTACTCTGAGGGATCAGTGTCTTTACTCTGAGGGGTCAGTGTCCACACTCTGAGGGGTCAGTGTCTTTACTCTGAAGGGTCAGGGTCTTTACTCTGAGGGGTCAGGGTCTTTACTCTGAGGGGTCAGTGTCCACACTCTGAGGGTCAGTGTCCACACTCTGAGGGGTCAGTGTCCACACTCTGAGGGTCAGTGTCCACACTCTGAGGGGTCAGTGTCCACACTCTGAGGGTCAGTGTCCACACTCTGAGGGGTCAGTGTCCACACTCTGAGGGGTCAGTGTCTTTACTCTGAGGGACATTGTCTTTACTCTGAGGGGTCAGTGTCCACACTCTGAGGGGTCAGTGTCCACACTCTGAGGGTCAGTGTCCACACTCTGAGGGTCAGTGTCCACACTCTGAGGGTCAGTGTCTTTACTCTCAGGGGTCAGTGTCCACACTCTGAGGGGTCAGTGTCTTTACTCTGAGGGGTCAGTGTATTTACTCTGAGGGGTCAGTGTCCACACTCTGAGGGGTCAGTGTCCACACTCTGAGGGGTCAGTGTCTTTACTCTGAGGGGTCAGTGTCTTTACTCTGAGGGGTCAGTGTCCACACTCTGAGGGGTTAGTGTCCACACTCTGAGGGGTCAGTGTCCACACTCTGAGGGTCAGTGTCTTTACTCTCAGGGGTCAGTGTCTTTACTCTGAGGGGTCAGTGTCTTTACTCTGAGGGGTCAGTGTCCACACTCTGAGGGGTCAGTGTCCACACTCTGAGGGGTCAGTGTCTTTACTCTGAGGGGTCAGTGTCCACACTCTGAGGGGTCAGTGTCCACACTCTGAGGGGTCAGTGTCTTTACTCTGAGGGGTCAGTGTCTTTACTCTGAGGGGTCAGTGTCCACACTCTGAGGGGTCAGTGTCCACACTCTGAGGGGTCAGTGTCCTTAGTCTGAGGGGTCAGTGTCTTTACTCTGAGGGTCAGTGTCCACACTCTGAGGGGTCAGTGTCCACACTCTGAGGGGTCAGTGTCTTTACTCTGAGGGGTCAGTGTCTTTACTCTGAGGGGTCAGTGTCCACACTCTAAGGGGTCAGTGTCCACACTCTGAGGGGTCAGTGTCCACACTCTGAGGGGTCAGTGTCTTTACTCTGAGGGGTCAGTGTCCACACTCTAAGGGGTCAGTGTCCACACTCTGAGGGTCAGTATCCACACTCTGAGGGGTCAGTGTCCACACTCTGAGGGGTCAGTGTCTTTACTCTGAGGGGTCAGTGTCCACACTCTAAGGGGTCAGTGTCCACACTCTGAGGGGTCAGTGTCCACACTCTGAGGGGTCAGTGTCTTTACTCTGAGGGGTCAGTGTCTTTACTCTGAGGGGTCACAGTCCACACTCTGAGGGGTCAGTGTCCACACTCTGAGGGGTCAGTGTCCACACTCTGAGGGGTCAGTGTCCACACTCTGAGGGGTCAGTGTCCACACTCTGAGGGTCAGTGTCTTTACTCTGAGGGGTCAGTGTCCACACTCTGAGGGGTCAGTGTCATTACTCTGAGGGGTCAGTGTCCACACTCTGAGGGGTCAGTGTCCTTACTCTGAGGGGTCAGTGTCTTTACTCTGAGGGGTCAGTGTCCACACTCTGAGGGGTCAGAGTCCACACTCTGAGGGGTCAGTGTCTTTACTCTGAGGGGTCAGTGTCCACACTCTGAGGGGTCAGTGTCCACACTCTGAGGGGTCAGTGTCCACACTCTGAGGGGTCAGTGTCTTTACTCTGAGGGGTCAGTGTCTTTACTCTGAGGGTCAGTGTCCACACTCTGAGGGGTCAGTGTCCACAATCTGATGGTCAGTGTCCACACTCTGAGGGTCAGTGTCTTTACTCTGAGGGGTCAGTGTCCACACTCTGAGGGGTCAGTGTCCACACTCTGAGGGTCAGTGTCCACACTCTGAGGGGTCAGTGTCTTTACTCTGAGGGGTCAGTGTCCACACTCTGAGGGGTCAGTGTCCACACTCTGAGGGTCAGTGTCCACACTCTGAGGGTCAGTGTCTTTACTCTGAGGGGTCAGGGTCTTTACTCTGAGGGGTCAGGGTCTTTACTCTGAGGGATCAGTGTCTTTACTCTGAGGGGTCAGTGTCCACACTCTGAGGGGTCAGTGTCTTTACTCTGAAGGGTCAGGGTCTTTACTCTGAGGGGTCAGGGTCTTTACTCTGAGGGGTCAGTGTCCACACTCTGAGGGTCAGTGTCCACACTCTGAGGGGTCAGTGTCCACACTCTGAGGGTCAGTGTCCACACTCTGAGGGGTCAGTGTCCACACTCTGAGGGTCAGTGTCCACACTCTGAGGGGTCAGTGTCCACACTCTGAGGGGTCAGTGTCTTTACTCTGAGGGTCAGTGTCTTTACTCTGAGGGGTCAGTGTCCACACTCTGAGGGGTCAGTGTCCACACTCTGAGGGGTCAGTGTCTTTACTCTGAGGGGTCAGTGTCCACACTCTGAGGGGTCAGTGTCCACACTCTGAGGGTCAGTGTCCACACTCTGAGGGTCAGTGTCCACACTCTGAGGGTCAGTGTCTTTACTCTCAGGGGTCAGTGTCTTTACTCTGAGGGGTCAGTGTCTTTACTCTGAGGGGTCAGTGTCCACACTCTGAGGGGTCAGTGTCCACACTCTGAGGGGTCAGTGTCTTTACTCTGAGGGGTCAGTGTCTTTACTCTGAGGGGTCAGTGTCCACACTCTGAGGGGTCAGTGTCCACACTCTGAGGGGTCAGTGTCCACACTCTGAGGGTCAGTGTCTTTACTCTCAGGGGTCAGTGTCTTTACTCTGAGGGGTCAGTGTCTTTACTCTGAGGGGTCAGTGTCCACACTCTGAGGGGTCAGTGTCCACACTCTGAGGGGTCAGTGTCTTTACTCTGAGGGGTCAGTGTCCACACTCTGAGGGGTCAGTGTCCACACTCTGAGGGGTCAGTGTCTTTACTCTGAGGGGTCAGTGTCTTTACTCTGAGGGGTCAGTGTCCACACTCTGAGGGGTCAGTGTCCACACTCTGAGGGGTCAGTGTCCTTAGTCTGAGGGGTCAGTGTCTTTACTCTGAGGGTCAGTGTCCACACTCTGAGGGGTCAGTGTCCACACTCTGAGGGGTCAGTGTCTTTACTCTGAGGGGTCAGTGTCTTTACTCTGAGGGGTCAGTGTCCACACTCTAAGGGGTCAGTGTCCACACTCTGAGGGGTCAGTGTCCACACTCTGAGGGGTCAGTGTCTTTACTCTGAGGGGTCAGTGTCCACACTCTAAGGGGTCAGTGTCCACACTCTGAGGGTCAGTGTCCACACTCTGAGGGGTCAGTGTCCACACTCTGAGGGGTCAGTGTCTTTACTCTGAGGGGTCAGTGTCTTTACTCTGAGGGGTCAGTGTCCACACTCTAAGGGGTCAGTGTCCACACTCTGAGGGTCAGTGTCCACACTCTGAGGGGTCAGTGTCTTTACTCTGAGGGGTCAGTGTCTTTACTCTGAGGGGTCACAGTCCACACTCTGAGGGGTCAGTGTCCACACTCTGAGGGGTCAGTGTCCACACTCTGAGGGGTCAGTGTCCACACTCTGAGGGGTCAGTGTCCACACTCTGAGGGTCAGTGTCTTTACTCTGAGGGGTCAGTGTCCACACTCTGAGGGGTCAGTGTCATTACTCTGAGGGGTCAGTGTCCACACTCTGAGGGGTCAGTGTCCTTACTCTGAGGGGTCAGTGTCTTTACTCTGAGGGGTCAGTGTCCACACTCTGAGGGGTCAGAGTCCACACTCTGAGGGGTCAGTGTCTTTACCCTGAGGGGTCAGTGTCCACACTCTGAGGGGTCAGTGTCCACACTCTGAGGGGTCAGTGTCCACACTCTGAGGGGTCAGTGTCTTTACTCTGAGGGGTCAGTGTCTTTACTCTGAGGGTCAGTGTCCACACTCTGAGGGGTCAGTGTCCACAATCTGATGGTCAGTGTCCACACTCTGAGGGTCAGTGTCTTTACTCTGAGGGGTCAGTGTCCACACTCTGAGGGGTCAGTGTCCACACTCTGAGGGTCAGTGTCCACACTCTGAGGGGTCAGTGTCTTTACTCTGAGGGGTCAGTGTCTTTACTCTGAGTGGTCAGTGTCTTTACTCTGAGGGGTCAGTGTCCACACTCTGAGGGGTCAGTGTCCACACTCTGAGGGTCAGTGTCCACACTCTGAGGGTCAGTGTCTTTACTCTGAGGGGTCAGTGTGCACACTCTGAGGGGTCAGTGTCCATACTCTGAGGGGTCAGTGTCCACACTCTGAGGGGTCAGTGTCCATACTCTGAGGGGTCAGTGTCCACA
Source organism: Squalus acanthias (assembly GCA_030390025.1). Taxonomy (NCBI): domain Eukaryota; kingdom Metazoa; phylum Chordata; class Chondrichthyes; order Squaliformes; family Squalidae; genus Squalus; species Squalus acanthias. Next base: position 141,732 of record JASTWF010000229.1, read on the forward strand.
CTCTGAGGGGTCAGTGTCTTTATTCTGAGGGGTCAGTGTCCACACTCTGAGGGGTCAGTGTCTTTACTCTGATGGGTCAGTGTCTTTACTCTGAGGGTCAGTGTCCACACTCTGAGGGGTCAGTGTCCACACTCTGAGGGGTCACTGTCCACACTCTGAGGGGTCAGTGTCTTTACTCTGAGGGGTCAGTGTCCACACTCTGAGGGGTCAGTGTCCACACTCTGAGGGTCAGTGTCCACACTCTGAGGGGTCAGTGTCTTTACTTGGAGGGTCAGTGTCCACACTCTGAGGGGTCAGTGTCCACACTCTGAGGGGTCAGTCTCTTTACTCTGAGGGGTCAGTGTCCACACTCTGAGGGGTCAGTGTCTTTACTCTGAGGGGTCAGTGTCCACACTCTGAGGGGTCAGTGTCTTTACTCTGAGGGGTCAGTGTCCACACTCTGAGGGGTCAGTGTCTTTACTCTGAGGGGTCAGTGTCCACACTCTGAGGGGTCAGTGACTTTACTATGAGGGGTCAGTGTCCACACTCTGAGGGGTCAGTGTCTTTACTCTGAGGGGTCAGTGGCCACACTCTGAGGGGTCAGTGTCCACACTCTGAGGGTCAGTGTCTTTACTTTGAGGGGTCAGTGTCCACACTCTGAGGGGTCAGTGTCTACACTCTGAGGGGTCAGTGTCCACACTCTGAGGGGTCAGTGTCCACACTCTGAGGGGTCAGTGTCCACACTCTGAGGGGTCAGTGTCCACATTCTGAGGGTCAGTGTCTTTACTCTGAGGGGTCAGTGTCTTTACTCCGAGGGGTCACAGTCCACACACTGAGGTGTCAGTGTCCACACTCTGAGGGGTCAGTGTCCACACTCTGAGGGGTCAGTGTCCACACTCTGAGGGGTCAGTGTCTTTACTCTGAGGGGTCAGTGTCCACACTCTGAGGGGTCAGTGTCTTTACTCTGAGGGGTCAGTGTCCACACTCTGAGGGGTCAGTGTCCACACTCTGAGGGGTCAGTGTCTTTACTCTGAGGGGTCAGTGTCCACACTCTGAGCGGTCAGTGTCTTTACTTTGAGGGGTCAGTGTCCACACTCTGAGGGGTCAGTGTCTTTACTCTGAGGGTCAGTGTCCACACTCTGAGGGGTCAGTGTCTTTACTCTGAGGGGTCAGTGTCTTTACTCTGAGTGGTCAGTGTCTTTATTCTGAGGGGTCAGTGTCCACACTCTGAGGGGTCAGTGTCTTTACTCTGATGGGTCAGTGTCTTTACTCTGAGGGTCAGTGTCCACACTCTGAGGGGTCAGTGTCCACACTCTGAGGGGTCAGTGTCCACACTCTGAGTGTCAGTGTCTTTACTCTGAGGGGTCAGTGTCCACACTCTGAGGGGTCAGTGTCTTTACTCTGAGGGGTCAGTGTACACACTCTGAGGGGTCAGTGTCCACACTCTGAGGGGTCAGTGTCTTTACTCTGAGGGGTCAGTGTCCACACTCTGAGGGGTCAGTGTCCACACTCTGAGGGGTCAGTGTCTTTACTCTGAGGGGTCAGTGTCCACACTCTGAGGGGTCAGTGTCCACACTCTGAGGGGTCAGTGTCCACACTCTGAGGGGTCAGTCTCTTTACTCTGAGGGGTCAGTGCCTTTACTCTGAGGGGTCAGTGTCCACACTCTGAGGGGTCAGTGTCCACACTCTGAGGGGTCAGTGTCTTTACTCTGAGGGGTCAGTGTCCACACTCTGAGGGGTCAGTGTCCACACTCTGAGGGGTCAGTGTCCACACTCTGAGGGGTCAGTGTCCACACTCTGAGGGGTCAGTGTCCACACTCTGAGGGGTCAGTGTCTTTACTCTGAGGGGTCAGTGTCTTTACTCCGAGGGGTCACAGTCCACACTCTGAGGGGTCAGTGTCCACACTCTGAGGGTCAGTGTCCACACTCTGAGGGGTCAGTGTCTTTACTCTGAGGGGTCAGTGTCTTTACTCCGAGGGGTCACAGTGCACACACTGAGGGGTCAGTGTCCACACTCTGAGGGGTCAGTGTCCACACTCTGAGGGGTCAGTGTCTTTACTCTGAGGTGTCAGTGTCCACACTCTGAGGGGTCAGTGTCCACACTCTGAGGGGTCAGTGTCTTTACTCTGAGGGGGTCAGTGTCTTTACTCTGAGGGGGTCAGTGTCTTTACTCTGAGGGGTCAGTGTCCACACTCTGAGGGGTCAGTGTCTTTACTCTGAGGGGTCAGTGTCCACACTCTGAGGGGTCAGTGTCTTTACACTGAGGGGTCAGTGTCCACACTCTGAGGGGTCAGTGTCCACACTCTGAGGGGTCAGTGTCTTTCCTCTGAGGGGTCAGTGTCTTTACTCTGAGGGTTCAGTGTCTTTACTCTGAGGGGTCAGTGTCTTTACTCTGAGGGGTCATTGTCTTTACACTGAGGGGTCAGTGTCCACACTCTGAGGGTCAGTGTCCACACTCTGAGGGTCAGTGTCCACACTCTGAGTGTCAGTGTCTTTACTCTGAGGGGTCAGTTTCCACACTCTGAGGGGTCAGTGTCTTTACTCTGAGGGGTCAGTGTCTTTACACTGAGGGGTCAGTGTCCACACTCTGAGGGGTCAGTGTCCACACTCTGAGGGGTCAGTGTCCACACTCTGAGGGGTCAGTGTCCACACTCTGAGGGGTCAGTGTCTTTACTCTGTGGGGTCAGTGTCTTTACTCTGAGGGGTCAGTGTCCACACTCTGAGGGGTCAGTGTCGACACTCTGAGGGGTCAGTGTCTTTACTCTGAGGGGTCAGTGTCCACACTCTGAGGGGTCAGTGTCCACACTCTGAGGGGTCAGTGTCGACACTCTGAGGGGTCAGTGTCTTTACTCTGAGGGGTCAGTGTCTTTACTCTGAGGGTCAGTGTCCCCACTCTGAGGGGTCAGTGCCTTTACTCTGAGGGGTCAGTGTCCACAATCTGAGGGGTCAGTGTCCACACTCTGAGGGGTCAGTGTCTTTACTCTGAGGGTCAGTGTCTTTACTCTGATGGGTCAGTGTCCACAATCTGAGGGGTCAGTGTCCACACTCTGAGGGGTCAGTGTATTTACTCTGAGGGGTCAGTGTCCACACTCTGAGTGTCAGTGTCTTTATTCTGAGGGGTCAGTGTCCACACTCTCAGGGTCAGTGTCCACACTCTGAGGGTCAGTGTCTTTACTCTGAGGGTCAGTGTCTTTAATCTGAGGGGTCAGTGTCTTTACTCTGAGGGTCAGTGTCCAGACTCTGAGGGGTCAGTGTCTTTACTCTGAGGGGTCAGTCTCTTTACTCTGAGGGTCAGTGTCCACACTCTGAGGGGTCAGTGTCCACACTCTGATGGGTCAGTGTCTTTACTCTGAGGGGTCAGTGTCTTTACTCTGAGGGGTCAGTGTCCACACTCTGACGGGTCAGTGTCTTTACTCTGAGGGGTCAGTGTCTTTACTCTGAGGGTCAGTGTCCACACTCTGAGGGGTCAGTGTCCACACTCTGACGGGTCAGTGTCTTTAATCTGAGGGGTCAGTGTCCACACTCTGAGGGGTCAGTGTCTTTACTCTGAGGGGTCAGTGTCTTTAATCTGACGGGTCAGTGTCCACACTCTGAGGGTCAGTGTCCACACTCTGAGGGGTCAGTGTCTTTACTCTGAGGGGTCAGTGTCCACACTCTCAGGGTCAGTGTCCACACTCTGAGGGTCAGTGTCTTTACTCTCAGGGGTCAGTGTCTTTACTCTGAGGGTCAGTGTCCACACTCTGAGGGGTCAGTGTCCACACTCTGAGGGGTCAGTGTCTTTAATCTGAGGGGTCAGTGTCTTTACTCTGAGGGGTCAGAGTCTTTACTCTGAGGGGTCAGTGTCCTTACTCTGAGGGGTCAGTGTCTTTACTCTGAGGGGTCAGTGTCCACACTCTGAGGGGTCAGTGTCCACCCTCTGAGGCGTCAGTGTCCACACTCTGAGGGGTCAGTGTCTTTACTCTGAGGGGTCAGTGTCTTTACACTGAGGGGTCAGTGTCCACACTCTGAGGGGTCAGTGTCCACACTCTGAGGGGTCAGTGTCTTTACTCTGAGGGGTCAGTGTCCACACTCTGAGGGGTCAGTGTCCACACTCTGAGGGGTCAGTGTCCACATTCTGAGGGTCAGTGTCTTTACTCTGAGGGGTCAGTGTCTTTACTCCGAGGGGTCACAGTCCACACACTGAGGGGTCAGTGTCTTTACTCTGAGGGGTCAGTGTCCACACTCTGAGGGGTCAGTGTCCACACTCTGAGTGTCAGTGTCTTTACTCTGAGGGATCAGTGTCTTTACTCTGAGGGGTCAGTGTACACACTCTGAGGGGTCAGTGTCCACACTCTGAGGGGTCAGTGTCCACACTCTGAGGGGTCAGTGTCTTTACTCTGAGGGATCAGTGTCCACACTCTGAGGGTCAGTGTCCACACTCTGAGGGGTCAGTGTCTTTACTCTGAGGGGTCAGTGTCTTTACTCTGAGTGGTCAGTGTCTTTATTCTGAGGGGTCAGTGTCCACACTCTGAGGGGTCAGTGTCTTTACTCTGATGGGTCAGTGTCTTTACTCTGAGGGTCAGTGTCCACACTCTGAGGGGTCAGTGTCCACACTCTGAGGGGTCAGTGTCTTTACTCTGAGGGGTCAGTGTCCACACTCTGAGTGTCAGTGTCTTTACTCTGAGGGGTCAGTGTCTTTACACTGAGGGGTCAGTGTACACACTCTGAGGGGTCAGTGTCCACACTCTGAGGGGTCAGTGTCTTTACTCTGAGGGGTCAGTGTCCACACTCTGAGGGGTCAGTGTCCACACTCTGAGGGGTCAGTGTCTTTACTCTGAGGGGTCAGTGTCTTTACACTGAGGGGTCAGTGTACACACTCTGAGGGGTCAGTGTCCACACTCTGAGGGGTCAGTGTCTTTACTCTGAGGGGTCAGTGTCCACACTCTGAGGGGTCAGTGTCCACACTCTGAGGGGTCAGTGTCTTTACTCTGAGGGGTCAGTGTCCACACTCTGAGGGGTCAGTGTCCACACTCTGTGAGGTCAGTGTCTTTACTCTCAGGGGTCAGTGTCTTTACTCTGAGGGGTCAGTGTCCACACTCTGAGGGGTCAGTGTCCACACTCTGAGGGTCAGTGTCCACACTCTGAGGGGTCAGTGTCTTTACTTGGAGGGTCAGTGTCCACACTCTGAGGGGTCAGTGTCCACACTCTGAGGGGTCAGTGTCTTTACTCTGAGGGGTCAGTGTCCACACTCTGAGGGGTCAGTGTCCACACTCTGAGGGGTCAGTGTCCACACTCTGAGGGTCAGTGTCTTTACTCTGAGGGGTCAGTGTCCACACTCTGAGGGGTCAGTGTCCACACTCTGAGGGGTCAGTGTCTTTACTCTGAGGGGTCAGTGTCTTTACTCTGAGGGGTCAGTGTCCACACTCTGAGGGGTCAGTGTCCACACTCTGAGGGGTCAGTGTCATTACTCTGAGGGGACAGTGCCTTTACTCTGAGGGGTCAGTGTCCACACTCTGAGGGGTCAGTGTCCACACTCTGAGGGATCAGTGTCTTTACTCTGAGGGGTCAGTGTCCACACTCTGAGGGGTCAGTGTCCACACTCTGAGGGGTCAGTGTCCTTACTCTGAGGGGTAAGTGTCTTTACTCCGAGGAGTCACAGTCCACACACTGAGGGGTCAGTGTCCACACTCTGAGGGGTCAGTGTCCACACTCTGTGGGGTCAGTGTCTTTACTCTGAGGGGTCAGTGTCCACACTCTGAGGGGTCAGTGTCCACACTCTGAGGGGTCAGTGTCTTTACTCTGAGGGGTCAGTGTCTTTACTCTCAGGGGTCAGTGTCTTTACTCTGAGGGGTCAGTGTCCTTACTCTGAGGGGTCAGTTTCCACACTCTGAGGGGTCAGTTTCCACACTCTGAGGGGTCAGTGTCTTTACTCTGAGGGGTCAGTTTCCACACTCTGAGGGGTCAGTTTCCACACTCTGAGGGGTCAGTGTCTTTACTCTGAGGGGTCAGTGTCCACACTCTGAGGGGTCAGTGTCTTTACTCTGAGGGGTCAGTGTCTTTACACTGAGGGGTCAGTGTCCACACTCTGAGGGGTCAGTGTCCACACTCTGAGGGGTCAGTGTCCACACTCTGAGGGGTCAGTGTCTTTACTCTGAGGGGTCAGTGTCCACACTCTGAGGGGTCAGTGTCCACACTCTGAGGGGTCAGTGTCTTTACTCTGAGGGGTCAGTGTCTTTACTCTGAGGGGTCAGTGTCCACACTCTGAGGGGTCAGTGTCCACACTCTGAGGGGTCAGTGTCTTTACTCTGAGGGGTCAGTGTCTTTACTCTGAGGGGTCAGTGTCTTTACTCTGAGGGTCAGTGTCCCCACTCTGAGGGGTCAGTGCCTTTACTCTGAGGGGTCAGTGTCCACAATCTGAGGGGTCAGTGTCCACACTCTGAGGGGTCAGTGTCTTTACTCTGAGGGTCAGTGTCTTTACTCTGATGGGTCAGTGTCCACAATCTGAGGGGTCAGTGTCTTTACTCTGAGGGTCAGTGTCTTTACTCTGATGGGTCAGTGTCCACACTCTGAGGGTCAGTGTCTTTACTCTGAGGGGTCAGTGTCTTTACTCTGAGGGTCAGTTCCACACTCTGAGGGGTCAGTGTCCACACTCTGAGGGGTCAGTGTCTTTACTCTGAGGGGTCAGTGTCCACACTCTGAGGGGTCAGTGTCTTTACTCTGAGGGGTCAGTGTCTTTACTCTGAGGGTCAGTGTCCACACTCTGAGGGGTCAGTGTCTTTAATCTGAGGGGTCAGTGTCTTTACTCTGAGGGGTCAGTGTCCACACTCTGAGGGGTCAGTGTCCACACTCTGAGGTGTCAGTGTCCACACTCTGAGTGGTCAGTGTCTTTACTCTGAGGGGTCAGTGTCTTTACTCTGAGGGGTCAGAGTCTTTACTCTGAGGTGTCAGTGTCTTTACTCTGAGGGGTCAGTGTCCACACTCTGAGGCGTCAGTGTCCACACTCTGAGGGGTCAGTGTCTTTACTCTGAGGGGTCAGTGTCTTTACACTGAGGGGTCAGTGTCCACACTCTGAGGGGTCAGTGTCCACACTCTGAGGGGTCAGTGTCCACACTCTGAGGGGTCAGTGTCCACACTCTGAGGGGTCAGTGTCCACACTCTGAGGGGTCAGTGTCCACACTCTGAGGGGTCAGTGTCTTTACTCTGAGGGGTCAGTGTCCACACTCTGAGGGGTCAGTGTCTTTACTCTGAGGGGTCATTGTCCACACTCTGAGGGGTCAGTGTCTTTACTCTGAGGGGTCAGTGTCCACACTCTGAGGGGTCAGTGTCCACACTCTGAGGGGTCAGTGTCCACACTCTGAGGGGTCAGTGTCTTTACTCTGAGGGGTCAGTGTCCACACTCTGAGGGTCAGTGTCCACACTCTGAGGGGTCAGTGTCTTTACTCTGAGGGTCAGTGTCTTTACTCTGAGGGTCAGTGTCCACACTCTGAGGGGTCAGTGTCTTTACTCTGAGGGGTCAGTGCCTTTACTCTGAGGGGTCAGTGTCCACAATCTGATGGTCAGTGTCCACACTCTGAGGGTCAGTGTCTTTACTCTGAGGGGTCAGTGTCCACACTCTGAGGGGTCAGTGTCTTTACTCTGAGGGGTCAGTGTCCACACTCTGAGGGGTCAGTGTCCACACTCTGAGGGGTCAGTGTCTTTACTCTGAGGGGTCAGTGTCCACACTCTGAGGGGTCAGTGTCCAGACTCTGAGGGGTCAGTGTCTTTACTATGAGGGGTCAGAGTCTTTACTCTGAGGGGTCAGTGTCCACACTCTGAGGGGTCAGTGTCTACACTCTGAGGGGTCAGTGTCCACACTCTGAGGGGTCAGTGTCTTTACTCTGAGGGGTCCAGTGTCCTTTACTCTGAGGGTCAGTGTCCACACTCTGAGGGGTCAGTGTCCACACTCTGAGGGGTCAGTGTCTTTACTCTGAGGGGTCAGTGTCCACACTCTGAGGGGTCAGTGTCCACACTCTGAGGGGGTCAGTGTCCACACTCTGAGGGTCAGTGTCTTTACTCTGAGGGGTCAGTGTCCACACTCTGAGGGGTCAGTGTCTTTACTCTGAGGGGTCAGTGTCCACACTCTGAGGGGTCAGTGTCCACACTCTGAGGGGTCAGTGTCTTACTCTGAGGGGTCAGTGTCCACACTCTGAGGGGTCAGTGTCCACACTCTGAGGGGTCAGTGTCCACACTCTGAGGGGTCAGTGTCCACACTCTGAGGGGTCAGTGTCTTTACTCTGAGGGGTCAGTGTCCACACTCTGAGGGGTCAGTGTCCACACTCTGAGGGGTCAGTGTCCACACTCTGAGGGGTCAGTGCCTTTACTCTGAGGGGTCAGTGTCCACAATCTGAGGGGTCAGTGTCCACACTCTGAGGGGTCAGTGTCTTTACTCTGAGGGTCAGTGTCTTTACTCTGATGGGTCAGTGTCCACAATCTGAGGGGTCAGTGTCTTTACTCTGAGGGTCAGTGTCTTTACTCTGATGGGTCAGTGTCCACACTCTGAGGGTCAGTGTCTTTACTCTGAGGGTCAGTGTCCACACTCTGAGGGGTCAGTGTCCACACTCTGACGGGTCAGTGTCTTTACTCTGAGGGGTCAGTGTCTTTACTCTGAGGGTCAGTGTCCACACTCTGAGGGGTCAGTGTCTTTAATCTGAGGGGTCAGTGTCTTTACTCTGAGGGGTCAGTGTCCACACTCTGAGGGGTCAGTGTCCACACTCTGAGGGGTCAGTGTCCACACTCTGAGTGGTCAGTGTCTTTACTCTGAGGGGTCAGTGTCTTTACTCTGAGGGGTCAGAGTCTTTACTCTGAGGGGTCAGTGTCTTTACTCTGAGGGGTCAGTGTCCACACTCTGAGGCGTCAGTGTCCACACTCTGAGGGGTCAGTGTCTTTACTCTGAGGGGTCAGTGTCTTTACTCTGAGGGGTCAGTGTCTTTACACTGAGGGGTCAGTGTCCACACTCTGAGGGGTCAGTGTCCACACTCTGAGGGGTCAGTGTCTTTACTCTGAGGGGTCAGTGTCCACACTCTGAGGGGTCAGTGTCCACACTCTGAGGGGTCAGTGTCCACACTCTGAGGGGTCAGTGTCTTTACTCTGAGGGGTCAGTGTCCACACTCTGAGGGGTCAGTGTCTTTACTCTGAGGGGTCATTGTCCACACTCTGAGGGGTCAGTGTCTTTACTCTGAGGGGTCAGTGTCCACAATCTGAGGGGTCAGTGTCCACACTCTGAGGGGTCAGTGTCCACACTCTGAGGGGTCAGTGTCTTTACTCTGAGGGGTCAGTGTCCACACTCTGAGGGTCAGTGTCCACACTCTGAGGGGTCAGTGTCTTTACTCTGAGGGTCAGTGTCTTTACTCTGAGGGTCAGTGTCCACACTCTGAGGGGTCAGTGTCTTTACTCTGAGGGGTCAGTGTCTTTACTCTGAGGGTCAGTGCCTTTACTCTGAGGGGTCAGTGTCCACAATCTGATGGTCAGTGTCCACACTCTGAGGGTCAGTGTCTTTACTCTGAGGGGTCAGTGTCTTTACTCTGAGTGGTCAGTGTCTTTACTCTGAGGGGTCAGAGTCTTTACTCTGAGGGGTCAGTGTCCACACTCTGAGGGGTCAGTGTCCACACTCTGAGGGGTCAGTGTCCACACTCTGAGGGGTCAGTGTCTTTACTCTGAGGGGTCAGTGTCCACACTCTGAGGGGTCAGTGTCCACACTCTGAGGGGTCAGTGTCCTTACTCTGAGGGGTCAGTGTCTTTACTCCGAGGGGTCACAGTCCACACACTGAGGGGTCAGTGTCCACACTCTGAGGGGTCAGTGTCCACACTCTGAGGGGTCAGTGTCCACACTCTGAGGGGTCAGTGTCTTTACTCTGAGGGGTCAGTGTCCACACTCTGAGGGGTCAGTGTCCACACTCTGAGGGGTCTGTGTCTTTACTCTGAGGGGTCAGTGTCCACACTCTGAGGGGTCAGTGTCCACACTCTGAGCGGTCAGTGTCTTTACTCTGAGGGGTCAGTGTCCAAACTCTGAGGGGTCAGTGTCTTTACTCTGAGGGGTCAGTGTCCACACTCTGAGCGGTCAGTGTCTTTACTCTGAGGGGTCAGTGTCCCACTCTCAGGGTCAGTGTCCACACTCTGAGTGTCAGAGTCTTTACTCTGAGGGGTCAGTGTCTTTACTCTGATGGTCAGTGTCCACACTCTGAGTGTCAGAGTCTTTACTCTGAGGGGTCAGTTTCCACACTCTGAGGGGTCAGTTTCCACACTCTGAGGGGTCAGTGCCCACAATCTGAGGGGTCAGTGTCCACACTCTGAGGGGTCAGTGTCTTTACTCTGAGGGTCAGTGTCCCCACTCTGAGGGGTCAGTGTCCACAATCTGATGGTCAGTGTCCACACTCTGAGGGGTCAGTGCCTTTACTCTGAGGGGTCAGTGTCCACACTCTGAGGGGTCAGTGTCCACAATCTGATGGTCAGTGTCCACACTCTGAGGGTCAGTGTCTTTACTCTGAGGGGTCAGTGTCCACACTCTGAGGGGTCAGTGTCCACACTCTGAGGGTCAGTGTCCACACTCTGAGGGGTCAGTGTCTTTACTCTGAGGGGTCAGTGTCTTTTCTCTGAGGGGTCAGTGTCTTTATTCTGAGGGGTCAGTGTCCACACTCTGACGGGTCAGTGTCTTTACTCTGAGGGTCAGTGTCCACACTCTGAGGGGTCAGTGTCTTTACTCTGAGGGTCAGTGTCCACACTCTGAGGGTCAGTGTCCACACTCTGAGGGGTCATTGTCTTTACTCTGAGGGTCAGTGTCCACACTCTGATGGTCAGTGTCCACACTCTGAGGGGTCAGTGTCCACACTCTGAGGGGTCAGTGTCCACACTCTGAGGGGTCAGTGTCTTTACTCTGAGGGGTCAGTGTCCACACTCTGAGGGGTCAGTGTCCACACTCTGAGGGTCAGTGTCACACTCCTGAGGGTCAGGTCCACACTCTGAGGGTCAGTGTCCACATCTGAGGGGTCAGTGTCCACACTCTGAGGGGTCAGTGTCTTTACTCTGAGGGGTCAGTGTCCACACTCTGAGGGGTCAGTGTCCACACTCTGAGGGTCAGTGTCCACACTCTGAGGGGTCAGTGTCTTTACTCTGAGGGGTCAGTGTCTTTACCTTGAGGGGTCAGTGTCCACACTCTGAGCGGTCAGTGTCTTTACTCTGAGGGGTCAGTGTCCACACTCTGAGCGGTCAGTGTCTTTACTCTGAGGGGTCAGTGTCCACACTCTGAGGGGTCAGTGTCCTTACTCTGAGGGTCAGTGTCTTTACTCTGAGGGGTCAGTGTCCACACTCTGAAGGGTCAGTGTCTTTACTCTGAGGGGTCAGTGTCTTACTCTGAGGGTCAGTGTCCACACTCTGAGGGGTCAGTGTCTTTACTCTGAGGGGTCAGTGTCCACACTCTGAGGGGTCAGTGTCCACACTCTGAGGGGTCAGTGTCCACACTCTGAGGGGTCAGTGTCTTTACTCTGAGGGGTCAGTGTCTTTACTCTGAGGGCTCAGTGTCCACACTCTGAGGGGTCAGTGTCCACACTCTGAGGGGTCAGTGTCCACACTCTGAGGGGTCAGTGTCTTTACTCTGAGGGGTCAGTGTCCACACTCTGAGGGGTCAGTGTCCACACTCTGAGGGGTCAGTGTCTTTACTCTGAGGGTTAGTGTCCACACTCTGAGGGGTCAGTGTCCACACTCTGAGGGGTCAGTGTCCACACTCTGAGGGGTCAGTGTCTTTACTCTGAGGGTCAGTGTCTTTACTCTGAGGGGTCAGTGTCCACACTCTGAGGGGTCAGTGTCCACACTCTGTGAGGTCAGTGTCTTCACTCTGAGGGGTCAGTGTCTTTACTCTGAGGGTTAGTGTCCACACTCTGAGGGGTCAGTGTCCACACTCTGAGGGGTCAGTGTCTTTACTCTGAGGGGTCAGTGTCCACACTCTGACGGGTCAGTGTCTTTACTCTGAGGGGTCAGTGTCTTTACTCTGAGGGGTCAGTGTCCACACTCTGACGGGTCAGTGTCTTTACTCTGAGGGGTCAGTGTCTTACTCTGAGGGTCAGTGTCCACACTCTGAGGGTCAGTGTCCACACTCTGACGGGTCAGTGTCTTTAATCTGAGGGGTCAGTGTCCACACTCTGAGGGGTCAGTGTCTTTACTCTGAGGGGTCAGTGTCTTTAATCTGACGGGTCAGTGTCCACACTCTGAGGGTCAGTGTCCACACTCTGAGGGGTCAGTGTCTATACTCTGAGGGGTCAGTGTCCACACTCTCAGGGTCAGTGTCCACACTCTGAGGGGTCAGTGTCTTTACTCTGAGGGTCAGTGTCCACACTCTGAGGGGTCAGTGTCCACACTCTGAGGGGTCAGTGTCTTTAATCTGAGGGGTCAGTGTCTTTACTCTGAGGGGTCAGTGTCTTTACTCTGAGGGGTCAGTGTCCACACTCTGAGGGGTCAGTGTCCACACTCTGAGGGGTCAGTGTCTTTACTCTGAGGGGTCAGTGTCTTTACACTGAGGGGTCAGTGTCCACACTCTGAGGGGTCAGTGTCCACACTCTGAGGGGTCAGTGTCCTTTACTCTGAGGGGTCAGTGTCCACACTCTGAGGGTCACTGTCCACACTCTGAGGGGTCAGTGTCCACACTCTGAGGGGTCAGTGTCTTTACTCTGAGGGGTCAGTGTCCACACTCTGAGGGGTCAGTGTCCACACTCTGAGGGGTCAGTGTCTTTACTCTGAGGGTCAGTGTCTTTACTCTGAAGGGTCAGGGTCTTTACTCTGAGGGGTCAGGGTCTTTACTCTGAGGGGTCAGTGTCTTTACTCTGAGGGGTCAGTGTCCACACTCTGAGGGGTCAGTGTCTTTACTCTGAAGGGTCAGGGTCTTTACTCTGAGGGGTCAGTGTCCACACTCTGAGGGGTCAGTGTCCACACTCTGAGGGGTCAGTGTCTTTACTCTGAGGGGTCAGTGTCCACACTCTGAGGGTCAGTGTCCACACTCTGAGGGGTCAGTGTCTTTACTCTGAGGGTCAGTGTCTTTACTCTGAGGGGTCAGTGTCCACACTCTGAGGGGTCAGTGTCCACACTCTGTGAGGTCAGTGTCTTTACTCTGAGGGGTCAGTGTCTTTACTCTGAGGGTTAGTGTCCACACTCTGAGGGGTCAGTGTCCACACTCTGAGGGGTCAGTGTCTTTACTCTGAGGGGTCAGTGTCCACACTCTGACGGGTCAGTGTCTTTACTCTGAGGGGTCAGTGTCTTTACTCTGAGGGGTCAGTGTCCACACTCTGACGGGTCAGTGTCTTTACTCTGAGGGGTCAGTGTCTTTACTCTGAGGGTCAGTGTCCACACTCTGAGGGGTCAGTGTCCACACTCTGACGGGTCAGTGTCTTTAATCTGAGGGGTCAGTGTCCACACTCTGAGGGGTCAGTGTCTTTACTCTGAGGGGTCAGTGTCTTTAATCTGATGGGTCAGTGTCCACACTCTGAGGGTCAGTGTCCACACTCTGAGGGGTCAGTGTCTTTACTCTGAGGGGTCAGTGTCCACACTCTCAGGGTCAGTGTCCACACTCTGAGGGGTCAGTGTCTTTACTCTGAGGGTCAGTGTCCACACTCTGAGGGGTCAGTGTCCACACTCTGAGGGGTCAGTGTCTTTAATCTGAGGGGTCAGTGTCTTTACTCTGAGGGGTCAGAGTCTTTACTCTGAGGGGTCAGTGTCCTTACTCTGAGGGGTCAGTGTCTTTACTCTGAGGGGTCAGTGTCCACACTCTGAGGGGTCAGTGTCCACACTCTGAGGGGTCAGTGTCTTTACTCTGAGGGGTCAGTGTCTTTACACTGAGGGGTCAGTGTCCACACTCTGAGGGGTCAGTGTCCACACTCTGAGGGGTCAGTGTCTTTACTCTGAGGGGTCAGTGTCCACACTCTGAGGGGTCAGTGTCCACACTCTGAGGGGTCAGTGTCCACACTCTGAGGGGTCAGTGTCTTTACTCTGAGGGGTCAGTGTCCACACTCTGAGGGGTCAGTGTCCACACTCTGAGGGGTCAGTGTCTTTACTCTGAGGGTCAGTGTCTTTACTCTGAAGGGTCAGGGTCTTTACTCTGAGGGGTCAGGGTCTTTACTCTGAGGGGTCAGTGTCTTTACTCTGAGGGGTCAGTGTCCACACTCTGAGGGGTCAGTGTCTTTACTCTGAAGGGTCAGGGTCTTTACTCTGAGGGGTCAGTGTCCACACTCTGAGGGGTCAGTGTCCACACTCTGAGGGGTCAGTGTCTTTACTCTGAGGGGTCAGTGTCCACACTCTGAGGGTCAGTGTCCACACTCTGAGGGGTCAGTGTCCACACTCTGAGGGGTCAGTGTCTTTACTCTGAGGGGTCAGTGTCTTTACTCTGAGGGGTCAGTGTCCACACTCTGAGGGGTCAGTGTCCACACTCTGAGGGGTCAGTGTCCACACTCTGAGGGGTCAGTGTCTTTACTCTGAGGGGTCAGTGTCCACACTCTGAGGGGTCAGTGTCTTTACTCTGAGGGGTCAGTGTCCACACTCTGAGGGGTCAGTGTCTTTACTCTGAGGGGTCAGTGTCCACACTCTGAGGGGTCAGTGTCCACACTCTGAGGGGTCAGTGACTTTACTATGAGGGGTCAGTGTCCACACTCTGAGGGGTCAGTGTCTTTACTCTGAGGGGTCAGTGTCTACACTCTGAGGGGTCAGTGTCCACACTCTGAGGGGTCAGTGTCCACACTCTGAGGGGTCAGTGTCCACACTCTGAGGGGTCAGTGTCCACATTCTGAGGGTCAGTGTCTTTACTCTGAGGGGTCAGTGTCTTTACTCCGAGGGGTCACAGTCCACACACTGTGGGGTCAGTGTCTTTACTCTGAGGGGTCAGTGTCCACACTCTGAGGGGTCAGTGTCCACACTCTGAGGGGTCAATGTCTTTACTCTGAGGGGTCAGTGTACACACTCTGAGGGTCAGTGTCCACACTCTGACGGGTCAGTGTCTTTAATCTGAGGGGTCAGTGTCCACACTCTGAGGGGTCAGTGTCTTTACTCTGAGGGGTCAGTGTCTTTAATCTGACGGGTCAGTGTCCACACTCTGAGGGTCAGTGTCCACACTCTGAGGGGTCAGTGTCTTTACTCTGAGGGGTCAGTGTCCACACTCTCAGGGTCAGTGTCCACACTCTGAGGGTCAGTGTCTTTACTCTGAGGGGTCAGTGTCTTTACTCTGAGGGGTCAGTGTCCACACTCTGACGGGTCAGTGTCTTTACTCTGAGGGGTCAGTGTCTTTACTCTGAGGGTCAGTGTCCACACTCTGAGGGGTCAGTGTCCACACTCTGACGGGTCAGTGTCTTTAATCTGAGGGGTCAGTGTCCACACTCTGAGGGGTCAGTGTCTTTACTCTGAGGGGTCAGTGTCTTTACTCTGAGGGTCAGTGTCCACACTCTGAGGGTCAGTGTCCACACTCTGAGGGGTCAGTGTCTTTACTCTGAGGGGTCAGTGTCCACACTCTCAGGGTCAGTGTCCACACTCTGAGGGTCAGTGTCTTTACTCTCAGGGGTCAGTGTCTTTACTCTGAGGGTCAGTGTCCACACTCTGAGGGGTCAGTGTCCACACTCTGAGGGGTCAGTGTCTTTAATCTGAGGGGTCAGTGTCTTTACTCTGAGGGGTCAGAGTCTTTACTCTGAGGGGTCAGTGTCCTTACTCTGAGGGGTCAGTGTCTTTACTCTGAGGGGTCAGTGTCCACACTCTGAGGGGTCAGTGTCCACACTCTGAGGCGTCAGTGTCCACACTCTGAGGGGTCAGTGTCTTTACTCTGAGGGGTCAGTGTCTTTACACTGAGGGGTCAGTGTCCACACTCTGAGGGGTCAGTGTCCACACTCTGAGGGGTCAGTGTCTTTACTCTGAGGGGTCAGTGTCCACACTCTGAGGGGTCAGTGTCCACACTCTGAGGGGTCAGTGTCCACACTCTGAGGGGTCAGTGTCTTTACTCTGAGGGGTCAGTGTCCACACTCTGAGGGGTCAGTGTCCACACTCTGAGGGGTCAGTGTCTTTACTCTGAGGGTCAGTGTCTTTACTCTGAAGGGTCAGGGTCTTTACTCTGAGGGGTCAGGGTCTTTACTCTGAGGGGTCAGTGTCTTTACTCTGAGGGGTCAGTGTCCACACTCTGAGGGGTCAGTGTCTTTACTCTGAAGGGTCAGGGTCTTTACTCTGAGGGGTCAGTGTCCACACTCTGAGGGGTCAGTGTCCACACTCTGAGGGGTCAGTGTCTTTACTCTGAGGGGTCAGTGTCCACACTCTGAGGGTCAGTGTCCACACTCTGAGGGGTCAGTGTCCACACTCTGAGGGGTCAGTGTCTTTACTCTGAGGGGTCAGTGTCTTTACTCTGAGGGGTCAGTGTCCACACTCTGAGGGGTCAGTGTCCACACTCTGAGGGGTCAGTGTCCACACTCTGAGGGGTCAGTGTCTTTACTCTGAGGGGTCAGTGTCCACACTCTGAGGGGTCAGTGTCTTTACTCTGAGGGGTCAGTGTCCACACTCTGAGGGGTCAGTGTCTTTACTCTGAGGGGTCAGTGTCCACACTCTGAGGGGTCAGTGTCCACACTCTGAGGGGTCAGTGACTTTACTATGAGGGGTCAGTGTCCACACTCTGAGGGGTCAGTGTCTTTACTCTGAGGGGTCAGTGTCTACACTCTGAGGGGTCAGTGTCCACACTCTGAGGGGTCAGTGTCCACACTCTGAGGGGTCAGTGTCCACACTCTGAGGGGTCAGTGTCCACATTCTGAGGGTCAGTGTCTTTACTCTGAGGGGTCAGTGTCTTTACTCCGAGGGGTCACAGTCCACACACTGTGGGGTCAGTGTCTTTACTCTGAGGGGTCAGTGTCCACACTCTGAGGGGTCAGTGTCCACACTCTGAGGGGTCAGTGTCTTTACTCTGAGGGGTCAGTGTACACACTCTGAGGGGTCAGTGTCCACACTCTGAGTGTCAGTGTCTTTACTCTGAGGGATCAGTGTCTTTACTCTGAGGGGTCAGTGTACACACTCTGAGGGGTCAGTGTCCACACTCTGAGGGGTCAGTGTCCACACTCTGAGGGGTCAGTGTCTTTACTCTGAGGGGTCAGTGTCCACACTCTGAGGGTCAGTGTCCACACTCTGAGGGGTCAGTGTCTTTACTCTGAGGGGTCAGTGTCTTTACTCTGAGTGGTCAGTGTCTTTATTCTGAGGGGTCAGTGTCCACACTCTGAGGGGTCAGTGTCTTTACTCTGATGGGTCAGTGTCTTTACTCTGAGGGTCAGTGTCCACACTCTGAGGGGTCAGTGTCCACACTCTGAGGGGTCAGTGTCTTTACACTGAGGGGTCAGTGTCCACACTCTGAGTGTCAGTGTCTTTACTCTGAGGGGTCAGTGTCTTTACACTGAGGGGTCAGTGTACACACTCTGAGGGGTCAGTGTCCACACTCTGAGGGGTCAGTGTCTTTACTCTGAGGGGTCAGTGTCCACACTCTGAGGGGTCAGTGTCCACACTCTGAGGGGTCAGTGTCTTTACTCTGAGGGGTCAGTGTCCACACTCTGTGAGGTCAGTGTCTTTACTCTCAGGGGTCAGTGTCTTTACTCTGAGGGGTCAGTGTCCACACTCTGAGGGGTCAGTGTCCACACTCTGAGGGTCAGTGTCCACACTCTGTGAGGTCAGTGTCTTTACTTGGAGGGTCAGTGTCCACACTCTGAGGGGTCAGTGTCCACACTCTGAGGGGTCAGTGTCTTTACTCTGAGGGGTCAGTGTCCACACTCTGAGGGGTCAGTGTCCACACTCTGAGGGTCAGTGTCTTTACTCTGAGGGGTCAGTGTCTTTACTCTGAGGGGTCAGTGTCCACACTCTGAGGGGTCAGTGTCCACACTCTGAGGGGTCAGTGCCTTTACTCTGAGGGGTCAGTGTCCACACTCTGAGGGGTCAGTGTCCACACTCTGAGGGATCAGTGTCTTTACTCTGAGGGGTCAGTGTCCACACTCTGAGGGGTCAGTGTCGACACTCTGAGGGGTCAGTGTCCTTACTCTGAGGGGTAAGTGTCTTTACTCCGAGGGGTCACAGTCCACACACTGAGGGGTCAGTGTCCACACTCTGAGGGGTCAGTGTCCACACTCTGTGGGGTCAGTGTCTTTACTCTGAGGGGTCAGTGTCCACACTCTGAGGGGTCAGTGTCCACACTCTGAGGGGTCAGTGTCTTTACTCTGAGGGGTCAGTGTCTTTACTCTGAGGGGTCAGTGTCTTTACTCTCAGGGGTCAGTGTCCACACTCTGAGGGGTCAGTGTCCACACTCTGAGGGGTCAGTGTCTTTACTCTGAGGGGTCAGTGTCTTTACTCTCAGGGGTCAGTGTCTTTACTCTGAGGGGTCAGTTTCCACACTCTGAGGGGTCAGTTTCCACACTCTGAGGGGTCAGTGTCTTTACTCTGAGGGGTCAGTGTCCACACTCTGAGGGGTCAGTGTCTTTACTCTGAGGGGTCAGTGTCTTTACACTGAGGGGTCAGTGTCCACACTCTGAGGGGTCAGTGTCCACACTCTGAGGGGTCAGTGTCCACACTCTGAGGGGTCAGTGTCCACACTCTGAGGGGTCAGTGTCCACACTCTGAGGGGTCAGTGTCCACACTCTGAGGGGTCAGTGTCTTTACTCTGAGGGGTCAGTGTCCACACTCTGAGGGGTCAGTGTCCACACTCTGAGGGGTCAGTGTCTTTCCTCTGAGGGGTCAGTGTCTTTACTCTGAGGGGTCAGTGTCTTTACTCTGAGGGTCAGTGTCCCCACTCTGAGGGGTCAGTGCCTTTACTCTGAGGGGTCAGTGTCCACAAACTGAGGGGTCAGTGTCCACACTCTGAGGGGTCAGTGTCTTTACTCTGAGGGGTCAGTGTCCACACTCTGAGGGGTCAGTGTCCACACTCTGAGGGGTCAGTGACTTTACTATGAGGGGTCAGTGTCCACACTCTGAGGGGTCAGTGTCTTTACTCTGAGGGGTCAGTGTCTACACTCTGAGGGGTCAGTGTCCACACTCTGAGGGGTCAGTGTCCACACTCTGAGGGGTCAGTGTCCACACTCTGAGGGGTCAGTGTCCACATTCTGAGGGTCAGTGTCTTTACTCTGAGGGGTCAGTGTCTTTACTCCGAGGGGTCACAGTCCACACACTGTGGGGTCAGTGTCTTTACTCTGAGGGGTCAGTGTCCACACTCTGAGGGGTCAGTGTCCACACTCTGAGGGGTCAGTGTCTTTACTCTGAGGGGTCAGTGTACACACTCTGAGGGGTCAGTGTCCACACTCTGAGTGTCAGTGTCTTTACTCTGAGGGATCAGTGTCTTTACTCTGAGGGGTCAGTGTACACACTCTGAGGGGTCAGTGTCCACACTCTGAGGGGTCAGTGTCCACACTCTGAGGGGTCAGTGTCTTTACTCTGAGGGGTCAGTGTCCACACTCTGAGGGTCAGTGTCCACACTCTGAGGGGTCAGTGTCTTTACTCTGAGTGGTCAGTGTCTTTATTCTGAGGGGTCAGTGTCCACACTCTGAGGGGTCAGTGTCTTTACTCTGATGGGTCAGTGTCTTTACTCTGAGGGTCAGTGTCCACACTCTGAGGGGTCAGTGTCCACACTCTGAGGGGTCAGTGTCTTTACACTGAGGGGTCAGTGTCCACACTCTGAGTGTCAGTGTCTTTACTCTGAGGGGTCAGTGTCTTTACACTGAGGGGTCAGTGTACACACTCTGAGGGGTCAGTGTCCACACTCTGAGGGGTCAGTGTCTTTACTCTGAGGGGTCAGTGTCCACACTCTGAGGGGTCAGTGTCCACACTCTGAGGGGTCAGTGTCTTTACTCTGAGGGGTCAGTGTCCACACTCTGTGAGGTCAGTGTCTTTACTCTCAGGGGTCAGTGTCTTTACTCTGAGGGGTCAGTGTCCACACTCTGAGGGGTCAGTGTCCACACTCTGAGGGTCAGTGTCCACACTCTGTGAGGTCGGTGTCTTTACTTGGAGGGTCAGTGTCCACACTCTGAGGGGTCAGTGTCCACACTCTGAGGGGTCAGTGTCTTTACTCTGAGGGGTCAGTGTCCACACTCTGAGGGGTCAGTGTCCACACTCTGAGGGTCAGTGTCTTTACTCTGAGGGGTCAGTGTCTTTACTCTGAGGGGTCAGTGTCCACACTCTGAGGGGTCAGTGTCCACACTCTGAGGGGTCAGTGCCTTTACTCTGAGGGGTCAGTGTCCACAATCTGAGGGGTCAGTGTCCACACTCTGAGGGATCAGTGTCTTTACTCTGAGGGGTCAGTGTCCACACTCTGAGGGGTCAGTGTCCACACTCTGAGGGGTCAGTGTCCTTACTCTGAGGGGTAAGTGTCTTTACTCCGAGGGGTCACAGTCCACACACTGAGGGGTCAGTGTCCACACTCTGAGGGGTCAGTGTCCACACTCTGTGGGGTCAGTGTCTTTACTCTGAGGGGTCAGTGTCCACACTCTGAGGGGTCAGTGTCCACACTCTGAGGGGTCAGTGTCTTTACTCTGAGGGGTCAGTGTCTTTACTCTGAGGGGTCAGTGTCTTTACTCTCAGGGGTCAGTGTCCACACTCTGAGGGGTCAGTGTCCACACTCTGAGGGGTCAGTGTCTTTACTCTGAGGGGTCAGTGTCTTTACTCTCAGGGGTCAGTGTCTTTACTCTGAGGGGTCAGTTTCCACACTCTGAGGGGTCAGTTTCCACACTCTGAGGGGTCAGTGTCTTTACTCTGAGGGGTCAGTGTCCACACTCTGAGGGGTCAGTGTCTTTACTCTGAGGGGTCAGTGTCTTTACACTGAGGGGTCAGTGTCCACACTCTGAGGGGTCAGTGTCCACACTCTGAGGGGTCAGTGTCCACACTCTGAGGGTCAGTGTCCACACTCTGAGGGGTCAGTGTCCACACTCTGAGGGGTCAGTGTCCACACTCTGAGGGGTCAGTGTCCACACTCTGAGGGGTCAGTGTCTTTACTCTGAGGGGTCAGTGTCTTTACTCTGAGGGGTCAGTGTCTTTACTCTGAGGGTCAGTGTCCCCACTCTGAGGGGTCAGTGCCTTTACTCTGAGGGGTCAGTGTCCACAATCTGAGGGGTCAGTGTCCACACTCTGAGGGGTCAGTGTCTTTACTCTGAGGGTCAGTGTCTTTACTCTGATGGGTCAGTGTCCACAATCTGAGGGGTCAGTGTCTTTACTCTGAGGGTCAGTGTCTTTACTCTGATGGGTCAGTGTCCACACTCTGAGGGTCAGTGTCTTTACTCTGAGGGGTCAGTGTCTTTACTCTGAGGGTCAGTGTCCACACTCTGAGGGGTCAGTGTCCACACTCTGACGGGTCAGTGTCTTTACTCTGAGGGGTCAGTGTCTTTACTCTGAGGGTCAGTGTCCACACTCTGAGGGGTCAGTGTCTTTAATCTGAGGGGTCAGTGTCTTTACTCTGAGGGGTCAGTGTCCACACTCTGAGGGGTCAGTGTCCACACTCTGAGGGGTCAGTGTCCACACTCTGAGTGGTCAGTGTCTTTACTCTGAGGGGTCAGTGTCTTTACTCTGAGGGGTCAGAGTCTTTACTCTGAGGGGTCAGTGTCTTTACTCTGAGGGGTCAGTGTCCACACTCTGAGGCGTCAGTGTCCACACTCTGAGGGGTCAGTGTCTTTACTCTGAGGGGTCAGTGTCTTTACACTGAGGGGTCAGTGTCCACACTCTGAGGGGTCAGTGTCCACACTCTGAGGGGTCAGTGTCTTTACTCTGAGGGGTCAGTGTCCACACTCTGAGGGGTCAGTGTCTTTACTCTGAGGGGTCAGTGTCCACACTCTGAGGGGTCAGTGTCCACACTCTGAGGGGTCAGTGTCTTTACTCTGAGGGGTCAGTGTCCACACTCTGAGGGGTCAGTGTCCACACTCTGAGGGGTCAGTGTCTTTACTCTGAGGGGTCAGTGTCTCACTCTGAGTGGTCAGTGTCTTTACTCTGAGGGGTCAGAGTCTTTACTCTGAGGGTCAGTGTCCACACTCTGAGGGGTCAGTGTCCACACTCTGAGGGGTCAGTGTCCACACTCTGAGGGGTCAGTGTCTACACTCTGAGGGGTCAGTGTCCACACTCTGAGGGGTCAGTGTCTTTACTCTGAGGGGTCAGTGTCCACACTCTGAGGGGTCAGTGTCCACACTCTGAGGGGTCAGTGTCCTTACTCTGAGGGGTCAGTGTCTTTACTCCGAGGGGTCACAGTCCACACACTGAGGGGTCAGTGTCCACACTCTGAGGGGTCAGTGTCCACACTCTGAGGGGTCAGTGTCCACACTCTGAGGGGTCAGTGTCTTTACTCTGAGGGGTCAGTGTCCACACTCTGAGGGGTCAGTGTCCACACTCTGAGGGGTCTGTGTCTTTACTCTGAGGGGTCAGTGTCCACACTCTGAGGGGTCAGTGTCCACACTCTGAGGGGTCAGTGTCCACACTCTGAGGGGTCAGTGTCCACACTCTGAGGGGTCAGTGTCTTTACTCTGAGGGGTCAGTGTCCACACTCTGAGGGGTCAGTGTCCACACTCTGAGGGGTCAGTGTCCACACTCTGAGGGGTCAGTGTCTTTACTCTGAGGGGTCAGTGTCTTTACTCTGAGGGTCAGTGTCCCCACTCTGAGGGGTCAGTGCCTTTACTCTGAGGGGTCAGTGTCCACAATCTGAGGGGTCAGTGTCCACACTCTGAGGGGTCAGTGTCTTTACTCTGAGGGTCAGTGTCTTTACTCTGATGGGTCAGTGTCCACAATCTGAGGGGTCAGTGTCTTTACTCTGAGGGTCAGTGTCTTTACTCTGATGGGTCAGTGTCCACACTCTGAGGGTCAGTGTCTTTACTCTGAGGGGTCAGTGTCTTTACTCTGAGGGTCAGTGTCCACACTCTGAGGGGTCAGTGTCCACACTCTGACGGGTCAGTGTCTTTACTCTGAGGGGTCAGTGTCCTTACTCTGGAGGGTCAGTGTCCACACTCTGAGGGGTCAGTGTCTTTACTCTGAGGGGTCAGTGTCTTTACTCTGAGGGTCAGTGTCCACACTCTGAGGGGTCAGTGTCCACACTCTGAGGGGTCAGTGTCTTACACTCTGAGGGGTCAGTGTCTTTACTCTGAGGGGTCAGTGTCTTACTCTGAGGGGTCAGTGTCCTTTACTCTGAGGGGTCAGTGTCTTTACTCTGAGGGGTCAGTGTCCACACTCTGAGGGTCAGTGTCCACACTCTGAGGGCGTCAGTGTCACACTCTGAGGGGGTCAGTGTCTTACTCTGAGGGGTCAGTGTCCTTACACTCTGAGGGGTCAGTGTCCACACTCTGAGGGGTCAGTGTCCACTACTCTGAGGGGTCAGTGTCCTTACTCTGAGGGGTCAGTGTCCTCTACTCTGAGGGGTCAGTGTCCACACTCTGAGGGGTCAGTGTCCACACTCTGAGGGGTCAGTGTCTTTACTCTGAGGGGTCAGTGTCCACACTCTGAGGGGGTCAGTGTCCACACTCTGAGGGGTCAGTGTCTTTACTCTGAGGGGTCAGTGTCTTACACTCTGAGTGGTCAGTGTCTTTACTCTGAGGGGTCAGAGTCTTTACTCTGAGGGGTCAGTGTCCACACTCTGAGGGGTCAGTGTCCACACTCTGAGGGGGTCAGTGTCCACACTCTGAGGGGTCAGTGTCTACACTCTGAGGGGTCAGTGTCCACACTCTGAGGGGTCAGTGTCTTTACTCTGAGGGGTCAGTGTCCACACTCTGAGGGGTCAGTGTCCACACTCTGAGGGGTCAGTGTCCTTACTCTGAGGGGTCAGTGTCTTTACTCCGAGGGGTCACAGTCCACACACTGAGGGGTCAGTGTCCACACTCTGAGGGGTCAGTGTCCACACTCTGAGGGGTCAGTGTCCACACTCTGAGGGGTCAGTGTCTTTACTCTGAGGGGTCAGTGTCCACACTCTGAGGGGTCAGTGTCCACACTCTGAGGGGTCTGTGTCTTTACTCTGAGGGGTCAGTGTCCACACTCTGAGGGGTCAGTGTCCACACTCTGAGGGGTCAGTGTCCACACTCTGAGGGGTCAGTGTCCACACTCTGAGGGGTCAGTGTCTTTACTCTGAGGGGTCAGTGTCCACACTCTGAGGGGTCAGTGTCCACACTCTGAGGGGTCAGTGTCCACACTCTGAGGGGTCAGTGTCTTTACTCTGAGGGGTCAGTGTCTTTACTCTGAGGGTCAGTGTCCCCACTCTGAGGGGTCAGTGCCTTTACTCTGAGGGGTCAGTGTCCACAATCTGAGGGGTCAGTGTCCACACTCTGAGGGGTCAGTGTCTTTACTCTGAGGGTCAGTGTCTTTACTCTGATGGGTCAGTGTCCACAATCTGAGGGGTCAGTGTCTTTACTCTGAGGGTCAGTGTCTTTACTCTGATGGGTCAGTGTCCACACTCTGAGGGTCAGTGTCTTTACTCTGAGGGGTCAGTGTCTTTACTCTGAGGGTCAGTGTCCACACTCTGAGGGGTCAGTGTCCACACTCTGACGGGTCAGTGTCTTTACTCTGAGGGGTCAGTGTCTTTACTCTGAGGGTCAGTGTCCACACTCTGAGGGGTCAGTGTCTTTACTCTGAGGGGTCAGTGTCTTTACTCTGAGGGGTCAGTGTCCACACTCTGAGGGGTCAGTGTCCACACTCTGAGGGGTCAGTGTCCACACTCTGAGGGGTCAGTGTCCACACTCTGAGGGTCAGTGTCTTTACTCTGAGGGGTCAGTGTCTTTACTCTGAGGGGTCAGTGTCCACACTCTGAGGGGTCAGTGTCCACAATCTGAGGGGTCAGTGCCTTTACTCTGAGGGGTCAGTGTCCACACTCTGAGGGGTCAGTGTCCACACTCTGAGGGATCAGTGTCTTTACTCTGAGGGGTCAGTGTCCACACTCTGAGGGGTCAGTGTCCACACTCTGAGGGGTCAGTGTCCTTACTCTGAGGGGTAAGTGTCTTTACTCCGAGGGGTCACAGTCCACACTCTGAGGGATCAGTGTCTTTACTCTGAGGGGTCAGTGTCCACACTCTGAGGGGTCAGTGTCCACACTCTGAGGGGTCAGTGTCTTTACTCTGAGGGGTCAGTGTCCACACTCTGAGGGGTCAGTGTCCACACTCTGAGGGGTCAGTGTCTTTACTCTGAGGGGTCAGTGTCCACACTCTGAGGGGTCAGTGTCCACACTCTGAGGGGTCAGTGTCTTTACTCTGAGGGGTCAGTGTCTTTACTCTGAGGGGTCAGTGTCTTTACTCTCAGGGGTCAGTGTCCACACTCTGAGGGGTCAGTGTCCACACTCTGAGGGGTCAGTGTCTTTACTCTGAGGGGTCAGTGTCTTTACTCTCAGGGGTCAGTGTCCACACTCTGAGGGTCAGTGTCTTTACTCTGAGGGGTCAGTTTCCACACTCTGAGGGGTCAGTTTCCACACTCTGAGGGGTCAGTGTCTTTACTCTGAGGGGTCAGTGTCCACACTCTGAGGGGTCAGTGTCTTTACTCTGAGGGGTCAGTGTCTTTACACTGAGGGGTCAGTGTCCACACTCTGAGGGGTCAGTGTCCACACTCTGAGGGGTCAGTGTCCACACTCTGAGGGGTCAGTGTCCACACTCTGAGGGGTCAGTGTCCACACTCTGAGGGGTCAGTGTCCACACTCTGAGGGGTCAGTGTCTTTACTCTGAGGGGTCAGTGTCCACACTCTGAGGGGTCAGTGTCCACACTCTGAGGGGTCAGTGTCCACACTCTGAGGGGTCAGTGTCTTTACTCTGAGGGGTCAGTGTCTTTACTCTGAGGGGTCAGTGTCTTTACTCTGAGGGTCAGTGTCCCCACTCTGAGGGGTCAGTGCCTTTACTCTGAGGGGTCAGTGTCCACAATCTGAGGGGTCAGTGTCCACACTCTGAGGGGTCAGTGTCTTTACTCTGAGGGTCAGTGTCTTTACTCTGATGGGTCAGTGTCCACAATCTGAGGGGTCAGTGTCTTTACTCTGAGGGTCAGTGTCTTTACTCTGAGGGGTCAGTGTCTTTACTCTGAGGGTCAGTGTCCACACTCTGAGGGGTCAGTGTCCACACTCTGACGGGTCAGTGTCTTTACTCTGAGGGGTCAGTGTCTTTACTCTGAGGGTCAGTGTCCACACTCTGAGGGGTCAGTGTCCACACTCTGAGGGGTCAGTGTCCACACTCTGAGTGGTCAGTGTCTTTACTCTGAGGGGTCAGTGTCTTTACTCTGAGGGGTCAGAGTCTTTACTCTGAGGGGTCAGTGTCTTTACTCTGAGGGGTCAGTGTCCACACTCTGAGGCGTCAGTGTCCACACTCTGAGGGGTCAGTGTCTTTACTCTGAGGGGTCAGTGTCTTTACACTGAGGGGGTCAGTGTCCACACTCTGAGGGGTCAGTGTCCACACTCTGAGGGGTCAGTGTCTTTACTCTGAGGGGTCAGTGTCCACACTCTGAGGGGTCAGTGTCCACACTCTGAGGGGTCAGTGTCCACACTCTGAGGGGTCAGTGTCTTTACTCTGAGGGGTCAGTGTCCACACTCTGAGGGGTCAGTGTCTTTACTCTGAGGGGTCATTGTCCACACTCTGAGGGGTCAGTGTCTTTACTCTGAGGGGTCAGTGTCCACACTCTGAGGTGTCAGTGTCCACACTCTGAGGGGTCAGTGTCCACACTCTGAGGGGTCAGTGTCTTTACTCTGAGGGGTCAGTGTCCACACTCTGAGGGTCAGTGTCCACACTCTGAGGGGTCAGTGTCTTTACTCTGAGGGTCAGTGTCTTTACTCTGAGGGTCAGTGTCCACACTCTGAGGGGTCAGTGTCTTTACTCTGAGGGGTCAGTGCCTTTACTCTGAGGGGTCAGTGTCCACAATCTGATGGTCAGTGTCCACACTCTGAGGGTCAGTGTCTTTACTCTGAGGGGTCAGTGTCCACACTCTGAGGGGTCAGTGTCTTTACTCTGAGGGGTCAGTGTCCACACTCTGAGGGGTCAGTGTCCACACTCTGAGGGGTCAGTGTCTTTACTCTGAGGGGTCAGTGTCCACACTCTGAGGGGTCAGTGTCCACACTCTGAGGGGTCAGTGTCTTTACTCTGAGGGGTCAGTGTCTTTACTCTGAGTGGTCAGTGTCTTTACTCTGAGGGGTCAGAGTCTTTACTCTGAGGGGTCAGTGTCCCCACTCTGAGGGGTCAGTGCCTTTACTCTGAGGGGTCAGTGTCCACAATCTGAGGGGTCAGTGTCCACACTCTGAGGGGTCAGTGTCTTTACTCTGAGGGTCAGTGTCTTTACTCTGATGGGTCAGTGTCCACAATCTGAGGGGTCAGTGTCTTTACTCTGAGGGTCAGTGTCTTTACTCTGATGGGTCAGTGTCCACACTCTGAGGGTCAGTGTCTTTACTCTGAGGGGTCAGTGTCTTTACTCTGAGGGTCAGTGTCCACACTCTGAGGGGTCAGTGTCCACACTCTGACGGGTCAGTGTCTTTACTCTGAGGGGTCAGTGTCTTTACTCTGAGGGTCAGTGTCCACACTCTGAGGGGTCAGTGTCTTTAATCTGAGGGGTCAGTGTCTTTACTCTGAGGGGTCAGTGTCCACACTCTGAGGGGTCAGTGTCCACACTCTGAGGGGTCAGTGTCCACACTCTGAGTGGTCAGTGTCTTTACTCTGAGGGGTCAGTGTCTTTACTCTGAGGGGTCAGAGTCTTTACTCTGAGGGGTCAGTGTCTTTACTCTGAGGGGTCAGTGTCCACACTCTGAGGCGTCAGTGTCCACACTCTGAGGGGTCAGTGTCTTTACTCTGAGGGGTCAGTGTCTTTACTCTGAGGGGTCAGTGTCTTTACACTGAGGGGTCAGTGTCCACACTCTGAGGGGTCAGTGTCCACACTCTGAGGGGTCAGTGTCTTTACTCTGAGGGGTCAGTGTCCACACTCTGAGGGTCAGTGTCCACACTCTGAGGGGTCAGTGTCTTTACTCTGAGGGGTCAGTGTCTTTACTCTGAGGGGTCAGTGTCCACACTCTGAGGGGTCAGTGTCCACACTCTGAGGGGTCAGTGTCTTTACTCTGAGGGGTTAGTGTCCACACTCTGAGGGGTCAGTGTCTTTACTCTGAGGGGTCAGTGTCTACACTCTGAGGGGTCAGTGTCCACACTCTGAGGGGTCAGTGTCTTTACCTCTGAGGGGTCAGTGTCCACACTCTGAGGGGTCAGTGTCCTCACTCTGAGGGGTCAGTGTCCTTTACTCTGAGGGGTCAGTGTCCACACTCTGAGGGGTCAGTGTCCACACTCTGAGGGGTCAGTGTCCACACTCTGAGGGTGGTTCCAGTGTCACCCACACTCTGAGGGGTCAGTGTCCAACACTCTGAGGGGTCAGTGTCACACTCTGAGGGGTCAGTGTCCACACTCTGAGGGGTCAGTGTCCACACTCTGAGGGGTCAGTGTCCTACCTCTGAGGGGTCAGTGTCCACACTCTGAGGGGTCAGTGTCTTTACTCTGAGGGGTCAGTGTCCACACTCTGAGGGGTCAGTGTCTTTACTCTGAGGGGTCAGTGTCCTCACTCTGAGGGGTCAGTGTCCTTTACTCTGAGGGGTCAGTGCCTTTACTCTGAGGGGTCAGTGTCCACAATCTGATGGTCAGTGTCCACACTCTGAGGGTCAGTGTCTTTACTCTGAGGGGTCAGTGTCCACACTCTGAGGGGTCAGTGTCTTTACTCTGAGGGGTCAGTGTCCACACTCTGAGGGGTCAGTGTCCACACTCTGAGGGGTCAGTGTCTTTACTCTGAGGGGTCAGTGTCCACACTCTGAGGGGTCAGTGTCCACACTCTGAGGGGTCAGTGTCTTTACTCTGAGGGGTCAGTGTCTTTACTCTGAGTGGTCAGTGTCTTTACTCTGAGGGGTCAGAGTCTTTACTCTGAGGGGTCAGTGTCCACACTCTGAGGGGTCAGTGTCCACACTCTGAGGGGTCAGTGTCCACACTCTGAGGGGTCAGTGTCTACACTCTGAGGGGTCAGTGTCCACACTCTGAGGGGTCAGTGTCTTTACTCTGAGGGGTCAGTGTCCACACTCTGAGGGGTCAGTGTCCACACTCTGAGGGGTCAGTGTCCTTACTCTGAGGGGTCAGTGTCTTTACTCCGAGGGGTCACAGTCCACACACTGAGGGGTCAGTGTCCACACTCTGAGGGGTCAGTGTCCACACTCTGAGGGGTCAGTGTCCACACTCTGAGGGGTCAGTGTCTTTACTCTGAGGGGTCAGTGTCCACACGCTGAGGGGTCAGTGTCCACACTCTGAGGGGTCTGTGTCTTTACTCTGAGGGGTCAGTGTCCACACTCTGAGGGGTCAGTGTCCACACTCTGAGCGGTCAGTGTCTTTACTCTGAGGGGTCAGTGTCCACACTCTGAGGGGTCAGTGTCTTTACTCTGAGGGGTCAGTTTCCACACTCTGAGGGGTCAGTGTCACAATCTGAGGGGTCAGTGTCCACACTCTGAGGGGTCAGTGTCTTTACTCTGAGGGTCAGTGTCCCCACTCTGAGGGGTCAGTGTCCACAATCTGATGGTCAGTGTCCACACTCTGAGGGGTCAGTGCCTTTACTCTGAGGGGTCAGTGTCCACACTCTGAGGGGTCAGTGTCCACAATCTGATGGTCAGTGTCCACACTCTGAGGGGTCAGTGTCTTTACTCTGAGGGGTCAGTGTCCTACACTCTGAAGGGTCAGTGTCCACACTCTGAGGGGTCAGTGTCCACACTCTGAGGGGTCAGTGTCTTTACTCTGACGGTCGTGTCCAAACTCGGAGGGTATAGCCCCACACTCTGATGGTCCAGTGTCCTCCACACTATGAGGGAGTCAGTGTCCATACTCTGAGGGTCAGTGTCCACACTCTGATGGCAGTTGTCCACAACTCTGAGGGGTCAGTGTCATCCACACTCTGAGGGTCAGTGTCCACACTCTGAGGGGTCAGTGTCATTACTCTGAGGGTGTCACTGTCCACACTCTGAGGGGTCAGTGTCCACACTCTGAGGGGTCAGTGTCCTACCTCTGATGGTCAGCGTCCACACTCTGAGGGGTCCGTTGTCCATACTCTGAGGGGTCAGTGTCCACACTCTGAGGGGTCAGATGTCTTTACTCTGAGGGGTCATTGTCCACACTCTGAGGGGTCAGTGTCCACACTCTGATGGTCAGTGTCCACACTCTGAGGGGTCAGTGTCTTTACTCTGAGGGGTCAGTGTCCACACTCTGAGGGTCAGTGTCTTTACTCTGAGGGGTCAGTGTCCACACTCTGAGGAGTCAGTGTCCACACTCTGAGGGGTCAGTGTCCACACTCTGAGGGGTCAGTGTCTTTACTCTGAGGGGTCAGTGTCCACACTCTGAGGGGTCAGTGTCCACACTCTGAGGGGTCAGTGTCTTTACTCTGAGGGGTCAGTGTCCACACTCTGAGGAGTCAGTGTCCACACTCTGAGGGGTCAGTGTCCACACTCTTAGCGGTCAGTGTCTTTACTCTGAGGGGTCAGTGTCCACACTCTGAGCGGTCAGTGTCTTTACTCTGAGGGGTCAGTGTCCACACTCTGAGCGGTCAGTGTCTTTACTCTGAGGGGTCAGTGTCCACACTCTGAGGGGTCAGTGTCTTTACTCTGAGGGTCAGTGTCTTTACTCTGAGGGGTCAGTGTCCACACTCTGAGGGGTCAGTGTCTTTACTCTGAGGGTCAGTGTCTTTACTCTGAGGGTCAGTGTCCACACTCTGAGGGGTCAGTGTCTTTACTCTGAGGGGTCAGTGTCCACACTCTGAGGGGTCAGTGTCCACACTCTGAGGGGTCAGTGTCCACACTCTGAGGGGTCAGTGTCTTTACTCTGAGGGGTCAGTGTCCACACTCTGAGGGGTCAGTGTCCACACTCTGAGGGGTCAGTGTCCACACTCTGAGGGGTCAGTGTCCACACTCTGAGGGGTCAGTGTCTTTACTCTGAGGGGTCAGTGTCCACACTCTGAGGGGTCAGTGTCCACACTCTGAGGGGTCAGTGTCCACACTCTGAGGGTCAGTGTCCACACTCTGAGGGGTCAGTGTCTTTACTCTGAGGGTTAGTGTCCACACTCTGAGGGGTCAGTGTCCACACTCTGAGGGGTCAGTGTCCACACTCTGAGGGGTCAGTGTCTTTACTCTGAGGGTCAGTGTCTTTACTCTGAGGGGTCAGTGTCCACACTCTGAGGGGTCAGTGTCCACACTCTGTGAGGTCAGTGTCTTTACTCTGAGGGGTCAGTGTCTTTACTCTGAGGGTTAGTGTCCACACTCTGAGGGGTCAGTGTCCACACTCTGAGGGGTCAGTGTCTTTACTCTGAGGGGTCAGTGTCCACACTCTGAGGGGTCAGTGTCTTTACTCTGAGGGTCAGTGTCTTTACTCTGAGGGGTCAGTGTCCACACTCTGAGGGGTCAGTTTCCACACTCTGAGCTGTCAGTGTCTTTACTCTGAGGGGTCACAGTCCACACTCTGAGTGGTCAGTGCCTTTACTCTGAGGGTCAGTGTCTTTACTCTGAGGGGTCAGTGTCTTTACTCTGAGGGGTCAGTGTCTTTACTCTGAGGGGTCAGTGTCTTTACTCTGAGGGGTCAGTGTCCACACTCTGAGGGTCAGTGTCCACACTCTGAGGGGTCAGTGTCTTTACTCTGAGGGTCAGTGTCTTTACTCTGAGGGGTCAGTGTCTTTACTCTGAGGGGTCAGTGTCCACACTCTGAGGGTCAGTGTCTTTACTCTGAGGGGTCAGTGTCTTTACTCTGAGGGGTCAGTATCTTTACTCTGAGGGGTCAGTGTCCACACTCTGAGTGGTCAGTGTCCACACTCTGAGGGGTCAGTGTCTTTACTCTGAGGGGTCAGTGTCCACACTCTGAGTGGTCAGTGTCTTTACTCTGAGGGTTGCAGTGTACATGTATGTGTCAGCCGTGGCTCAGTGAGTAGCACCCTGAGTCAGAAGGTTGTGGGTTCAAGTCCCACTTCTGAGACTTGAGCACATAATCCAGACTGACACTCCCTGTGCTGAGGGAGTGCTGCACTGTCAGCGGTGCTGTCTTTCGGATGAGACGTTAAACGTCTGCTCTCTCAGGTGGATGTGAAAGATCCCACGGCACTATTTCGAAGAAGAGCAAGGGGAGTTCTCCCCGGTATCCTGGGGCCAATATTTATCC
This sequence comes from Squalus acanthias, assembly GCA_030390025.1. NCBI lineage: Eukaryota > Metazoa > Chordata > Chondrichthyes > Squaliformes > Squalidae > Squalus > Squalus acanthias. The sequence goes on from JASTWF010000229.1 coordinate 173,813, forward strand.
CTCAATCAACATCATTAAAACAGATTATTTGGTCATCATCACATTGCTGTTTATGGGAGCTTGCTGTGCGCAAATTGGCTGCTGTGTTTTCCACATTACAACAGTGACTGCACTTTAAAAAAGTACTTCATTGGCTGTAACACGCTTTGGGATGTCCGGTGGTTGTGAAAGGCGCTATAGAAATGCAAGTCTTTCTTTTCATGTATATTGTGTTTGTGTGTATTTGCACACGTGTAGGTATGAAAGTCAGGAGATATAGGTTCACCGAGACATGAAAAATCTCATCAAATTTCTTAAATTCGTCACTTTCCTTTAAGAAATGGCTTTCAAATGTAATTCATAATTCATTAGTCAAATGTTAATGAAGAAAATGTTGCAGTTTGAGCGGGGTCTGCACTCCAATCATTAATTTGGCTCTTCTCTCTTCATGATGCGTATTTTGATTTCAGATTTCCTGCATTCTCAGTTTTCTATTTTTAAATTTTAGGGAAGCAATGAAATAAACTGGTTAAAGAATCAACCCAGAGGCAAAGTTCCAATTCAAAAACATGTCTTTGTTACAGATTTGTAGCATTAAAAATGTATTGTATCTTCACAGGAAGTAATGTGGAGAAATGGGATTCATAAACAGGGATTCATAGAGTGTGCTGTTCTCTTTGGTCTGAGGGTGGCGCTGGTGAGCTATTTTCAGCATAACTGCCTCCAGACTCAAAGAAGAAAAGACAGACTTACATTTATATAGCGCCTTTCACAACCACCGAACGTCACAAAGCGCTTTACAGCCAATGAAGTACTTTTTGAAGTGTAGTCACTGTTGTAATGTAGGAAATGCGGCAGCCAATTTGCGCACAGCAAGATCCCACAAACAGCAATGTGATAACGGTCAGATCATCTGTTTTAGTGATGTTGATTGAGGGATAAATATTGGCCAGGACACCGGGGAGAACTCCCCTGCTCTTCTTCGAAATAGTGGCCCTGGGATCTTTTACGTCCACCTGAGAGAGCAGACGGGGCCTCGGTTTAATGTCTCATCCGAAAGACGGCACCTCCGACAGTGCAGCACTCCCTCAGCACTGCACCGGAGTGTCAGCCTAGATTTTTGTGCTCAAGTCTCTGGAGTGGGACTTGAACCCACAACTCAGAGGCAAGTGTGCTACCCACTGAGCCACGGCTGACAACAATGTGCATTTATATTGTGCCTTTAACATAGAAAAACATCTCAAAAGTACTTACAGATCAGAGTATGAAGCTTTGTGCAGCTTTAGACTCACAGTCTTGATTTGTATTCCCTTGCGTTTACGAGATTGAGGGGTGATCTAAGGCGTTTAAAATGATTAAAGGGTTTGATCGGGTAGATAGAGAGAAACTATTTCCTCTGGCGGGGGGAGTCCAGAACAAGGGGGCAGAACCTTAAAATTAGAGCCAGGCCATTCAGGGGTGATGTCAGGAAACACTTCTTCACACAAAGGGTGGTGGAAATCTGGAACTCTCCCCCTCCAAAATGGTTGTGGATGCTGGGGGTCAATTGGAGCTTTCAAGACTCTGATCGATAGATTTTTGTTGGGTAAGGGTATCGAGGAATATGGAGCAAAGGCGGGTAAATGGGGGTGAGGTAAAGATCAGCCGTGATGTGATTGACTGGCGGAACAGGCTCGAGGGGCTGAATGGCCTCCTCCTGTTCCTATGTTGCTAAGACTATTAGTATTACAACAACAACTTGCATTTATATAGCGTGTACACCCGCTACACACACTGAACTGGGAGAAAATCACTGGAGTTCACGATGGGTTTGGAGAGCTGATTTATGCTGGGTCCAAAGCTGCTGTCCCTCCCACTTCCTGAAGCCAGTTTTCACCGCCTGCGATATTCTGGCGTTACAAGGCTGTCTCTGGTAATACATAGCAATTTCCACGTGGAAACAGGCCATTCGGCCCATCCTATCTGTGTTGGCATTTACCCTCCGCGCGAGCAAGTCGTTCTAATCATGTTTATCCGTCCTGTTCCCACATCCCTTCAGCCCCTTTTCCTTCATCCGCCTGTCCAATCTGACCCTGAATGTTGACAAAGAAAGACTGACTTGTATTTATATAGCGCCTTTCACAACCTCAGGACCTCCCAAAGCGCTTTACAGCCATTGAAGTACTTTTGAAAGGTAGTCACTGCTGTAATGAAGGGAAAACAGTAGTCAATTTGCACACAGCAAACAGCAATGTGATAATGATCAGATCATCTCTTTTAGTAGTGTTGGTTACATCCACCTGGGAGAGCAGATGGGGTCACAGTTTAATGTCATAATCGAAAGACGACACCTCCAACAGTGCGGCGCTCCCTCAGTACTGCCCCTCCGACAGTGCAGCGCTCCCTCAGTACTGCCCCTCAGACAGTGCGGCGCTCCCTCAGTACTGCCCCTCCGACAGTGCAGCACTCCCTCAGTACTGCCCCTCCGACAGTGCAGCGATCCCTCAGTACTGCCCCTCCGACAGTGCGGCGCTCCCTCAGTACTGCCCCTCCGACAGTGCGGCTCTCCCTCAGTACTGCCCCTCCGACAGTGCGGCGCTCCCTCAGTACTGACCCTCCGACAGTGCGGCTCTCCCTCAGTACTGCCCCTCCGACAGTGCGGCGCTCCCTCAGTACTGCCCCTCCGACAGTGCAGCGATCCCTCAGTACTGCCCCTCCGACAGTGCGGCGCTCCCTCAGTACTGACCCTCCGACAGTGCAACGCTCCCTCAGTACTGCCCCTCCGACAGTGCGGCTCTCCCTCAGTACTGCCCCTCCGACAGTGCAGCGATCCCTCAGTACTGCCCCTCCGACAGTGCAGCGCTCCCTCAGTACTGCCCCTCCGACAGTGCAGCGCTCCCTCAGTACTGCCCCTCCGACAGTGCAGCGCTCCCTCAGTACTGCCCCTCCGACAGTGCGGCTCTCCCTCAGTACTGCCCCTCCGACAGTGCAGCGATCCCTCAGTACTGCCCCTCCGACAGTGCGGCGCTCCCTCAGTACTGACCCTCCGACAGTGCGGCGCTCCCTCAGTAATGCACTGGGTTGTCAGCCTAAATTTTGTGCTCAATTCTTGCGAGTGCTACCCTCTGAGCCACGGCTGACACACAGTTTCTGCCTCAAGCACTAACCCAAGAAGCCTCAGCGCTCTAAGCAAAGGTTCAAAACCCAGATTGCCGGGGATTATGATCACATTGCAATTGAAGCGTCTGTGTTTCAGGTTCGAAACCTCCCCAATTCCCCCCCCCCCCCCCAATTAGCAAAAAAGGGGCTAATTTTCCAGTTTTCAGTGAATTGGGAGTCAGACCACTTTCTGACTACATGTTTACGATCTAACCTTAGCCTCACACTGATGCTACAGTAACAGTGTAAAGTAGTCTAAATCTGGAGTCAAGACCAGAAATGACAGTGCCGTGAAGCAGAACGAGACACCTTGGAATCTCACACCACTTCACTCCGCAACCAGGTCAATATTTAAGCCTGATGCGGTTTCCACTAAACTGCTAGTGTAATTCCACACTCACTGCCCCGCAGAGTTTAGAGGCTGGGCTACTGTTACAATGATATCTCTTTAAACCCAGGACCACCCTAATTAAGGCAGCAAAACCATCAAAATGCGCCAACAAATTCACACAGATATTTTAAACCAAGGGTGTGCTTCGAATAACGGCAGTCAGCACTGAAGAAACGCTAGCAAAGAGATTGACTATCACGGTAACAAGGCTGACTCCAAACTAGGTAAATCCAGTCTAACCTAGCCAGTAATCAGAGTGACGAATATTTATATAATGCCATCTTTTAAAGTAAAGAATAAGCTGCACTTTGAATGAATGTGTTTTCACAGCTCTTATGTAAAAAAGAAAGGCTTGCATTTCTATAGCGCCTTTTACAACCTCAGGGTGTCCCAAAGCGCTTCACTGCCAATGAAGTACTTTTGGAGTGTAGTCACTGTTGTAAATTAGGAAATGCGGCAGCCAATTTGCGCACAGCAAGCTCCCACAAACAGCAATGATAATCTGTTTTTATTATGTTGGTTGAAGAATAAATATTGGCTCAGGACACTGGGGATAACTTCCCCTGCTCTTCTTATTTCTGCTCCTATTTCTTAGGTTCAACCATGATCTTATTGAATGGCGGAGCAGGCTCGAGGGCCCAAGTGGCCTATTCCTTATGTTCTTAGAAATAGTGCCATGGGATCGTTTACATCCACCTGAGAGAGCAAACGGGGCCTCGGTTTAACGTCTCATCCAAAAGATGGCACCTCCGACAGTGCAGCGCTCCCTCAGTACTGCCCCTCCGACAGTGCAGCGCTCCCTCAGTACTGCCCCTCCGACAGTGCAGCACTCCCTCAGTACTGCCCCTCTGACAGTGCAACGCTCCCTCAGTACTGCCCCTCCGACAGTGCAGCATTCCCTCAGTACTGCCCCTTCGACAGTGCGGCGCTCCCTCAGTACTGACCCTCCGACAGTGCAGCGCTCCCTCAGTACTGCCCCTCCGACAGTGCAGCACTCCCTCAGTACTGCCCCTCCGACAGTGCAGCACTCCCTCAGTACTGCCCCTCCGACAGTGCAGCGCTCCCTCAATACTGCCCCTCCGACAGTGCGGCGCTCCCTCAGTACTGCTCCTCCGACAGTGCAGCGCTCCCTCAATACTGCCCCTCCGACAGTGCAGCACTCCCTCAGTACTGCCCCTCCGACAGTGCAGCGCTCCCTCAATACTGCCCCTCCGACAGTGCAGCGCTCCCTCAGTACTGCCCTCCGACAGTGCAGCGCTCCCTCAGTACTGCCCCTCCGACAGTGCAGCACTCCCTCAGTACTGCCCCTCCGACAGTGCAGCACTCCCTCAGTACTGCCCCTCCGACAGTGCAGCACTCCCTCAGTACTGCCCCTCCGACAGTGCAGCACTCCCTCAGTACTGCCCCTCCGACAGTGCAGCACTCCCTCAGTACTGCCCCTCCGACAGTGCAGCACTCCCTCAGTACTGCCCCTCCGACAGTGCAGCGCTCCCTCAGTACTGCTCTCCGACAGTGCAGCGCTCCCTCAGTACTGCCCCTCCGACAGTGCAGCGCTCCCTCAGTACTGCCCCTCCGACAGTGCAGCACTCCCTCAGTACTGCCCCTCCGACAGTGCAGCACTCCCTCAGTACTGCCCCTCCGACAGTGCAGCGCTCCCTCAGTACTGCCCCTCCGACAGTGCAGCACTCCCTCAGTACTGCACTGGAGTGTCAGCCTAGCTTTGTGTGCTCAAGTCCCTGGAGTGGGGACTTGAACCCACAACCTTCTGACTCAGAGGCGAGTGTGCTACCCACTGAGCCACAGCTGGCACAGCTTGTTTTACGGTTGTACGCTCCCAGCACGGAGTCTTACCCGTCTGGACCACAGGTCAGGAGATCGCGGCCATACTCTCCCATGGTACTCTGGCAGAAAATCCTGGCGGGTGGCTACAATCTCCCAATGGGCACTCCCGGTGGGCGAGGTTCCATACCAGGAGCACACATTTGTAAAATTTACCTCTATAACTGTAACAGCAGCACCAATCACCATGCTTGTAGTGTAAATGCACCCAAAGAGATCAAGATTCCATCCTTTTAAATCACCATATATAATGTTGCACACTTACTGCACACAAACCTTACTTCCTGTTGTCACAATTTTTGGTGACACTTTTCTGATAGCATTTACTATTCTAAATTTCTTTATCAACTGTCATAGAATCTCACAGCACAGAAGGAGGCCATTCGGCCCATTGTGCCTGTGCCGGCTCTTTGAAAGAGCTCTCCAATTAGTCCCACTCCCCCCCTGCTCTTTTCCAATAGCCCTGCAAATGTTTCTGTTTCAAGTATTTATCCAATTCCCTTTTGAAAGTTATTGTTGAATCTGTTTCCACCGCCCTTTCAGGCGGCGCGTTCCAGATCACAACAACTCGCTGCTTAAAAAAAAATCTCCTCATCTCCCTCTCTGGTATTTTTGCCAATTTCACATCTGTGTCCTCTGGTGACCGACGTTCCTGCCGGTTTCTCCTTATTTACTCTATCAAAGCCCTTCATAATTTTTAACACTTCTATTAAATCTCCCCTTAGCCTTCTCTGCTCTAAGGAGAACACTCCCAGCTTCTCCAGTCTCTCCACATAACTGAAGTCCCTCATCCCATGTTGATCAGTCTCTGTGTAAAGAAGAATTTCTTGATATCAGTCCTAAAAGTACCATTGATTTCCCATCCCTAGTTGCCCTGAGAAGGAGGTGGTGGGCCTTCTTCCTGATGAACCATTGAGTGGCGACTTTGACACAGCTGAGTGTCTCGCTAGACCACTTCTGAAGGCTGGTTGGACTGGAGTCACAAACAGGCCAGACTGGGTAAGGACGCCAAGTTTTTACCCCATAAAAGAACATTTAGTGAATCGTTGGCTTTTTACGACAATCCAACAGCTTCATGGTCACTTTACTGACACCAACTTTTTATTTCCACAATTCAAATTGCCATGGTCAGATTTGAAGTCAAGCACTGTGCATTACTAGCCCAGTAACATATCTACTACACTACCGTACCGTTTATACTACCTTAGATACCTCTGTAAGATCATCCCTTTTATCATTCTGGTAAATCTCCTCTGCACCATGCAGTTGAAGCCTCTGAGGACTGGGCGACCCTGAGGAGTGAGGAGCTGAAATCTCCCAACTCAGTCGCCATCTTGTATACATGAAAAAATTACTGTGGCAATGTCACGGGAAATGTACTAGAATAAATCATCATTTGATCAATATGGGGGCCGACTGGGTTAAAATAATAATAGAATTAGACTTCCTACATTACAACAGTGACTACACTTCAAAAGTATTTCATTGGCCTTAAAGCACTTTGGGACATCCTGAGGTCAAGAAAGGTGCTATAGAAATGCAAGTTCTTTCTTTGTTTATTTTTGTGCTCTCGTCATTGTAAAAATAACCCATTTTCCTGCTCTGGATTCCCCTTGATGCTCTACAGCTCATGGGTCAGCCTGCTGCTCACACGCTCAATATAGGAAGTGCATAATTGAGATTAAATAAGAAAATTTATATATGCCAATATTGGAAACCTAAAGTCAAATAAAATAAAAAATGTGGGAGAACAACAAATTGCATTTATATAGTGCTTTTAATATAGTAAAACGTCCCAAGGTGCTTCACAGGAGCGGGATAAAACAAAATTTGACACCGAGCCACATAAGGAGATATTGGGACAGGGGACCAAAAGCTGGGTCAAAGATGAGGTTTTAAGGAGAGAGAGGCGGAGAGGTTTAGGGAGGGAATTCCAGAGCTCGGGGCCCAGGCAGCTGAAGGCACGGCTGCTAATGGTGGAGCGATGGAAATCAGGGATGCGCAAGAGGCCAAAATTGGAGGAGCGCAGAGATCTCGGAGGGTAGTAGGGCTGGAGGAGGTTACGGAGATAGAGAGGGGTCGAGGCCATGGAGGGATTGGAAAACAAGGATGGGAATTGAACCTTCCAGGACTGCCCTGGAGTCTCCAGGAATGAAAGATTAATCTCCCGGACAATGCTGTGTGAGTGGACATCAAAGAGAGAGAGATACATAAGGGAAAGAGAAAGAGGGACTCACAGGGGAAAGAGAGATAGACAGATACATAGGGGAGAGAGAATGTGTTTTTTCCGTTGACTTTGAACATTTAGTTTATTAGTTATAAAAAACATCGACGATGGGGAAAGGAAAAGGCTGTTTGAAGGAGCGGGGCGATAGGAGGCAGGAGGTCGGAGGTCATGTGATGAGATCTCCAGGAATAGGTCCAACCAAAGTTGGGAACCCTAAATTGCCATTAGCTTGATCTTTCACTGGCTGAGCTGTCATGTATTTCCAGCATTTCCCCATCTTCATTCCAGACTTTGCAATCAATTTTCTTTTATCCTAGCATTTGCTCTGGCTTTCTCTCAGATGTTGATCCAATTGCTGTGCAGTTGCTGCTTTGTAAAAACATCTCCGGCAAACACATGCGGAGGGAGGGAGAGAAGTTTGATTCTTTAAGCCTGACTGCTAAAAATAATTCGAGATCCAGAGCGGTTACGCTCGGTGTCTAAAAACAAGCGCCCTGTAAACTCCCTGCCAGTTCAATGGGTCACCGGGGATGGTATTGTTCAAGATGGGACACAAATCTGTTTGAGCCGCAGCCTGGAGTGTTTATATTTGGACACCAGCTGCATGACTTTCCTATAAAGGCAACAATTCCTCAAAACAAAACACAGGATTATGCAACTGACTGAACGGATATGTGTCTGTGTACACGTGTGAGCATGTATATGTGAGTGTGTGTATGTGAGTGTGTGTATGTGAGTGTGTGTATGTGAGTGTGTGTATGTGAGTGTGTGTATGTGAGTGTGTGTACATGTGTATATGTGAGTGTGTGTATGTGAGTGTGTGTACATGTGTATATGTGAGTGTGTATATGTGAGTGTGTGTACATGTGTATATGTGAGTGTGTATATGTGAGTGTGTGTATGTGAGTCTGTGTACATGTGTATATGTGAGTGTATGTATATGTGTATATGTGAGTGTGTGTATATGTGTATGTGAGTGTGTGTATATGTGAGTGTGTATATGTGAGTGTGTGTATATGTGAGTGTGTGTATATGTGAGTGTGTATATGTGAGTGTGTGTATATGTGAGTGTGTGTATATGTGAGTGTGTATATGTGAGTGTGTGTATATGTGAGTGTGTGTATATGTGTATATGTGAGTGTGTGTATATGTGTGAATGTGAGTGAGAATTTGTATATGTGTGTGTGTATCTGTCTGTCTGTATATGTGTGTTTATTTGTGAGTGTGTATGTGCCTGAGTGTGTATATTTAAGTGTCTGTCTGTTTGTGTGTGTGTATCAAATTTTGTTTTATAACACTCATTTGAAGCACCTTCGGATGTTTTACTACGTTAAAGGCGCTATATAAATACAAGTTTTTTGTTGGTGTGTGTCTGTCTGTTTGTGTGTGTGTATATGTGTGAGTGACAGTGTATGTGTGGGGGGGGTATATGTGTGTGTATCTGTGTCTGTGTGAGTGAGAGAGTGTGTGTGTGTGACAGTGTGTTTGTGGGGGGTATGTGAGAGTGACAGTGGGTATGTGTGGGGGGTATGTGACAGTGTGTATGTGTGGGGGGTATATGTGTGTGTATCTGTGTCTGTATGAGTGAGAGTGTGTGTGTGTGACAGTGTGTTTGTGGGGAGTATGTGAGAGTGTGTATGAGTGACAGTGTGTATGTGAGTGGGGGATCTGTGTGTGAGGTATATGTGACAGTGTGTATGTGGGGGTATGTGTGTGTGTGTGTGTGTGACAGTGTGTATGTGAGTGGGGGGTCTGTGTGAGTGAGAGTGTGTGTGATATTGACCTGCCTCAGTTTTCTAGTAAATCACATTTCGGGATTGTTTTATTCCAGGAGGGTCTCCGGGATTTCTACTTAATTCACCGAGTCGGATCGATTCCCCATGATTATTAACAGCGGTTGGTGTCTCCCAGTGTCATTAATCCACACCTGATGTGTCGGAGGCGGCCACGTTTATTATTTAATTAAAAACCACCCCTCCCCTCGCAGTATTTAACTAAAGGAGATTTTGAAAATCTGGAGAACACTTTGAACACCGACACTGCAAATAACTCCGGGTTTTATTTAACTAACTCGAAGAGAGAACGTTTCATTACTGTTTGCTTCGAGTTAATGCCAGTAAAACAAATGGAAAACTTGATTTTAAGATTTCCTTTTAGAAAAACCGCAGAGAAAAAAACAATTCTGATTTTTTTTAAAAGTACAATTTTACCAGAAATACTGAAGACTTAATCGTTTGTGAAAATTCAGCAGTTGTACATGTCGGAGGAAAAATCCTCAAAAAAACATTTAAATATGATTTAAGAAAAGATTTTAAGAAAAGTTAATCACAGTTCTAGTTGCAGGGAGCTGTTGAAATATAGTCCATCCGGAGCACAGTGAATGTCATTGTGTGTCTCTCTCTGCAGCAAAACACGATTTCTGTGATTAAAGCGACCCTCCTGTCCCACACTAAACCACATGGAGGACTGAACAACTGCAGTCTGACCATCGCCAATGCTGCGAGAGGGGCGGTGCTAGTGGCGGCGATAAGGAGAGGCGGTCAGGAGTCCCCCCCGCACCATATAAAAAGGATAAGGCTATTGTCTTTGATCTCAGCCTTTTGCACCGTTCTGCAGCCGGTCATGTTTTGAAAGTGGGGGGCGTTTTTAGTTCAAGTTTCTGGAGCAGAAACCTCGGAACTATCGCTCCTTCCAATTTACAACATGCCAGAGCCAGCGAAAAAAGCAGGTAAGTTGAGCTCGAGCAACCACCTGGTGTGATGAAAGGGACAGGTTCTGAGGGGGGTCCTGGTGACTTACAGCTCGCGGCTAAAATGCATCATCTCGTGCACTGATTTTATTTAAAAATCAAGTTTCCCCCTCTAACTGAAGCAAGCAATTTTAGCCCGAAAATAATGTGCAAACGACTCACTTGATCATCCCTTCGGTGGTAAAGGTTGGAAATACAGAAACAGATCCCCCCCTCCCCCCAAGTATCCGGAGTAAGAACAAGTTAATCTTTCAGGTGGGGAGCCTTCATCAGATCTTCTACCAAAAGGAAAGATTGACCCTGGGTGAGAGTGCAAGAGACCAGAGATTGACACTGGGAGAGAGTGCAAGAGACAAGAGATTGACCCGGGGAGAGAGTGCAAGAGACCAGAGGTTGACCCTGGGAGAGAGTGCAAGAGACCAGAGCTTGACCCAGGGAGAGAGTGCAAGAGACCAGAGCTTGACCCGGGGAGAGAGAGCAAGAGACCAGAGCTTGACCCAGGGAGAGAGTGCAAGAGACCAGAGCTTGACCAAGGGAGAGTGCAAGAGACCAGGGATTGACCCAGGGGGAGAGTGCAAGAGACCAGAGCTTGACCCTGGGAGAGAGTGCAAGAGACCAGAGCTTGACCAAGGGAGAGAGTGCAAGAGACCAGAGCTTGACCCGGGGAGAGAGTGCAAGAGACCAGGGATTGACCCAGGGAGAGAGTGCAAGAGACCAGAGATTGACCCTGGGAGAGAGTGCAAGAGACCAGAGCTTGACCCTGGGAGAGAGTGCAAGAGACCAGAGCTTGACCCGGGGAGAGAGGAAGAGACCAGAGATTGACCCGGGGAGAGAGTGCAAGAGATTGACCCAGGGAGAGAGTGCAAGAGACCAGAGCTTGGCCCTGGGAGAGAGTGCAAGAGACCAGAGCTTGACCCGGGGAGAGAGTGCAAGAGACCAGAGCTTGACCTGGGGAGAGAGTGCAAGAGACCAGAGCTTGGCCCTGGGAGAGAGTGCAAGAGACCAGAGCTTGGCCCTGGGAGAGAGTGCAAGAAGCAGAGCTTGACCCGGGGAGAGAACGCAAGGGATTGACCCTGGGAGAGAGTGCAAGAGACCAGAGATTGACCCTGGGAGAGAGCGCAAGAGACCAGAGATTGACCCTGGGAGAGAGTACAAGAGAGCAGAGATTGACGCTGGGAGAGAGTGCAAGAGACCAGAGCTTGACCCAGGGGGAGAGAGTGCAAGAGACCAGAGCTTGACCCGGGGAGAGAGTGCAAGAGATTGACCCAGGGAGAGAGTGCAAGAGATTGACCCGGGGAGAGAGTGCAAGAGATTGACCCAGGGAGAGAGTGCAAGAGATTGACCCGGGGAGAGAGTGCAAGAGATTGACCCGGGGAGAGAGTGCAAGAGATTGACCCAGGGAGAGAGTGCAAGAGATTGACCCGGGAGAGAGTGCAAGAGATTGACCCGGGGAGAGAGTGCAAGAGATTGACCCGGGGAGAGAGTGCAAGAGATTGACCCGGGGAGAGAGTGCAAGAGATTGACCCGGGGAGAGAGTGCAAGAGATTGACCCGGGGAGAGAGTGCAAGAGATTGACCCAGGGAGAGAGTGCAAGAGATTGACCCGGGGAGAGAGTGCAAGAGATTGACCCGGGGAGAGAGTGCAAGAGATTGACCCGGGGAGAGAGTGCAAGAGATTGACCCGGGGAGAGAGTGCAAGAGACCAGAGCTTGACCCGGGGAGAGAGTGCAAGAGATTGACCCGGGGAGAGAGTGCAAGAGATTGACCCGGGGAGAGAGTGCAAGAGATTGACCCGGGGAGAGAGTGCAAGAGATTGACCCGGGGAGAGAGTGCAAGAGATTGACCCGGGGAGAGAGTGCAAGAGACCAGAGATTGACACGGGGAGAGAGTGCAAGAGATTGACCCGGGGAGAGAGTGCAAGAGACCAGAGATTGACACGGGGAGAGAGTGCAAGAGACCAGAGCTTGACCCGGGGAGAGAGTGCAAGAGATTGACCCAGGGAGAGAGTGCAAGAGATTGACCCAGGGAGAGAGTGCAAGAGATTGACCCAGGGAGAGAGTGCAAGAGATTGACCCAGGGAGAGAGTGCAAGAGATTGACCCGGGGAGAGAGTGCAAGAGATTGACCCGGGGAGAGAGTGCAAGGGATTGACCCTGGGAGAGAGTGCAAGAGATTGACCCAGGGAGAGAGTGCAAGAGATTGACCCGGGGAGAGAGTGCAAGAGATTGACCCAGGGAGAGAGTGCAAGAGATTGACCCAGGGAGAGAGTGCAAGAGATTGACCCGGGGAGAGAGTGCAAGAGATTGACCCGGGGAGAGAGTGCAAGGGATTGACCCTGGGAGAGAGTGCAAGAGATTGACCCGGGGAGAGAGTGCAAGAGATTGACCCTGGGAGAGAGTGCAAGAGATTGACCCTGGGAGAGAGTGCAAGAGAGCAGAGATTGACGCTGGGAGAGAGTGCAAGAGACCAGAGCTTGACCCAGGGGGAGAGTGCAAGAGACCAGAGATTGACCCAGGGGGAGAGTGCAAGAGATTGATCCTGGGAGAGAGTGCAAGAGACCAGAGCTTGACCCGGGGAGAGAGTGCAAGAGACCACAGCTTGACCCAGGGAGAGAGGAAGAGACCAGAGCTTGACCCGGGGAGAGAGTGCAAGAGACCAGAGCTTGACCCGGGGAGAGAGTGCAAGAGACCAGAGCTTGACGCTGGGAGAGAGTGCAAGATACCAGAGCTTGACCCGGGGAGAGAGTGCAAGAGACCAGAGCTTGACCCGGGGAGAGAGAGTGCAAGAGACCAGAGGTTGACCATGAGAGAGAGTGCAAGAGACCAGAGCTTGGCCCAGGGAGAGAGTGCAAGATACCAGAGCTTGACCCGGGGAGAGAGTGCAAGAGACCAGGGATTGACCCTGGGAGAGAGTGCAAGAGACCAGAGCTTGACCCGGGGAGAGAGAGCAGAGCTTGACCCAGGGAGAGAGTGCAAGAGACCAGAGCTTGACCCGGGGAGAGAGGAAGAGACCAGAGCTTGACCCAGGGCGAGAGGAAGAGACCAGAGCTTGACCCGGGGAGAGAGTGCAAGAGACCAGAGCTTGACCCAGGGAGAGAGTGCAAGGGACCAGAGCTTGACCAAGGGAGAGAGGAAGAGACCAGGGATTGACGCTGGGAGAGAGTGCAAGAGACCAGAGCTTGACCCGGGGAGAGAGTGCAAGAGACCAGAGATTGACCCGGGGAGAGAGTGCAAGAGACCAGAGCTTGGCCCAGGGAGAGAGTGCAAGATACCAGAGCTTGACCCGGGGAGAGAGTGCAAGAGACCAGAGCTTGGCCCTGGGAGAGAGTGCAAGAGACCAGGGATTGACCCTGGGAGAGAGTGCAAGAGACCAGAGCTTGGCCCGGGGAGAGAGTGCAAGAGACCAGAGCTTGGCCCTGGGAGAGAGTGCAAGAGACCAGAGCTTGGCCCTGGGGAGAGAGTGCAAGAGACCAGAGCTTGGCCCGGGGAGAGAGTGCAAGAGAGCAGAGCTTGGCTTGGGGAGAGAGTGCAAGAGACCAGGGATTGACCCTGGGAGAGAGTGCAAGAGAAAACAGACTTCGCGCTATCTTCTCTTTCTCGGAACCGTGGCTCTCCTGCATCACCAATCTGGAATGTTAACCCGTCTTTTATCTTTACAGATACTGACTCACCTGTTGTGTATTTCCAGCACTAGGCGATCCTTTAAAATCTGTTCTATTCCAAACCAGCCTGCAGTTGCTTTCCTCCTGTCAGTCTCTTGTCACTTGCACTCTTTCCTCGAGTCTGTCTGTTTTGTTTCTTGCGTAATCTCAGCAAAAAAAACTATTGAGGTCTCTGAGCAATCATGAGATCTCCGCAAAATCCACTAAAGATCACGGCTGAAAAGCGAGAGAGATTTCTCTGCAAAAACCCCACTGGCGATCTCAAGAAAACCGTTCGGAGATCGTTCTGGTGTGAATCTGCTTGACATTCCCTCCTGCGGTTTCCCAGTAAATTCAGACACTGGAGTTGGGATAGACGAAGAAGTAACTGAACAGCTCAGGTAGAAACACAGGGAAGAGGAATTTCAGGAGCGTGGCTTTTGTCTAATTGAATCCATTTCTTGCTCTGCCCCTCTGCTGGTCCCTTTCCTACTTTTTTAATTCTCCCGATATTTTCCCCGATTTTCCCCTTGCCCCACTTTCTCGACCCTGTCGGGATGTGAGTACAATCCGTGTGGAAGGTTCAATATTGACTGTGGCTGCAAAAGCTTTGTGTCCGCTGTGGCTCAGTGGTAGCACTCTCAGCTGAGTCAGAAGGTATTGGGCAAGTCCTACTCCTGAAGCAAGAGCGCACAATCTAGGGCAGTACTGAGGGAGCGCCGCACTGTCGGAGGGGCAGTACTGAGGGAGTGCCGCACTGTCGGAGGGGCAGTACTGAGGGAGTGCTGCACTGTCGGAGGGGCAGTACTGAGGGAGCGCCGCACTGTCGGAGGGGCAGTACTGAGGGAGCGCCGCACTGTCGGAGGGACAGTCCTGAGGGAGCGCCGCACTGTCGGAGGGGCAGTACTGAGGGAGCGCCGCACTGTCGGAGGGGCAGTACTGAGGGAGTGCGGCACTGTCGGAGGGGCAGTACTGAGGGAGCGCTGCACTGTCGGAGGGGCGGTACTGAGGGAGAGCCGCACTGTCGGAGGGGCAGTACTGAGGGAGTGCTGCACTGTCGGAGGGGCAGTACTGAGGGTGCGCTGCACTGTCGGAGGGGCAGTACTGAGGGAGCGCCGCACTGTCTGGGGGCAGTACTGAGGGAGCACCGCACTGTCGGAGGGACAGTACTGATGGCGCGCCGCACTGTCGGGGGGCAGTACTGAGGGAGTGCCGCACTGTCAGAGGGGCAGTACTGAGGGAGCGCCGCACTGTCGGGGGGCAGTACTGAGGGAGTGCCGCACTGTCAGAGGGGCAGTACTGAGGGAGCGCCGCACTGTCGGAGGGGCAGTACTGAGGGAGTGCTGCACTGTTGGAGGTGCCGTCTTTCGGGTGAGACATTAAACCGAGGGCCCCGTCTGTCCTCTCGGGTGAATGCAAAAGATCTAATGGCCACTATTGAAGAAGAGCAGAGGAGATCTCGGTGTCCTGGCCAATATTTATCGCTCAACCAACATCACTAAAATAGATTATTTGGCTATTTACCTGCTCTCTCAGGTGGATGTAAAAGATCCCACGGCACTATTTTGAAGAAGAGCAGGGGAGTTATCCCCGGTGTTCTGGCCAATATTTATCTCTCAATCAACATCACTAAAAACAGATGATCTGGTCATTATCACATTGCTGTGTGTGGGAGCTTGCTGTGCACAAATTGGCTGCCGCGTTTCCCACATTACAACAGTGACCACACTTCAAAAGTACTTCATTGGCTGTAAACTGCTTTGGGACGTCCTGAGATCATGAAAGGCGCTATCGAAATGCAAGTTCTTTTTCTCTCTCTCTGCTCGCTCGCTCTCTCCCTCTCCTACATTCCTGGACCATTTTAAAGGCAGGGAGAGGGCGCAGCTGTGCAAAGCCACCCTGCCTGGCAGAGCGTGTTGATGCTTCTCGTAGTTATAAATATGAGAATGCTGTAGATTTAGGAGCACTTTTTTGTGAATCCAATTTTAGTAGAGTGATTCGGATTGGATTTCGTGCCCTGTGTTGCTTGTCAGCACCCTGTCTTGTAGTGACAGACCCGTGTGTGACAAACGGCTGCCGCCTGTCAGTATGTCCCTGCCCGTTGACAGCATTTCAGGGCAAGTGAAAAACGAGGACAGGCTTTGTGCTGCAAGCTGTAATTCTATACCTGACCAACACCCCCCCACTCCCAAGCCAGATCAAGGACAGAGTCTAAAGGTGCAGTTACACCGCACGAAGTAAACTGGAAGCGAATGTCCCTAAGTGAACTCTTACACTGGCTTCCTCTCACCACCCCTGTTGGCTCAGTGGGTAGCACCCTCATTTCTTGAATCATGGGTTCAGGTCCTACTTCAGAGGCTTGAGCAGAGAAGGCAGGCTGACACTGAAGGAACATAAGGCAGGCTGAAGGAACGCTGCATTGTCGGAGGTGCCGTCTTTCAGATGTGATGTTAAACCGAAGCCCCGTCTGCTCTCTCAGGTGGACATAATAGATCCCATGTCGCTATTTTCAAAGAAGAGCAGGGGAGTTCTCCCCGGTGTCCCGGCCAATATTAATTCCTCAATCGACATCACTTAAAATCCTACATTACACAACAGTGACTACACTTCAAAAAGTACTTAATTGGCTGTAAAGCTCGTTGGGATGTCCGGTGATCATGAAAGGAGCGATTATAAATGCAAGTCTTTCTGCCACAGGGAGTGGTTGAGGCGAATAGCACAGATGCATTTCAAGGGAAGCTAGATAAACATGAGGGAGAAAGGAATACAAGGATATGCTGATAGGGTGAGGTGAAGAGGGGGTGGGAGGAGGCTCGTGTGGAGCATAATGACCGGCACAGACCAGTTGGGTTGAATGTTTCTGTGCTGTAAAATCTACATAATAGATTCCCAATTCCAATGGCATGTGAAAGGTTGAGAATTCAAAAAGTTTATTGTGTAATTTTAAACAGCCGTACCAGCCTCTGGAAAAATACTAAATTAATTTCCCAAGCTCATCCAATGCCATCTTGCAGTCTGGGTCAGGAATACATGGGCAGCACCTGCAAACTCATAAAGTCTGAAACCTATCGTAATTTCATCGATTCGGAGTGTAACGGTTGGCAGCGCTTGGCGTGTGTGTCATGCCAACTTAATGGCTATGGTGGTTTCATTCCAAAAATCCCACGGCACTATTTTGAAGAAGAGCTCCCTGGTGTCCTGGTCAATATTTGGCCCTCAACCAACATCACTTTAAAAAACAGATGATCTGGTCATTTATGTCATTACTGTTTGTGGGAGCTTGCTGTGCGCAAAATGGCTGCCGTGTTTTTTCTACATTACCACAGTGACCACACTTCAAAAAGTACTTCATTGGCTGTAAAGTGCTTTGGGACGTCCTGAGGTGGTGAAAGGTGCGATAGAAATACAAGTTCTTGCTTTCTATCACTGCTGACCTTCAACGATACACTGAAGATGGAGAGATGGATAGATGGAGAGATAGATCGTGACCGAGGAGAGACAACGTGAAATGTTTTCTTTCTCTTTCCATCCCCTGAGAACAGTAATGATTCCAAAGTGGGATATGGTGCTGAGCCCAACTTTACTGGTCCCTGTATTGAAGTGTAGTCTGTCTCCCAAGCTTGCAGAACAGTTTCTCCTGCATCCGTTGATACCTTGGCCGGGCTCCAGCTGTTGACAGCGTCCCTTCAGAACTGCAGGCGTCCCGCTGGTAGACAGCAGCTGACAGCACTGGTCTCACTTCCAGCTATTAACAGATATTAGTCGAAGGTGACCTTCCTTCTAAGCTCTCAGGCGGGATTCACAGGGCTTGTCAGTTATGTGCGATGGGATCTGCCACATCAAGGCAGGTGGGGTTTCATGTTCAGGTTCTGAACATGTTTGATTCAGCTGGAGTGTTACAAAGTAGGGAGGTTAGAGTCTTTGATCTGATTTAAGCACCATTTTGGGATAAAGTGTATGAGTAATTGCAGACTTGATGTGTGGTGAATGTAGCATGCTCGGGAGGAACGGGTGACTTTGGACCTATGGTCCCAAAGCTCTCCACCACTGGGGGTTTTCCCTGCCTCGTGCCATAAGAACATGAGAACTAGGAATAGGCCATACAGTCCCTCGAGCCTGCTCCGCTATTCAATAAGACCATGGCTGATCTTCTAGCTCAACTTCACTTTCCCACCCTATCCCCATATCCCTCACTTTTACCCTAGAGTCCAAAAATCTATCGATCTCACCCTTGAATATACTCAACGACTGAGCATCCGCAGCCCTCTGGGGTAGAGAATTCCAAAGATTCACAACCCTCTGAGTGGGGAAAAAATGAAGATCTCCTCATCTCAGTCCTAAATGGCCGACCCCTTATCCTGAGACTATGACCCCTAATTCTAGACACTCCAGCCAGGGGTTTGCCAACCTAACATCATCACCACGTGGACTGCAACAGTTGAAAGAGTGGGCTAGCTCACCACTCCGTTGTATCAAACTGCCACTGTAGTAGTTCAAGAAGGCAGCCCACCACCACCTTCTCAGGGCAACTAGGCTGGGGCAATGAATGCCAGCCTTGCCAGCGTTTACCCACATCCCAAGAATAAATGTAAAGAAAAATGACCAAGGCACGAATGAGGCGATGGTTTCATTATTGATGGGAGATGGGTAACAGCAGAGGTGGGTGATGTTGCTGAGGTGGAAAAGGACAATCTTGGTGATGGACAGTCCTAAATAGCTGACCCCTTATCCTGCGACTATGCCCCCCTAGTTCTAGACTCTCCAGCCAGGGGAAACAGCCTCTCAGCATCTACCCTATCAAGCCCTCTCAGAATCTTATATCTTTAAATGCGATCACCTCTCATTCTTCTAAACTTCAGAGAGTATAGGCCCAATCTACTCGATCTCTCCTCCTGGGACAACCCTCTCATCCCAGGAATTAATCTAGTGAACAGTCAGGTCTGTTGCAGACTAATTGATAGAGCTTGATTGCTATGATTAGTCAGCATTATTGTTGTATCAAGCGACGACCAGGATGGGAGAAGGTGAACTAGATTGATCTTGGCCTTTTTCTTTTGTTTAGTAATTCCTATGGCCTACATCCTAGGGTTTTGAAAGAGGTGGCTATAGCGATAGTGGATGCATTGGTTGTCATCTTCCAAAATTCCATAGATTCTAGACTGTTCCCGCAGATTGGAAGGGAGCAAATGTAACCTCACTATTTAAGAAAGGAGGGGGGGGAGAAAATGGAGAACCACAAACCAGTTAGCCTGACATCAGTAGTAGGGAAAATGCTAGAATCTATTATTAAGAACGTGGTAACAGGGCACTTAGAAAATATTAATAGGATTGGCAGAGTCAACACGGATTTATGAAAGGGAAATCGTGTTTGACGAATCTGCTAGAGTTTTTTTGAGGTTGTAACTAGCAGAATAGATAAGGGGGAACCAGTGGATGTGGTGTATTTGGATTTTCAGAAGGCATTCGATGAGGTGCCACACAAAAGGTTATTAAACAAAATTAGGGCTCATGGGATTGGGGGTAATATACTAGCATGGATTGAGGATTGGTTAACGGACAGAAAGTAGGAATAAACGGGTCATTTTCAGGTTGGCAGGCTGTAGCTAGTGGGGTACTGCAAGGATCAGTGCTTGGGCCTCAGCTATTCACAATCAACATCAATGATTTGGATGAGGGGACCAAATGTAATATATCCAAGTTTGCTGATGATACAAAGCTAGGTGGGAATGTAAGTTGTGAGGAGGATGCAAAGAGGTTTCAAGGGGATATAGACAGGCTAAGTGAGTGGGCAAGATCATGGCAAATGGAATATAATGTGGAGAAATGTGAAGTTATCCACTTTGGTAGGAAAAATAGAAAAGCAGTGTATTTTTTAAATGGTGAGAGATTGGGAAATGTTGGTGTTCAGAGGGACCTGGGTGTCCTTGTTCGCGAATCGCTGAAAGTTAACATGCAGGTACAGCAAGCAATTAGGAAAGCAAATGGTATGTTGGCCTTTATTACAAGAGGATTTGAGTATAAGAGTAAAGACGTCTTACTGCAATTATTTAGGGCCCTGGTGAGACCACACCTGGAGTATTGTGTACTGTTTTGGTCTCCTTACCTAAGGAAGGATATACTTGCCACAGAGGGAGTGCAACGAAGGTTCACCAGACTGATTCCTGGGATGGGGAGATTGTCCTATGAGGACAGATTGAGTAGACTAGGCCTATATTCTCTAGAGTTTAGAAGAATGAGAGGTGATCTCATTGAAACATACAAAATTCTTACAGGGCTTGACAGGGTAGATGCAGGGAGGATGTTTCCCCTGGCTGGGGAGTCTAGAACCAGGGGTCACAGTCTCAGAATAAGGGGTCGGCCATTTAGGACTGAGATGAGGAGAAATTTCTTCACTCAGAGGGTGGTGAATCTTTGGAATTCTCTACCCCAGAGGGCTGTGGAGGCTCAGTCGTTGAGTATATTCAAGACAGAGATCGATAGATTTTTGGATATTAAGGGAATCAAGGGATATGGGGATAGTGCAGGAAAGTGGAGTTGAGGTCGATGATCAGCCATGATCTTATTGAATGGCGGAGCAGGCTCGAGGGGCCCAATGGCCTCCTCCTGCTCCTATTTCTTATGTTCCTATAAACACTTTTTTTCAAGAGCAAACGCATTCTGAATCCAACAGGAACAGTGTCCAATGTAGGAACCGATTTTTTTTTTTTTTAAAGACTGTGTTCTTTCAACTTGGAAACGTGTAGCGAGAGATATGCATGTTAGAAGTTTTCTGAAAAGGGTCAGGGGCAGCGTGGAGCAGCGTACATTAATCTAGTGTATCAAACTCCTTCCGATAGTTTCTTCAGGGTTTACGTCAAAGTTACGGTGGGAGATCAGGAGAGCCGCACAGAAATTACCGGAGCTTGTATTTATACAGTACTTTATCATGTCTGTCAGAAACATCCCAACTCATTCAAGCAATGGATTGCTTTGAAGCGCAGTCACTTTTTATATGGACAAAGTGACGGGCAAATGTCGCATAAACAGAAATCAGATTGATGTCCGATTTAATCTAATTATTTATTTTTGATAATGGTGATTGAGGGAAGAATATTGGCCAGGATACAAGGGGAACACCTTATTCTTTTTCAAATCGAGCAACTGTGGCCAAGTTAACATTATAAAGTTATTTACGCTAATTAAATTGTCAACTGGAAGGGATTTCCGGACAACTAACGTGAACTATCTACTGATCAATCTCATTTACATTCATTACTAGTTTTATTTGGACTGATCTTTAGGTTTCTATGAGCCAACAGCCATTCCCAAATCGAGAAAACAGACAACCTGTGCATAACCGGCTATCAACAACTTGCATTTATATAGCCCCATTAACCTAATAAAACCTCCCAAGGCGTTGTGTGTGCTGTGGTCAGCTTCTTCAGGCTTGGCAGCCAAACCAGCAGTCCTTAAAGGGCCGCTGTAGGCTGCCACCAGAAAGGTAAGTTTTAATTTTTTGACTTGCCTTGTTGTGGTGTTATAGAATGATACAGCACAGAAGGAGGCCATTCGGCCCATCGAGCCTGTGCCGGCTCTTTTGAAAGAGCTCTCCAATTAGTCCCAATCCCCCCTGCTCTTTCCCCACAGCCCTGAAAATTCTCTCTTCTTCAATTATTTATCCAATTCACTTTTGAAAATCACTATTGAATCTGCTTCCACTGCCCTTTCAAGCAGTGATGTCCAGACCACAATAACAAGCCACGGAAAATAAAATTCTCCTCTTCTCCCCTCTGGTTCTTTAAACAATTACCTTAAATAGAATCATAGAATGGTTACAGCACAGAAAGCGGCCATTCGGCCTGTCGAGCCCGTGCCGGCTCTCTGCAAGAGCACTTCAGCTAGGACCACTCCCCCGCCCTTTTCCCGTAGCCCTGCAATTTTTTTTCCTTCAGGTACTTATCCAACTCCCTTTTGAAAGGATGTGAAGGCCTTCGAGAGGGTGCAGAAATGATTTACAAAAATAGTTCCAGGGATGAGGGACTTCAGTTACGTGGATAGACTGGAGAAGCTGGGGTGGTTCTCCTTGGAGCAGAGAAGATTGAGAGGAGATTTGATAGAGGTGTTCAAAATCATGAGGGGTCTGGACAGAGTAGATAGAGAGAAACTGTTCCCATTGGCGGAAGGGTCGAGAACCAGAGGACACAGATTTAAGGTGATTGGCAGAAGAACCAAAGGCGACATAAGAAAATACTTTTTTACGTAGTGAGTGGTTATGATCTGGAATGCACTGCCTGAAAGGGTGGTGGAGGCAGATTCAATCGTGGCTTTCAAAAGGGAGTTGGATAAGTACCTGAAGGGGAAAAATTTGCAGGGCTACGGGGAAAGGGTGGGGGAGTGGGGCTAGCTGAAGTGCTCTTGCAGAGAGCCGGCACGGGCTCGACGGGCCGAATGGCCTCCTTCTGTGCTGTAACCATTCTATGATTCTATAAAGACGCTCCTTAAAACCTACCTCTGACCAAGCTTTCGGTCACCTACCCTAATATCTCCTTCTGTGGCTCGGTGTCACCGTTTGTTTGATAATCGCTCCCGTGAAGCGTCTTGGGCTGCTTTTACTACGTTAAGGGTGCTATATAAATGCAAATTGTTGTCGTTGTCGTCTTTGGGAGAAAATCGGGACGTTGATTCAGTGCTTTAAAGCGTCGAGAGGCATTGGTTAATGCAGATTCACAAAGCAAGTTGTTCCGTTTCAAATGTGACTGCAGATCCAGCGAAATACGAATGCAATATTTGAGAAACGAGCCACCAGGAGGTCTGTCCGAGAAGAGTAGTGGAAAATGTAGAATAGATGTCTGTTAAAGGTGTAGTGTGTAAGATGTTGAGTGAATATTTGGTTATGGAACCGATTGAAGGTTATGAGGGTAAATATAGATAGGGATGAGCAATGCTCTGTGGAACTCGGTGCTTCCTATGCTACTGGCTCAGGAAAATATCATATGTGGAATGCAGTTGGGTCAGGCTGGAATAATGTAAGCTGCAATGTTAGACTGTGCACGCTGACATTAGGGGGTCCGGGAGGGGGTCCGGGAAGGGTTCCACAAAGCTTTACCTCACCGAGAGCTCGGGCATTTCCCCCCCCACCCAGGAAAGTCAGTAAGTAGGGCAATAGTGCACGCTGACACAAGTCGTGCCTGATGTGTGGAAGGTACAGGCTGCACGTACAAGAACCATGGCCTGATCTCGTCTCGAGTTCCTCCTCATTAACACAAAGGGAGCGCAAGTTGTCACATCAAGATCTGATGCTTTGTTTGGGTAGAATCGCGTGGAAATTGAAAGAAAGAAAAAAAGACTTGCGTTTCTACAGCGCCTTTCAAGACCTCCGTACGTCCCAAAGTGCTTTACAGCCAATGAAGTACTTTTTTGAAGTGTAGTCGCTGTTGTAATGTAGGAAACGCAGCAGCCAATTTGCGCACAGCAAGCTCCCACAAACAGCAATGTGATAATGACCAGATAATCTGGGTTTTGTTTAAGTGATGTTGAGGAATAATTATTGGTTGGCCAGTTAGGCAGCAGAGGGCTGTTAAAAGGTTTAAAAATAACACTGGGGGACTGCAGGGATAATCAGCCAATTCACACTTACAGGAACATTTAATTTTGTGTTGACTAATCTTGCTGGCTAGTTTTTATGCAGTATTGTTAATCATCTAATTAAGAGAATAATCCTGCCTGAGCTATTGCATTGCAAAGGACCATGCTTGACACTGCATTTGCACAACTGTCGTAGTGTTGGTGTGAAAAAGTTTCCGTTCTCACTGATGTTAAGAAGTTGCAGTGTAAATCCAGAGTCAAAGCTCAACCTCGCTCCAGAGTAAAATTTAAGTGGGACTGTCCGGAGGAAAGAGTCTTCCTGCGGAGTTGGGTTCCTCCATGACTCCAGATTTACACCACAACTTCTTAACGTAGGAACATAAATAGACCAAGGTCCATCTAGTTTGCCTTCTACCAGCCTGGTAATCGCACGATCCAACGATTAATGGAGTTGTTGACCAATCACAGCGATCAATCTCTATCAATGAGTCTACAACAGACCCAGACATGAGGTGAGGAAAACCCCCAGTGGTGGAGAGCTTTGGGATCCAGAGGTCCAAAGTCACCTGTTCCTCCCGAGCTCGCTACACTCACCACACACCGTGTCTCCAATTACTCAGATACTGCATCCCAAAATTATTCTTTTCTGAAACAAGTCCAAGAAAGAAGTCTGTGCAAAGTGAAACTCTTTGCACCAGTGCATCTATAGTGTAGGAGTGAGCCTTTGGCGCAGTGGCAGCATTCCCACCTCTGGGCCAGTCCTGGCGAGTGGAATTGGAGCTCCGGCTTCGAATCATAGTTGACATCCAGCGGGATGCTCGCGTCCAGTGGGTGTGGGTGGCCCCCACCCCCCCCCCCCCCCGCCCCCCCCCCATCATATGGGTCGTGGGAGCCCATAAAACCCTCCCTTCGTATAGGACTAACCACCCTACCGGCTGGTATAAGGATGGTTACGCCTATGGAAGGAGCATTAACGTCACGGACTGTTAATCAGCCCACAAATCCTTCCACTGTTCCTCAAAGGAACAGCGAGAAGATACGAAAATGATGATTTATAGTGTAAACGCAGTGTAAGATGATAAGCCAGGAAATCAATTAGTCACTGCATATAGAAACATAGAATCTAGGAGCAGGAGTAGGCCATTCGGCCCGTCGAGCCTGCTCCACCATTCAATACGATCATGGCTGATCATCCAAATCCAGTACCCTGTCCCTGCTTTAATCCCCACAGTACACATACCCCACCCTACCCCCGTATTTAATTCCCCCTATAAACAATGACAGACAGGGAAAGACCCTCTGGTCCATCCAGCCTGTCCCACACGATTGTTATGCTTTGTGTATCACAATATATACACACCCCTCTCCTCCCCACCCCACCCAAAACCATGTGAGGGAAATCTGGGAATTTCCACTCCGACCCTCCCGAGGCCTTCGAAACTAGTCCAGGAGACCAATCATTCTCCAGTGGTTTTCGAGCAATTTTGAAATCGCGAATGGGATTTTGTTAGATGCGATGCAGCTCGGCCTCATTGTACAACAATGGTTTCTGTCTCTCAGTGTCGGCGTTTATCAAGAAACCGAAAACCCTTGAGGTGACCGCTGGGAGCACCGCAGAGTTCGCGGCTGAAACTGGCAAGGCAGATGCCAAAGTGAAATGGCAAAAGGACGGCAAAGACATTCAAGCAAGTGAGAAATACACGATTAAATCGGAAGGAGTGCAGCACACGCTGATAGTGAGCAACGCAACAAAGGAGGATGATGTGGTGTACTCGGTCATCAGTGGC
Source organism: Squalus acanthias (assembly GCA_030390025.1). NCBI lineage: Eukaryota > Metazoa > Chordata > Chondrichthyes > Squaliformes > Squalidae > Squalus > Squalus acanthias. The sequence continues at coordinate 199,125 of JASTWF010000229.1, forward strand.
ACGTCCAAAGTGAAATTCGAGCTCAAAGTCAAAGAGGAAGGTAGGGATGGAACAGGCAGTTTTGAGGATAATTTCATCACCTTCCTTCCCTTAATTATAATACTGTAGTCTGATTGAATGTAACACTGTTGATCTTGTTTTAAGATTCTTGTTGATGTCAAAAGTGGTGTGATGTTATGACATTATAGTTGCTCAGTGGGTAGCTCTCTCTCTCTCATCTCCGAGTCAGAAGGTTGTGGGTTCAAGTCCCACACCAGAGACTCGAGCACAAAAATCTAGGCTGATGCTCCCAATGCGGTGCTGAGGGAGTGCTGCACTGTCGGAGGTGCCATCTTTCGGATGAGACCTTAAACCGAGGCCCTGTCTGCTCTCTCGGGTGGATGTAAAAGATCCCAAGGCACTATTTCGAAGAAGAGCAGGGGGAGTTCTCCCCGGTGTCCCGGTCAATATTTATCCCTCAATCAACATCACTAAAAACAGATTATCGGTCATTTATCACATTGCTGTTTGTGGGAGCTTGCTGGGTGCAAATTGGCTGCCGCGTTTCCTACATTACAACAGTGACTACACTTCAAAAGTACTTCATTGGCTGTAAAGCGCTTTGGGACGTTCTGAGGCCGTGAAAGGCGCTATATAAATGCAAGTCTTTATTAAACCATGTTGGGAGTTACACAAAGATTAATTAATACATTCTCACCAATGCGCCATGACTGTGGGCTGTCTGTAGAATTTAATGGCGGGCACACTCTGTTGATCGATGGCGTCCTTCTGTAGTTCATACTACAAACCTGATGCCATTGTGAAGCGGTTTTGTTCAGCACCAGTGTTAATGCAGCCTAAACCTGGAGTCCGCAACCAACCAGAGGCTGGAATGAAGCAGAATGAGACTTCCAGGAGGAGGGAGCGCCTCACTCTGATTCGCTCTTGCGTTATGTTGGACCCTAACCTGTAGTGTAAATGGGCTTTTCATTTCAACCGCCAGTACTCTCTCTGCTCTTTAAAAACCTATCTCTTTGGCCAAGCTTCTGCTCGCCTGTCCTAGTATCTCCCATGTGGCTCGGTGTCAAATTTTGTTTGATAATCGCACCTGTGACGTTTTACTACGCTAAAGTCGCTATATAAATGCAAGTTGTTGGAAGTGAAAGGGGATGAGCTCTCCGAGTAACTGAGTGAGTAATGTACTATATGGAGCCACACTGACTGGGAAGGTTCCTCCTTCAGTCTCGAGATTTGACCTCAGCAGTATGGCTCGAGGTCCGATACCATCCTGTCGTTTATGGCTGAGTTCACACATGTAGGTGAATTCCGAGCCCTGAGTTGGGAGCTATGCCGAAAGACTGGATGATTGTGGGGGGAGGGGGCAAGAACAGTAAATCGGAGGTGAAATTGGAGGACTCCTTTTTAGATATCCACGTGCTCAAATGGAATCCAGGCCGGGAGGTACAACAAGGAAGTGTCCCTTTCTTCTGGCAGCAACTAGAAGATGCTGGAGTAAACTGTCCATCTCATGCCAGCGATTATCAGGAAAAATGTCTGACTCCCTGATTAGTGGGTTATTTAAACGAGTGGTTCCTATCAGTAGAGCAAATCACAATAAGTGACAGGTAAAGGGACTTGCAATCATCAAGGCATATCTTCTGCTACAAGCCACATCTTGCACAGAAACAGGTCATTCGGCCCAACTGGTCCGTGCCGGTGTTTATGCTCCACACGAGCCTCCTCCCACCCCTCTTCATCTCACCCCATCAGCATAACCTTCTATTCCTTTCTCCCTCGTGTACTTATTTAGCTTCCCCTTAAATGTATCGATACTATTTGCCTCAACCACTCCCTGTGGTAGCGAGTTCCACATTGAATCATAGAAACTTACAGCACTGAAGGAGGCCATTCGGCCCGTCGTGCCTGTGCTGGCTCTTTGAAAGAGCAGTTGTGTTTAGTCCCACACCCCCGCTTTTTGTCCCTAACCCTGTGAGTTCCTCATCCTCCAGTACCGTCCATGTTAGGGGGAATTAAATACGTGGGGTTACGGGGGTAGGGTGGGATATGTGTACTGTGGGGATTAAAGCAGGGACGGGGTGCTGGATTTGGATGATCAGCCATGATCGTATTGAATGGTGGAGCAGGCTTGACGGGCCGAATGGCCTACTCCTGCTCCTAGATTCTATGTTTCTATGTCCAACTCCCTTTTCAAATTATTGATGGAATCCGCTTCCACCAGCTCTTCAGGCAAAGCGATCCAGATCCCCACAACTCTCAGTGAAAAAGTTTCTTCTCATCTCCCTCTAGATCTTTTTCCAATGATTTTGAATCTATGACCTCTGGTTATTGACCCACTCACCAGAGGGAATCGTTTCTCTCTCTACTCTGTCAAAACCTCTCATCACCCTGAAAACCTCTATTAGGTCACTTCTTAACCATCTCTATTCCAAGGAGAACAGTCCTAACTTTTCTAACCTTTTCTCATTCTCGCCACTCTTCTAATCCCCCCCAGGACACATCATTCCACCCCCCCGCCCCCCCCCCCCACCCCCCAACAAGGCCCATGTTCTCAGGAGGCACAGCATTTGCCAAATTGTAAATTACCTCCAAGCTAGCGCAAAGCTAGTATTTCCATTTTGAGCTAATATCCCCCTTTGAAGTCACACTGAGTGTAACTTCAGATGTCCCAAACTCCTCCATCACCATCCCTGGGTATGTCCTGTCCCACTGGCAGGACAGACCCACCAGGGGTGGTGGCACAGTGGTATACAGTCTGGAAGGAGTGGCCCTGGGAGTCCTCAACATTGACTCCAGACCCCATGAAGTCTCATGGCTTCAGGTCAAGCATGGGCAAGGAAACCTCCTGCTGATTACCACCTACTGCCCTCCCTCAGCTGATGAATCAGTACTCCTCCATGTTGAACACCACTTGGAAGAAGCACTGAGAGCAGCAAGGACACAGAATGTACTCTGGGTGGGGGACTTCAATGTCCATCACCAAGAGTGGCTCGGTAGCACCACTGCTGACCGAGCTGGCTGAGTCCTGAAGGACATAGTTGCCAGTCTGGGCCTGCGACAGGAGGTGAGAGAACCAACTTGAGGGAAAAACTTACTTGACCTCGTCCTCACCAATCTACCTGTCGCAGATGCATCTGTCCATGACAGCATTGGTAGCAGTGACCACCGCACAGTCATTGTGGAGACGAAGTCCCATCTTCACACTGAGGACACCCTCCATCGTGTTGTGTGGCACTACCACCATGCTAAATGGGATAGATTCAGAACAGATCTAGCAGCTCAAAACTGGGCATCCATGAGGCGCTGTGGGCCATCAGCAACAGCAGAATTGTATTCCACCACAATCTGTAACCTCATGGCCCGGCATATCCCTCACTCTACCATTACCATCAAGCCAGGGGACCAATCCTGGTTCAATAAGGAGTGCAGAAGAGCATGCCAGGAGCAGCACCAGGCGTACCTAAAAATGCGATGCCAACCTGGGGACGCTGCAACACAGGACTACATGCATGCTAAACAGCGGAAGCAGCATGCTATAGACAGGGCTAAGCGATCCCACAATCAACGGATCAGATCAAAGCTCTGCAGTCCTGTCACATCTAGTCATGAATGGTGGTGGACAGTTAAACAACGAACAGGAGGAGGAGGCTCCATGAATATCCCCATCCTCAATGATGGTGGAGCCCAGCACATGAGTGCAAAAGACAAAGCTGAAGCGTTTGCAACCATCTTCAGCCAGAGGTGCCGAGTGGTGATCCATTTCGGCTTCCTGCTGAGGTCCCCACCATCACAGAAGCCAGTCTTCAGCCAATTCGATTCACTCCACGTGATATCAAGAAATGGCTGAGCGCACCGGATACAGCAAAGGCTGTGGGCCCCAACAACATCCTGGCTGTCGTGCTGAAGACTTGTGCTCCAGAACTAGCCGTGCCTCTAGCCAAGCTGTTCCAGTACAGCTACAACACTGGCATCTATCAGACAATGTGGAAAACTGCTCAGGTATGTCCTGTCCACAAAAAGCAGGACAAATCCAATCCAGTCAATTACTGCCCCATCAGTCGACTTTCAATCATCAGCAAAGTGATGGAAGGTGGCGTCGACAGTGCTATCAAGCAGCACTTACTCACCAATAACCTGCTCACTGATGCCCAGTTTGGGTTCCGCCAGGACCACTCCGCTCCAGACCTCATTACAGCCTTGGTTCAAACATGGACAAAAGAGCTGAATTCCAGAGGTGAGGTGAGAGTGACTGCCCTTGACATCAAGGCAGCATTTGACCGAGTGTGGCATCAAGGAGCCCTAGTAAAACTGAAGTCAATGGGAATCTGGAGGAAAACTCTCCACTGGCTGGAGTTATACCTAACACAAAGGAAGATGGTTGTGTAGGTTGGAGGTCAATCATCACAGCCCCAGGGCATCACTGCAGGAGTTCCTCAGGGCAGTGTCCTAGGCCCAACCATCTTCAGCTGCTTCATCAATGACCTTCCCTTCATCATAAGGTCAGAAGTGGGGGTGTTCGCTGATGACTGCACAGTGTTCAGTGCCATTCGCAACTCCTCAGATAATAAAGCAGTCCATGCCCGCATGCAGCAAGATCTGGACGGCATTCAGGCTTGGGCTGATGTGTGGCGCGAATGTTACCTGCCACTTAAGGCCAGGCAATGACTATCTCCAACAAGCGAGCGTCTAACGACCGCCCCTTGACATTCAACGGCATTACCATCACTGAATCCCCCACCATCAATATCCTGGGGGTCACCATTGACCAGAAACTTAACTGGACCAGCCACATAAATACTGTGGCAACAAGAGCAGGTCAGAGGCTGGGTATTCTGCGGCGAATGTCTCACCTCCTGACTCCCCAAAGCCTTTCCACCATCTACAAGGCACAAATCAGGAGTGTGATGGAATACTCTCCACTTGCCTGGATGAGCTCCAACACTCAAGAAGCTCGACACCATCCAGGACAAAGCAGCCCCCTTGATTAGCACCCCATCCACCACCTTAAACATTCACTCCCTCCACCACCGGCGTACCGTGGCTGCAGTGTGTACCATCTACAAGATGCACTGCAGCAACTCGCCAAGGCTTCTTTGGCAGCACCTCCCAATCCCATGATCTCTTCCACCTAGAAGGACAAGGGCAGCAGGCGCATGGGAACACCACCACCTCCCTCTAAGTCACACACCGTCCTGACTTGGAAATATATCGGCCGTTCCTTCATCGTCGTTGGGTCAAAATCCTGGAACTCCCTCCCTAACAGCACTGTGGGAGCACCTTCACCACACAGACTGCAGCGGTTCAAGAAGGTGGCAATTAGGGATGGGCAATAAATGCCAGCCTTGCCAGCGATGCCCACATTCCATGAACGAATTTTTTTTTTAAAGTTCCCTTTTGAAATGACTGAATTTAACACCCAAACGCTGGGCTTAGGGAGCGATTGGATTCCTAGTTTCCAGCACACCACCTTTCCCAAACCCAGAGGCTATATTCCCTGTTCCCGTAGGTGAGGTGAGAGGACGGAATTGGTGGTGGCTGGGGGGGAAAAATAGCAAGCCTCTCCTCAAAATTATTTTTTGCATTCGGATTGTATGCATAGGGGGAAACTGAGCCCTGCGTACTTACCCTTTCCGAAGCTCAGCTGGGATTATGGATAAAACCCAACTCTCATTAATAATGATCCCTGGTTTAAAGTTCCCATCTCTCTGGAAATTCAATCTGTAATTATTCAATGTCAGATTTAAAGTTCTGGCTCACTTCTTTTTTTCTATTATTGGATCCAACATGTGTGATGTTGATGGCCCCATATCGAGGAGACACCAGACATGATGTCATCGCATACTTGGTGTGTTCATCTTTCCCACTCCTCCTGTCACCAGCCATTATATCCTGTCAAAGTAAAGACTCTACTAAGTACTTTTAAGAATTTTGAATTTGATCCATTATTAATAGGACAACTGTAGCCCACTGGGACCAAGCTGGAAAGTTTGAGACGTGGGGAGAATTTATTGTTTCCCGCACGGTTATCAGATGGGAGGAGCGGGCTTGAAGACAGTGAGGTGGCCAACTCCTTTTAAGGGGAGTCGGAGGGACATTTTGTGTCTTGAAGATTAAACGATAATTATAGACTTCAATGATTAAAGCATAGAAATTGTGTCTGTGCCGGCCAGAAAAGAGCTATCCAGCCTAATCCCACTTTCCAGCTCTTGGTCCGTAGCCCTGTAGGTTACAGCACTTCAAGTGGATATCCAAGTACTTTTCCACCCTCTCTGGCAGTGACTTCCAGACCCCCAGCACCCTCTGGGTGAAAAACATTCTCCTCAACTCCCCTCTAAACCTTCTACCAATTACGTTAAATTTATGCCCCCTGGTTATTGACCTCTCTGCTAAGGGAAATAGGTCCTTCCTATCCACTCTATCTCGGCCCCTCATAATTTTATACACTAAAGTGGGAGGCTGCAGTTCGACTCCCGCTGTGACCATGAAAGCATCTCTTCGGGGTCAAGTTAGGATGAGGCCCCAGAATTTCATGTGATTACTTTTTTTTATCTGCTTTGTAGTTTTGCCTGCGTCTACTCGCCCTCCTTTGGGTAACTGCAGAGTACGTTTTCAGATTGCGCATTTCATGCACGGAGCTATGTATAGCGGGGAATCGGGCGCATGCGGCCCACCATTTTTCATCCATTGAAATAGTGGGCTGCGTACGCACTGGTTCCCGACATGTGCTCCCGGCATGTGAGGCTCCGCCTCGGGAGCGGCCGATCGGAAAACCTTGGCCATTATCATTTGGGAATACAAAATTGAAAGATCTGGCTTGATCGGTCACCTGACTTTTCCTTGTTCCATAGTTTTTATGTAACTTGTTAATTTAAGGAAGAAAATGGCCCTGAATTTGCTGCAGAAGTAATGGTGAGACTATCAGCACTCACCGTTATTAAAGTGTAAATTGGACAGCAACTTCCAACGACCGCACATGCACAATTAAACACGGAAATCAGGAAGTTGCTGTCCGAGATGCCCTGCTCCTCCAGAAGCTTCGCTATGCCGGTGTGTCGCCCTGAGACTCGATATTAAAACACATGGAAGGGCGTGAAGTTGCTGTACTTGCGCGATAGAGACCCACTAAACTTACCAGAAAAAGTTTGGGCTTGTCCATGCCAGTATAAGTACATTTTTTTTTACAGCGTGATAAGTCTTAATTACTGCCAAACAACCTCTCTGGCACTGAAAATTAACTTTTTTTACAAGTGTGGATTCTCATTCCTTCAGATTTTAATTGTTGTTGGAGATTTAAAAATGTTTTAATACTTTTTTCTTTCTGTCTCTTTTATATCTCTCTCTCTCTCTCTCTCTCTCTCTCTCTCTCTCTCTCAATCTAACCTTTCATTTTCTCAGTCTGGCTCTGTCTTCATCAATGGAAACTGGTTTAATTTAATTCCATCTGTTCCATAGAATTTTACAAAGCAGAAACTGGTCATTCAGCCCAACGGGTCTATGCCGATGTTTATACATGATTGGCACCTGTGGAGTGTAATGAATAATTCACAATAGTCAAAAATAATTTTCCTTTCACTCGCCGGCAGTATGCCAAGGATTAAAAATGCTTTTGTACAGGGTATCCTCTGAATTTAAGATGAACGTAACAAATAGGAGCAGGAGGGGACCATTCAGCCCCTCGAGCCTGCTCCGTCATTCAATAAGATCATCAACTCCACCTTCCCGCCCGATCCCCATGGCTTATTTCCTCAGATCACGTGCGAGCTTTACAACCAGTAGAGAAGAACAGAGTTTCATCCCATCACTCTGGGCTGTTTGAAGGCCCAGCCTCGGCAGTGTGTGAACACAGTGTGGCCAAATTTAGGAATTCATGTTTCCAGCGCAGTACCTGACCCCATTTCCCCTCCCATCGGGTGCTCGTGTTGGGAATCTGGACACCCGGTCCCCCCTGATTTTTCTGGACTGCACTGGGGAGTGCAATTTTGTAAAATCAGCCCTACCGTGTCACCCAGACTGCGTGTACATGAGGACCAGCAACATGGAGACTGTTTAAAAAGGTCAGTGTGAAACCAATGAAGAGGAATGTACTGCCAGCACTAATCTGGGGTAGGATTTATAATCGACTGTCCTTGTACATGTGCTTTAAGTGCAGTCCTTAAACTAGAACAGCACTGATCGCAGTTTCCACTCTACAAAATCAGTGCTGCAAAGGACACTTCAACCAGCGCCAGAGCTCACTCCCATGGTATTGAATTTGAAATATTGCTGAGCAGTGTCTACTTTATCCAGTTATCCATTGATACTGTTTTGATCTAACGCCATACCTCAGCAGTGACCAGGTCAGTGTGCATTGATGGCTGTGAGTAGTCCAACCAACAAGGCACACAGGAGGTATTTTTATGGACTGTTAATGGGCTGCTAGTACTAGGGGAGAAGCTGTCCGATTGTTGTAAAATCCCATCTGGTTCACTGATGTCCTTCAGGGAAGGGAACCTGCCCTCCTTACTCGGTCTGGGTCTACACATGACTCCAGTCCCACACTAAGTGGTAGACTCTTAACTGCCCTTTTGAAGTGGCCTAGCAAGCCACTTAGTTAGGAACAGGAGGAGGCCATTCAGCCCCTCGAGCCTGTTCCGCCATTCGATGAGATCATGGCTCTTCTGTATCCTAACTCCATCCACCCGCCTTGGCTCCATATCCCTTAATACCCTTGGCTAGCAAAAATCTATCAATCTCCGAGTTTAAATTATTAATTGAGCGAGCATCTACTGCTTTTTGTGGGAGAGAGTTCCACACTTCTACCACCATTTGTGTGAAGAAGTGTTTCCTAACTTCTCCTGAACGGCCTGGCTCTGATTTTAAGGTTATGTCCCCTTGTCCTAGACTCCCAACCCCCCACCAGTGGAAAAAGTTTCTCTCTATCTACCCTATCAATTCCTTTCAAAATCACCTCTGAACCTTCTATATTCCAGGGAATACAAGCCTAGTTTGTGTAATCTCTTCTCATAATTTAACCCTTGGAGCCCTGGTAACATTCTGGTGAATCTGCGCTGCGCTCCTTCCAAGGCCAATATATCCTTTCTAAGGTGCAGTGACCAGATCTGTCTACAGTTGTAACAAGCCACTCCGTTCAAGAAGAAGGCCCACGACCACCTTCTCAAGGCAACTAGAGATGGGCAGTAAATACCGGCCTTGCCAGTGACACCCACATCCTGAGAATGAATAATAAGAAAATTACTCTTGGGTAAAATAATTCGTTCCTATGCAGCCTACACCAGTGAACTATGACCCTTCCAGGAAAAATAATGGATGTGTTGCTTCTGATGTTTCTTGCAGAGGGAAAGGGGACTGCCGGAACTCCAGCAAGCCCACCAGCAGCAGCACCCGCCGCACCAGCAGCACCCGCAGCACCAGCAGGTCAGTGAAACATTGAACCAACTAAATGTCCTCACTGAGGGTTCTACTTACTATAGAGACCGCGGTGCGAGCACAGTAATGATTAACCTAATGGACGCATCGGAAATCCGTTGGCCATGACTTATCTCGACCCGTTATTAGTCATTGAATCGTAGGTCATAGAATCAGGGGGAAAACTCTCCACTGGCTGGAGTCATACCTGGCACAAAGGAAGATGGCTGTGGTTCTTGGAGGTCAATCATCTCAGCCCCAGGCCATCGCTGCAGGAGTTCCTCGAGGCAGTGTCCTAGGCCCAACCATCTTCAGCTGCTTCATCAATGGCCTTCCCTCCATCATAAGGCCAGAAATGGGGGGGCGCTCGCAGAAAGTTGCAGTGTTTTCAGTTCCTCAGAAAAGCAGTCCGTGCCCATATGAAGCAAGACCTGGGCAACATCCAGGCTTGGGCTGAGAAGTGGAAAGTAACATTCGCGCCACACAAGTGCCAGGCAATGACCATCTCCAACAAAAGTGGGTCTAACCACCATTCTTGACATTCAGTAGCATTACCATCGCCGTATCCCGGACCATCAACATCCTGGGCGTCCCCATTGACCAGAAACTTAACTGGACCAGCCACATAAATACTGTGGCTACAAGAGCAGGTCAGAGGCTTTGTCTTCTGTGGTGAGTGACTCACCTCCTGACTCCCCAAAGTGATTCCACCATCTACAAGGTACAAGTCAGGAGTGTGATGGAATAATCTCCATTTGGCTGCATGACTGCAGCTCCATCAACATTCAAGAAGCTCGACACCAACCAGAACAAAGCAGCCTGCTTGATTGGCACCCCATCATAGAATCTTACAACACAGAAGGAGGCTATTCAGTCCATCCTGCCTTTCCATTGCCTCACTGAGATGATCTTTTATATCCTCTAGCGGGCCCATACTCTTCTACATAAGAATTAGGAGCAGGAGTAGGCCATTCGGCCACTCAAGCTTGCTCTGCCATTCAATAAGATCATGGCTGATCTTCTACCTCCACTCCACTTTCCCGCCCTATCCACATATCCCTTGATTCCCTTAGTGCCCAAAAATCTATCGATCTCCGTCTTGAATATACTCAACGACTGAGCATCTACAGCCCTCTGGGGTAGAGAATTCCAAAGATTCACAGCCCTCTGAATGAAGAAATTTCTCCTCATCTCAGTCCTAAATGGCCGGCCCCTTTATCCTGTGACTCTGACCCCTTTATCCTGTGACTCTGACCCCTATTTGTAGACTCTCCAGCCAGGGGGAAACAACCTCTCAGCATCTACCCTGTCAAGCCCTCTTAAGAATTGTATGCGTTTCAATGAGATCACCTCTCATTCTTCTAAACTCCAGAGAATATAGGTCCATTCTACTCAATCTCTCCTCCTAGGACAGCCCTCTCATCTCAGAAATCAATCTAGTGAACCTTCGTTGCACTCCTCTAAGACAAGTATATCCTTCCTTCGGTAAGGAGACCAAAACTGTACACAGTACTCCAGGTGTGGTCTCACCAAGACCCTATATAATTGCAGAAAGACTTCCTTACTCTTATACTCCAACCCCCTTGCAATAAAGGCTAACATAACATTTGCTTTCCTAACTGCTTGCATATTAGCTTCATGTACAAGGACACCCAAATCCCTCTGATTATTCTGTAATGGTGATGGTCGTTCATTCAACCTAATGAAATTTTCACTCTTTTTGGATTATCTGTTGTTTTTGATTGTTCCCTCTCCTGTATTCCAATTCTACTAAAATACTGACTTATCTTTTTTCAGTTTTCCAGTTCTGAGGACGAGTTTCTGCCCAAAATGTTAACTGACGTTTCTCTCTCCAGATGTGGCTGGTGTTTTCTGTGCTCACCAACCTGTGATTCTCCTGTCCACTGAAATACACGAGGGGAAACATTTCCAACCCGTGGCCACTCGAGCAGAAAACTTCAGCTTCTGACTGACCTGCTTGATTACTTCCAGTATTCTCCGTTTTTGTTTCAGATTTCGAGCACATCAGTTCTTTTTATTTATTCCAAACAATATAACTTGCTGTGAGATTAAAGCCATGAAATAATCTCAGTAAAGTAAATTACTCATCTGGTAAGTTATCGACTGGGTTAACATCACATGAAGAGGAATTTAGCACGAGTCGTTTAGAAAGAACAATTTGCATTTATATAGCACCTTTATGGCTTCCGGATGACCCAAAGTGCTTTACAGCCAATGAAGTACTTTTTGAAGTGTAGTCGCTGTTGTAATGTAGGAAATGCATCATCCAATTTGCGCACAGCAAGCTCCCACAAACAGCAACCAGATTATTATTTTTTTTCAGTAATATTGGTTGAATAAGGAATATTGTCCAGGACACCGGGGAGCTCTTCTTCGCAATAGTGTCCTGGGATCTTTTACATCCACCTGAGAGGGCAGACGGGACCTCGGTTTAATTTCCCAGTTTCTATCTCATCTTTCTTAAATAATGGAGTTACTTTAAAATTTTCCAATCTAAGGGGATCTTGGAGTGCATGTCCACAGATCCCTGAAGGTAGCAGGCCAGGTAGATGAGGTGGTTAAGAAGGCATACGGAATGCTTGCCTTTATTAGCCGTGGCATAGAATACAAGAGCAGGGGGGTTATGCTTCAACTGTATAAAACACTAGTTAGGCCTCAGCTAGAGTACTGCTTGCAGTTCTGGTCACCACATTACAGGAAAGATGTGATTGCACTAGAGAGGGTACAGAGGAGATTTACAAGGATGTTGCCGGGAGTAGAGAATCTTAGCTATGAGGAAAGACTGGATAGGCTGGGTCTGTTTTCCTTGGAACAGAGGAGGCTGAGGGGAGACCTTATTGAGGTGTATAAAATTATGAGGGGCATAGATAAAGTGGATAGAAAGGACCTATTTCCCTTAGCAGAGGGGTCAAAAACCAGGGGGCACAGATTTAAAGTAATTGGGGGAAGGTTTAGAGGGGATTTGAGGGGAAATTTCTTCACCCAGAGGGTTGTGGGGGTGGTAGAGGCAGGAACCCTAACCACATTTAAAAAGTACTTGGATGTGCACTTGGGATGCTGTAACCTGCAGGGCTACGGACCAAGAGCTGGGAAGTGGGATTAGGCTGGATAGCTCTTTGTTGGCAGGCACGGACACGATGGGCCGAAATGGCCTCCTTCCGTGCTGTAACTTTCTATGATTCTGAGCCACGGCACCTTGTACAAATGTAACAATGTCACACAGAGAATGGGGAAATGTTGGGAATATTCTTCCCAGGAAGGTGATTAGGCTGATAACATCAGGGATTTTAAGAGTGAGTTGGGCAGGAGTTTGGTGAGGAACTCAACCGAGTGATATCAGTCGAGAGCTGTGTGTTGTGATTTTGAACTACTGGGTTAGGCAGCTGGAGTGAAATACTCTTTTCTGCTCTTGTACATTCCTAGGTCCCTGGAGGTCGCATTTATTTTACATCAGTTGTGGCTCAGTTGGTAGCACACTCGCCTCTGAGTTCTAGAAGGTTGTGGGTTCAAATCCCACTCCAGAGACTTGAGCACATAAATCTAGGCTGACGCTCCCAGTGCCGTGCTGAGGGAAGTGCTGCACTGTCGGAGGTGCCATCTTTCAGATGAGACGTTAAACCGAAGCCCCGTCTGCTCTCTCAGGTGGGTGTAAAAGATCCGAACGGCCACTATTTTGAAGAAGAGCAGGGGAGTTCTCCCCGGTGTCCTGGGCCAATATTTATCACTTCAACAACATCAGTAAAACAGATGATCTGGTCATTATCATGTTCTATATGTGGGAGCTTGCTGTGCGCAAATTGGCTGCTGTGTTTCCTATATTCCAACAGTGACTACACTTCAAGAAGTACTTCATTGGCTGTAAAGCGCTTTGGGACGTCCTGAGGTGGTGATAATGCAAGTTTCTTTTTTTCTTTCTTTCAATATATGGGTTTATAATTACATTTGGCGCCCAATTTGTTTTCAGAACAAAAGGAGGAGGTCGCAGCAAACCCTGCAGGTTAGTGAAATACCGTTCTGGTGGTCTACGCACTGAACCCACTAACCTACTGTAGAGGATAGTCGGAGTAGAGTAGGATACCTTGCTGTGTGCCATTCTTTTCAATTCCGTTTCACTAACTGGAGTCACTTTCCTCATCGGTAGATGTTCGTATTTTTCTGCCGTTCCTTTGCTTGCCCTTCTAATGTGTCTTCGCACCTCACAGTATTCATGGACCTTGAAACTGTGGAATTCAACCCCTTCATGCCAACCGAGTGAAGGGGCATTAACTGCACTGACCGCACAGTTCACCTCTTCTTGTGTCTAACTATGTATTTGATTATTTTTGTCACGCAGGTTAATCTAAGGTTTGCAGACTGACGCGCCCTGGTTTTGGTTTCATGTCGCGGGTCAAAGACCAGGAGTCAGAAAGCATGTGTGAAATGGCAAGAGTGGGAGACAAGTTCTGCAGGGCAGTGATGGAGAGGACAGGTTGCCCCAGACTAGGCTTGCCTCAGGCTGAGGGATGGTTTTCAGTCTGGCCGTCCTATCACCGGTCTAGTTCATTCACTAGATTCTAGGGTTACATTCTCATTACAATTCGAGACTGGTGGGGGTAGATTTCTGTTTCCAGTTGCTGGGTGGGGATCTGGTGGCGTGGATCGGTCGCAGGCTTTAGAACCACTCCGGCGGAATGAATATTGGACGGGTTCTATAGTGGGCAAGCGATCCGCCCAGATAGATGGTCCTGGGATTGCTAAAATCTAACCCCTTGCGAAATGGTTTCACTTCCCGTCCGCGCCCCAGTCATACTGTTATCGCAGCTGAAATCCAGAATCGCCGCTTGACCTACGGCCCAAGGTAAAGGGAGTGAGACTCCTTGGAAAGAGGTTTGGCCTCCATTCTGGATTTACACGGACAAGTTTAACATCGGTGCGAATTAGAAACCTCTTCACAATAACTCCAACCTTGCAGTGTGAGTGGGCCAGGAGTATCTCGGGCTCAGTGTAATTCTGTGTCCTGCCTCAGTCGTGGAAACATCCGATTTCGGATTAAGGCACTTGCCACCTAAATCACAGGAGCTGTAAGACACTCATTCAGGAAACTTGCATCAATTTACCGGCAACCGAACTCCCGCCCCCAGGATGCACAGCCAATAAACTCCAGCTCCTCCGTTGCCAATGTGGCATTTTGCTGTTGGTTGTCGATGGCCTTTGAAGACCTGCCAAAGTCCAGGCCAAGAACGTTAGTTTGTCATTGGCCTGTAGCCTGGACGATGATACTGGCCACAGAATTTGCTGGCAAAATTCACGGCGAGTTTAATGGCGCTCGCCATTATTAATGTGTAAATCGCCCGGTGACTTGTGGCGAGGGAGCGATACGCCGTGAGTTGTGAATTGCCACAAGTTGCCGGACGATTTACGCCGCTCAGCTGCCCGCCTCGCGAAAACGGCAGCTCGTCCTCAACCTCCCCGTGAGGTTCAGGAAATTGCTGCATTTGCGGATTAATTACCCATTAAACTCGCCGCGGAAAGTTAAGGCTGGTACTTAACAGCGTACGGACCCTTTTAATGAGGAGATTTCTGTTCCGGCAATGCCACTCAACCTCTCCGGCCCAGAAAGGGAACAATTGAAACTGTGGAGTCTCATTCCTGCAGCTAGTTAATTGTTATTAGAGATTTTTAAATGTGTTAATTTTTTTCTTGCGCTCTCTCTCTCAAACCAATCTTTCTTTACCTCTTAAAGGGGCAGTTTTAACCCTACTCACTCTGCAGAAACCTGGCGGGTGGGCAGTTAAAATCGCCCTGGCTCTTGCATGTCTGAAAGCCACCATGATCCCAACATCTGCAATTTTAACCCACTCTCCTGCGCAGGCAGCAAGGCCATGCGCCCGGAGCCAACAGGGTCCTTCTTTACATACGCATGTTGTGGCCCGATGACATCATTGAGACCCGACTGTAATTTTAACTCTGGCCTGAGCGGGGAATCCGCCTGGAGTTAAAAATGGGGTCATTCCGTACCTGATCTGACTCTAACTCAACCTATTTCCTTCTCCATTGTTCCTCTGATTCATTCTCAATCGTTCAGTCTCATTGGTTAAGGAGATAGACTGTTGGTCCCATCGGTCACCGAGGTCCCAGATGCCTCGTTGCCCTCGCCGCGCCGTTATTGGATCGCACTCGCAGCAACTTACCGCGTAAACATTTTTCGAGCTGAGGGGTGCGGGGGAATGTCTAACTAACGGAGCACGCCGTGAGATGACCCGCTCCAGGAAGATTGGGGCCATTGTGTTGCCTGCAACAATCCAGCCCAATTGAAATGCCCAATATTGCACTATAGAGCACTTTCCTTTGTGCTAAGGTGTATGGGTAAGAATAGCTGCCATTTCGGCCTGTCTGCCGTGGGGTTAAAGTTGCCTCTTCGCTGCAGAGTTTACTAATCTGGCGGAATGTGTTGCTGACCTGTTCTGGAACCCGCCCGATTGAAATCAGTCCGATGAAAATCGGGCGGGGTGGGGGGAGGGGCGATCCACTTCACTGGATTATCGCAGTGCAGTGAAGACCAGATTTATTCACGCTGCCTGTGAAATCTCCCTCCGGATGTCCCAGCAGATTCAAGGCGGAGATAGACAGATATTTGAACTCCGGGGGAGTCCAGGGTTATGGGGATCAGGCGGGAAAGTGGAGTTGAGGTCGAAGATCAGCCATGATCTTATTGAATGGCAGAGCAGGCTCGAGGGGCCAAATGGCCGACTCCTGCTCCTATTTCTTGTGTAGGAGCAAGGACAATAAGCTACTGGGCTGGACCAGGATCAAGGAGTTGGGCTTTTCCCCAACTTGGGACAGAGTACGGAAGATCAGATCTGAGGGGCAGTGTAGAGAAAGCTTGGGTTTGGGTTGTGGGACATTGAGCCTGCCAGGACCCTAGTGACTACACATTTGCTCTGTTTTCAGCTTGCATGTCAAGGATGTGCAGGCCAGTGAACTCTCAGCAATTATAGTGGGCAATCCCAGAGCAGCGTTGAGAATTCTTGGGGCTCTGGACACCATTTAACTTTCGGGAACTAATTGCATCCCCTCCCCCTTCACAATTCCCCCCCCCCCACTGCCCCCCGATCCATTAAAACGCAACGTTTTGTAAAATGCGTGAAGAAATCGGCCTGTAGAATGTTCACACACTGCATTAATGATGAAGCAAATCATATCACAATATACCACGCTCGAATTAAACTGACCCAGTGGTTGTGCGCAGTTTTTCTGCGTTATTGTAAGTTTTACCGGGGGGCCTATACTTGGGCTCAGGCCCCTGTGTTTATCCCCCTCCCCGGGCGATGCATAGTTTGGGGAATGAGTGATGGCTTCATGTTGTCTCCAGGAAATCGCCCCTTGATTGCCTTCCTTTTTGCATTTCAACTGTTGCCAACCCTGCCTGTTACTGCTTGAATATCTGTGTGTGTCCGTGTCCATGTGAGTGCGTGTATATATCTGTGTCTATCTGCATGTATGTGTCCATGTGTATGTTGCGTCATGTTAACTTTCCAAGGGCTTCTTCAGAAGATGGTCTTGTTGCTGACAAAGATGAAGATCAGTCAAAGAGTGCACCGCCGTCACCAAGAGGAGGTTAGACACCCGCTTGATTCGTGTCTGTGGGTCTGTCTCTGTGTGTGTGTGTGTGTGTGGGACTGTGACTGTGTGAGACTGTGATAGTGTGTGTTATAATACTGAATGGCGTCATGGATTAACTAATTACCACAGTGTGATTAACCATGTCTTGCAGTAGAGATCAGTATGTTAGCTACTTACTTTCACGTTTGAATTAAGTTTATTCACCTCCTCATTAGCAGTTTATTTTTTTTTACCAGATTGAAATAGTTACTTGCTGGGTTGAAGTCTGGCCCTCGATTTACCTTTACAGGAAAGTAACGGGTTTACCCATTTCATTGGGAGTTTTGATGAAGTTAAACGCAGTGGGGGCTCTTTGCCCGATTGGTATCTCCACTCTGGTCCTTGACTTACCACTTCAAGTACAGAGCTGGCTAAAAGTGACTGAGAGGGTCAAATAAGTAGAAATAATTAACATAATAGCTATATTTTGTTAAACTGGTGAATCATGTGCCTTGTCGTGGCGGAGTTCCATCAACTCAGTTATCAGTCGCACAAGGGAAAGGCTAGAGAGCGATGGTTATAAGTTCTCGATTAAGTGATTAGGTAACTCACTGGACAACCTGCGAGAAGAAATGGGGACAAAGCTGGAAGATCTGTAGCTGGATGCCGCGCTGGAGAATGTGGCCATGTTGCTGGGGAAGTCCTCCTCTTCTGAGGGACATGGAATCTGAGGAACCAGCAGGATTGTCGTGGGAGGACTTGAGTAATCGGTACAGGCTCGGGCACGGCTAGACCCCTGACCCTGAGCTAGTACAGATTAGAAGGGCACCGAAGAATTTTCTTCCAGACTCGATTTCTCTCCGGGATAAGTAAAGCAACCGGGGTCTTGCCTGCACGTCGAGGAGTTTGGAATGTGTTGGTTACTTCACTGCAGGGAGTGTTCTAGTGATAAATCTATCTCTGGTGTGCAGCTGCAGTTTCTTACTGATTGACAGGACAGATGGATACCGCAGTCAGCTGCACTACAATAGTCTAGGAATGAATAGACCAAGAACTAGTGAGTGACAGTGGGGGGGATTAAGTGTCCCCCCACTCGGGATTCACGCCGGAGAACACACATCATCAATTTAGAATTGAGTTGGACATCTCGCAATGTAATCAGTTGGAAATGTGAAGGTTAAAAATGAAGTTGCCCAAAAACCAATCTATTTCAGTGCAGTGGCACGTTTTAATTATTACATAGAACACACCGCACATAAACAGGCCATTCGGCTGGTGGTGTTTATACTCCACACCAGTTGTGGGCGCTGGAAAATAGACCCTTTGGGAGAACGTTGGATCACAACCGGTTGGCCCTTTTGGAGGTGCTGAATGGGAGTGTTGGTATCTGAAGGGTCTCTGGGTATCAGCAAACTGCAGCGAGGAGCCAATGCCTCTTTAGTACAAAGGTTATCACAGAATATTTAGTTGCGCCATATTACTCTTGAAATAGGAATAAAAGAGAGGCAGTACGAATCTTGGATTGTGACTTTGGTTGGTATATTCATGGTGTGAGCTAAAGTCTTGAACCAATAGCACTTCATGTAATCTCTAGATTAGAGGAAAAATAATTCAACCAGTTATGTGTCGCATTATACACAATGCCATCACTCTTACTTTCTGCTTGCAATCCTCCATGTGTTGTTGCCTGTTTTGTGCCTACCTATGTACATTTGTTCAGAGTTTTTATTCACTTGTCTCTGTACCTTGTGCACTGTATGTTTGCAGAGAGAGAGGCAGAGGTCCCAGCAGCCACTCCCCTCCCAGGTAATGCTTACAGAACATAGAATGGCGAGTCACTAGCTGATAACGAGCACATTTCTTAAGAGAGCTTGTCCATTTAAAAAAAAACACTATTTATTTCATCTTAAATCAGTGACAGTCTTAAACCGAAGATGGGTTTTCCCCCAATGATAATTCTTTTCTTTTAGCAGAAGGAGTCCCTCGTCTCCAACTGCCTAATGATGCCCAGGGTAAGTATTGTTATTGGCACTCAGAACCTTATTACCTAACTGGGCCGGGGGGTGACGGAGGCTGTTGGGCTGCAATAGATTAAATCAGCAAAACTTCCACATCATTTAGAGATGTGACCCGAAAATGAACATTTTTTTTTCCTTCTCCCGTTTGGTTTTTATGTTCCATGATGGCCCCTCCAAAGCCATTTGGCCGCGCTCGGTAAATGCTGTAGCCATTCGACCAGACCCTGTGCTGATGTGTAGGGATAACAAACAGCTGCTTGCCGCCGTTATCCAACCCCATCGCCGCCAACTTGCCTGCAAACGGGCGGCCAAGGCTGGCAGTGAGAGATCTGAACCTCCCAGGCGGAAGAGCGGGTAACGGGACAGGGTGTGACTGGAAGGGACGGGACATGAAGGAACAACAGAAAATGCAGTTCAGAACAACAGTTCCGACCAAGGATCTTCGACCCGAAACGTTGACTCTCTTTCTCTCTCCACGGATGCTGCCTGACCTGCTGAGTATTTCCAGCATTTTCTGCTGTTGTTTCAGATTCCCAGCAGCCGCAGAATTTTGCTATTGTCCCTGGCATGAAGGAACTACCAGGATAAATAATGCAGTCTTCAAAAGCAAAAAAAAAACAAATTTCATCCAAGAAGTTGTCTAATAAACCTCCTTCAGATGAAGACTGGTCATCTGCTTGTGTCATGGGCGGGTGATTAGTGTTTCATATACACACACTCTCGCTGAACAAGCCGGTGTCTGGTGCTGCCTTCACTCTGCTATCCAGGCAGACAATTCCCCATGTCCACCACTCGCCCCTGAGCCTCTGCCCGGGGGAGGTGTCCGCTTGTTCACCCGACACCAAGCTGCTCTGCCAGGGTGTTTCAGAGAGTGCGGGCACGGCCGGACAGTAACCCCGAGCTGCAGCCAGGTTTCTAGCCCTGCTGGCGGGCTCCATTCTGGGAGTCTCGCATCCCTTCCCGCCGCAGTCCGGTGGAGCCCTGGCTCGGGGTGTGTCCTGCAACTTCACAACCAGCACAAGCCAGAAGTGGAAACAGCGGCGCAAACTGTCGATCTGAAGGCTGCAGCTTAAACGCTTAAAAACGTGAGCAGAAACCTTGCGGTCAGATTGGTACCAAGCCGCGCAAAGTGACTTTGCAGTGTTTGGTGTTTCTGATCCAGACTGGATTCTAACTCGGCCCAAAGATGTTACACAAGCCCGAAGAGAGTCATAGAATCCTAGAAATTTACAGCACAGAAGGAGGCCATTCGGCCCATCGTGTCTGTGCTGACTGTAAAAGAGCTATCCAGCCTAATCCCACTTTCCAGCTCTTGGTCCGTAGCTCTGTAGGTTATGGCACTTCAAGCGCATATCCAAGTACTTTTTAAATGTGATGAGGGTCTCTGCCTCTACCGCCCTTTCAGGCAGCGAGTTCCAGACCCCCAACCACCCTCTGGGTGAAAAAATTTCCCCTCAAATCCCCGATCAGACAAACTCATCAGACTGTTGCAACAGGGACATTTTAAATACAGGAGAGAGACATCAGAGCCTGGGGACATTACACACCTGCGAAGTCCTTGAAGTAGTTTTTGAAGTGTAGTCACTGTTATGTAGGAAACATGTCGGCAAATTTGTGCACAGCAAGATCCCACAAACAGCAATGAGATAAATGACCAGATTTTTTTCTCATGATGTTGGTTGAGGGATGAATTAATATTGAGCCAGGACACTGGGGAGAACTCCCCTGCTCTTCTAATAGTGCCGTGGGATCTTTTACGTCCACCTGAGAGCTGACAGGACCTTGGTTTAACGTCCCATCCGAAAGACGGCCCCTCCGACAGTGCGGCACTCCCTCAGCACTGCCCCTCCGACAGTGCGGCGCTCCCTCAGCACTGCCCCTCCGACAGTGCGGCGCCCCCTCAGCACTGCCCCCCTCCGACAGTGCGGCGCCCCCTCAGCACTGCCCCTCCCCTCCGACAGTGCGGCGCCCCCTCAGCACTGCCCCTCCGACAGTGCGGCGCCCCCTCAGCACTGCCCCTCCCCTCCGACAGTGCGGCGCCCCCTCAGCACTGCCCCTCCGACAGTGCGGCGCCCCCTCAGCACTGCCCCTCCGACAGTGCGGCGCCCCCTCAGCACTGCCCCTCCGACAGTGCGGCGCTCCCTCAGCACTGCCCCTCCGACAGTGCGGCGCTCCCTCAGCACTGCCCCTCCGACAGTGCGGCGCTCCCTCAGCACTGCCCCTCCGACAGTGCGGCGCCCCCTCAGCACTGCCCCTCCGACAGTGCGGCGCCCCCTCAGCACTGCCCCTCCGACAGTGCGGCGCTCCCTCAGCACTGCCCCTCCGACAGTGCGGCGCTCCCTCAGCACTGCCCCTCCGACAGTGCGGCGCTCCCTCAGCACTGCCCCTCCGACAGTGCGGCGCTCCCTCAGTACTGCCCCTCCGACAGTGTGGCGCTCCCTCAGCACTGCACGGGGAGCATCGGCCTAGATTTTCGTGCTCAAGTCTCTGGAGTGGGACTTGAACCCATACCCTTCTGATTCAGAGGCGAGGGTGCTACCCACTGAGCCACAGCTGACACCATATATTGCAAGTGGATTTAGAAACTGACAAATGCTGTGTAAATTGGTCCAAGATTTAGTGCACTTTGCAAAACATTCCAATCCTTTTGCAATTCGCCAGTTGATCGGATCTATTCCCGCAC
The DNA here is from genome assembly GCA_030390025.1 of Squalus acanthias. Lineage (NCBI taxonomy): Eukaryota > Metazoa > Chordata > Chondrichthyes > Squaliformes > Squalidae > Squalus > Squalus acanthias. The sequence continues at coordinate 220,830 of JASTWF010000229.1, forward strand.
TATTCTCCTCACTATCGCCTTGTGTTGTTCAAGGTGTGAATGAGGGAAAGAATTTCACAGGTTTTAACATTCAGAGGCCTTGGTGTTCTCCTTCTTGTATCTTGGGATTGCCCTGGTCTTGTTTCTTTGAATGGCCACTGCTATGTTATCAGCTTGTGTTGTTCAGATCCAGTCTGATGTTCCACCTGCCAGCACTGTGTAGTGATAACTTTATCTTTTCATAGCGCATTCAGTTCATTTATTATTGGGCTGGATTTTCACATATGTGGGCAGAATGGGTCTGCTGGTGTGAATAAAGGGTTAAGGTTAATATCACAGGTACTTAGCACTGGTGGTGGTAAGACTTAAATGTATATTTGTCCTGTTCAGGCACTTTTATTTTAGGAATAAATGGAATAACGCCAGTGGAGATTGACAGAGTTGTAGGATGTGGGCGTCATTGGCCAAGCTAACATTTATTGCCCATCCCTAATTGCCCCTCGAGAAGGTGGTGGTGAGCCGCCTTCTTGAACCGCTGCAGTCCGTGTGGTGAAGGTACTCCCAACAGTGCTGTTAGGGAGGGAGTTCCAGTATTTTGACCCAACGATGATGAAGGAACGGCCAATTATATTTCCAAGTTGGGATGGTTTGTGTGACTCGGAGGGGAACTTGGAGGTGGTGGTGTTCCCATGTGCCTGCTGCCCTTGTCCTTCTAGGGGGCAGGGGTCACGGGTTTGGGTGGTGCTATGCCAGTCAGAGGCTTCGAGCGGGTGCAGATTAAGTCGGTACTATCATTGTCTGGTAAAATGTAGGGGCACCAATCCGATCCTTTTCAAGAGGCCTCTGTGAGGCAAATGCTGACCTCAGAGGTTGAGGGGACAGAGGATGTCCAGCGCAGGGATGGAGTGCAGGATTCCTCGGAAAAAAAATGACCGATCGCCAACTCTGAGCGCTGTACTAGACCATGCCTCGGAGCCCAGACCCACTAAGGAGACCGCTACAGTGAGGTACACAGAAAAAGGGTCTGTCATTTCAGAGGAAGATTAAACAGGATTATCACTGATCAAAGCTACTTCTGTTTGAAGACGAGTTCAGGGCTGAAGTACTTCTTCACACAGAAGGTGATGAATAACTGGAACGATCTGTGGACAGGTTGAGGCAAGAATCCTGGGGTCATTCAAGAGACAGTTGGATGCTTTGATTGGGGGGGGGGGGGGGTAGTTTCAATGGCAGAATGAGCTAGATGGGCTGAGTGGCCTCCCTCACCCATACCTCTCTTTGTGATGTTATTAGGAAAAGTGAGGAATGGAGCAGCTGTTCCATTGCTTTGTTTGGGAAACTTTTGATGTGTTAAGAAATGAAGATTGTTCCACTAATGCGGGTTGCAATTCATTCCCGCCAGTCCGAGGCCATTGGGTCTGAGCGTATTTGGAAGTTGGTTTTTCACGGATAAAACTACTGGGTGGGGGGAGTGGGGGTGGAAAGGACTGATAAAATGTCTGTCCCACTGAGAGTCTGGCCTGTTGTATTTTTGATGGTGTCACTCGTTCCCTGATTATTTCCATCAATCACTTGAATATGTTTCTTCAAAATAAGAAAGAACTTGCATTTATATAGAGCCTTTCACATCCTCGGGACGTCCCAAAGTGCTTTACAGCTTCTGGGCCGACGCAGCAGCCAATTTACACACATATCAAGTTCCCACAGTAACAGGAATGAGTTAATCTGTCTTTGTGGTGCTGATTGAGGGATTGGCAGAGGACACTGGGGATAACTCCCCTGCTCTTCTTTGAAATAGTGGCCGTGGGATCTTTTACGTCCACCTGAGAGGACAGATGGAGCCTCGGTTTAACGCCTCGTCCAAAAGATGGCACCTCCGACATTGCGGCGCTCCCTCAGTACTGCCCCTCCGACAGTGCAACGCTTCCTCCTACTGACCCTCCGACAGTGCGGCGCTCCCTCGGTATTGCCCCTCTGACAGTGCGCTGCTCCCTCAGTACTGCCTTGTATTTATGCCTCATCCACATTTTAATTAATTCTCGATGTGGGCATCACTGGCAAGGCTGGCATTTATTGCTCAACCCTAGTTGCCCTGAATTCTTTGTAGCAGTTTACTGAGTGGCTTGCTAGGGCACTTCAGAGGACATTTAAGCGTCAACTTAAAGGACATTAATTGCGTTTTTACGATAATCCGACAGCTTCATGGGCAAGTTCCTGATACCAGCTTATTTTTTAAAACTGATTTCAAATTCTCAAACTCCCGTGGTGAAATTTGAACCCATGATCTACTGGATTATTAGTTCAGGCTTCTGGATTAGTGATCCAGTAACATAACCATTACACTACTGTACCCTTGATCCACCATGCCGTCTTTCAAATCAGACGTTAAAACCGAGGCCTCGTCTGCCCTTTCATCAGGTGGACGTAAAAGATCCCGTGGCACTATTTCAAAGAAGAGCAGTAAAATTTTCCCCGGTGTCCTGGCCAACATTTATCCCTCAATCAACGTCATTATCTGGTCATTATCACGTTGCTGTTTGTGGGAGCTTGCTGCGTGCAAATTGGCTGCTGCATTTCCTACATTACAACAGTGACTGCACTTCAGAAATAATTAATTGGCTGCGAAGCGCTTTGGGATGTTGTGAGAGGAGCTGTAGAAATGCAGGTTCTTCCTTTCTTAACAAACCATTTTGCAAGAATTAGCAAGCATACAAAACCTTCCCGCTTTCCTTTTTTGTGTGTGCTCGGTAGGTGGGCGTCGCTGGCAAGGGGCGGCATTTATTGCCTACCCCAAGTTGCCCTGACTTGTTTTGTAGCGGTTTGATACAACTGAGTGGCGTGGCCTAGCAAGCCAGAGGGCATTGAAGAGTCAACAGCACATTCAGTCTCGTTGCTAATACGTAGCAGCCAGAAGAAACCTTCCTCCCAGCCGGGGACAGGATTGGAGCCAGTTTTCGGTGTTCCCTAATAGACCCTGTCACTATGTCCCTAGGCTCCCCCATGAAGGAAGACTCCAGCGGAGTGCGGTATCAATGGGGCATTGCCATCTCTGATCCATACACACCCAGTTCCTTCAGAGAGGCAAAAGGGGGTAAAAATGGGAAAGAAATTGGTGCTGGAAATAAAAATGTTTCATTTCTGCTCAGTAGGGTCCCTTTGGTTCTAAGGTAAGTAGTTGGTCGTCAATTTACTGTCAGTGGGTTGGCAACTCATCCAGCATTGGCCTGGAGTCTCCAGGAATTAAAGATTAATCTCCCGGGCACTGCTGTGCGGAAAAAAAATCATAGCGGCAGTAAGAGTTTGTTCGCTTTACACTTGGTGTGGGGTGGCGGGGGCTTCGCGAGGTTGGACATGTTGGGCGAGCAATGGTGGGGGGGAGAGAAATCATGTGATGAAACCTCCAGGATTACGTCCAACCCAGAGTTGGCAAACGATTAATGCTGAAACTTCCTGTGTGTGTGTATCAGAACCTTAGTTTGACCAGTATCTGTTTCCAAACAGATGAAAAGCCTCCCGATTCTGCACTGGCCAGGAAAGATTCGGGTATGTCTGCTCGTAAACCGCCTGACACGACACATCACCACGTTGTCGATGTACACGTCAATGCATTCAAGATTTGGCCATGATTTGATTTCCTTTCTGTGATGACCTTTCAGTTGAAATATACTGGAGAAACTGTAGATGGCAGACTGGTCTGGGATACACTGGTGCTGACGGAATCTGTCAGTGACTCTCGAATCCTGAGGCATCGACAACCATTTTCCCTTCCACAGAGTAGGAATTCCTTCTCCCCCACTCACACCGCCCCCCCCCTCCCCCCTCGTCCCTACACCTGCTCGATCCCACCTTAAATCTTCCCCACAAAATCCTGTTTCCTGACTTGATGTTTAAGGAATCACCGGTCTTGAGGGACAGGCTGGCATTGTCGAGAAAGACCTCTACATTTGAATTTTGGAATTTAAAAAAATGGTTATGCTGCTTCAGAACTTGTTCCCGATCACTGTTAATATTTTACACCTAGTGACAGAGACGGCGCTAACCCTCCCCCCTACGCCCCATCTCTCTTTTGCGATATGACCTGTTTGGAGACAGCTGAGGGGTAACGACCACAAGCCCCCTCAACAGCTGCTGACGTGACGATATTAGCCTGGACCTCTCCTCAGCCAGTAACAACTTTTTCCCTTCCACAGATGTAGGAATCTGTCTTCCCCCCCCCCCCCCCCCCCACCCCCACTCTTTTTTATTCATTCATGGGATGTGGGCGTTGCTGGCAAGGCCGGCATTTATTGCCCATCCCTAGTTGCCCCTTGAGAAGGTGGTGGTGAGCCGCCTTCTTGAACCGCGGCAGTCCGTGTGGTGAAGGTGCTCCCACAGTGCAGTTAGGGAGGGAGTTCCAGGATTTTGACCCAGCGACGATGAAGGAACAGCCGAAATATTTCCAAGTCAGGATGGTGTGTGACTTGGAGGGGAACTTTGAGGTGGTGGTGTTCCTATGCGCCTGCTGCCCTTGTCCCTCTAGGCAGTAGAGGTCACGGGTTTGGGAGGTGCTGTCGAAGAACCTCCCCTGCCCCTACACCTGCTCGCTCCCACCTTGAATGAATGAGAAGAGAAGTCAAACCTCCTCCTATCACCGCACCATCATTCTCCTTCACAGCCACCCTCTGCTTCCCTGTTCCTCCACCACCTCCTTGTCACCACTGTGAAGTCCTTTTTACCAACTCCCTCCATGACAGACTGCAGGGGCACCCAGGCTTGGGGTACCGCTGTCCTTTCCAGCCATGACACAGCGGCATGGGCACATTCACATCCACATGGCACACTTAAAACATGTAGACCGCAGAAACGCAAATCACAGCTTCTTGGATTCCTAGGTTGGATTTTAAGACTCCGAAATTCATCATAGGAACAGGAGGAGGCCGTTCAGCCCCTCGAGCCTGTTCCGCCAATTCGATTAGATCGTGGTTGCGCTGTATCTTAGCTCCATCTACCCGCCTTGGTTCTGTAACCCTTCAACGTCTGACTGTTTGACTCTGATGATGACCACTCTGAACTGGCACCTCCCGTAGCATCATGTGAACCCCAGCTGCCGTTTCTCCTGTTGAAATGTTTAGCGTTGTGCCACTAAATGAGGCACTAGAAAATTGTTCGTCCCCCGACACAATCCTTTGCTTTGTTTTTTGGTGAAAGGATGCATCGATATCTATGTTGACAGTTGGTGTATGATCGCTGTCGTGTGAACATTGAACCGTTATATCCCATCCAGGGTGTTCTCACTTAACATGACATGGTCCTTTGTCAAACTGATCCCTTGAACCGCACTCCCATAAGTGTCACAATCCATAACCACCATTACCATGATTGCAACAAGTTGAACTCGTGTCCTATGCCAAGGCTAACCTGTGTTTTAACACCACCATTTAAGGAGCTCAGAAAGAAGAGAGAAAAAAAAGCAGAACGGGGATATTTCAGCATTATCCCTGTGCACAAAGGAGATTTTAATCTGGGTTTTTGTTTGCTTTATGGCTGAGCAGTGTGGTCCTGCGGAGAAGCAGCTACGGAGGAGCTCGCTAAACTTGACGATTCAAAACTGTCGACTCTGTTTGTCGAGAAGCCTCAGAGTGGAACCGTCACCGTCGGTGAGTTCCCAATTTTTGGTATTAATCCTAGCAATAATTAACTCTGTGAGAAGTCATGTACCCTGATGGATTCGACAAGGGGACTCCATCCGACAGGGTCAGTTGCTTTGCGCTTTCCAGATGCTGTATATTTCCGGCATTTTCTGCACAATGAATGGTAGGACACTAGGAAGGACAGAGGATCAGAGGGACCTTGGTGTGCATGTACATAGATCCCTGAAGGCAGCAGGACAGGTAGATAAGGTGGTTAAGAAGGCATATGGGATACTTGCCTTCATTAGCCGAGGCATAGAATATAAGAGCAGGGAGGTTATGATGGAGCTGTACAAAACGCTAGTTAGGCCACAGCTGGAATACTCTGTGCAGTTCTGGTCGCCACACTGTAGGAAGGATGTGATTGCATTGGAGAGGGTGCAGAGGAGATTCACCAGGATGTTACCTGGGCTGGAGCGCTTCAGCTATGAAGAGAGACTGGACAGGCTGGGGTTGTTTTCCTCAGAGCAGAGAAGGCTGAGGGGGGACCTGATTGAGGTGTACAAAATTATGAGGGGCATAGATAGGATAGATAGAAAGGAACTTTTCCCCTTAGTAGAGGGGTCAATAACCAGGGGGCATAGTTTCAAGGTAAGGGGCAGGAGGTTTAGAGGGGATTTGAGGAAAAACTTTTTCACCCAGAGGGTGGTTGGAATCTGGAACTCACTGCCTGAAAGGGTGGTAGAGGCAGGAACACTCAACATTCAAGAAGCATTTAGATGAGCACTTGAAACGCCATAGCATACAAGGCTACGGACCAAGTGCTGGAAAATGGGATTAGAATAGACAGGGCTTGATGGCCGGCGCGGACACGATGGGCCGAAGGGCCTCTTTCTGTGCTGTATAACTCTATGACTCTATGACTTACTTTTACAGCCCTTTTAGCCCCGGTATCATTCTGGTGAACCTGCGCTGCTCCCCCTCCAAGGCCAAGATATCCTTCCCAGAAACATGGTCCCCAATTTATGTCCAGCAGTCATCAGATTTCTGTATTTTTCTACTCAAAAGTACTTTCTATCTGTTGCTGTATATTAGATGTTTTTACTCTAATCGGTTGTGAACATAGAACAGGAGGAGGCCATTCAGCCCCTCGAGCCTGTTCCGCCATTCAATGAGATCATGGCTGATCTGTGACCTAACTCCATATACTCACCTTTGGCCCATATCCCTTAATATCTTTGGTTAACAAAAATCTATCAATCTCCGATTTAAAATTAACGATTGACCCAGCGTCAATTGCCGTTTGCGGTATGATGTCAGTTGCCCTGGTAAGTTGATGGATTTTATACATTGGGAGTGACTTCCATACGAACATATGATCAGGAACGGACAGGAGAACACCCTCTGTTCCATCCAGTCTGTCCCACACAAATGCGATGCCTTGTGCGTCACGCACAGACACTCGCCACCCCACCGGCAAGCCATGCGATCTCTCTTTATGACTTTTCAAATTGGGGTCCCCATAACCCAGTGGGTCATAGGAATAGGAGGAGGCCACTCAGCCCCTCAATTCTATTCTGTCATTCAATTAGATCCTGGCTGATCTGCACCTCAACCTCATTTACCCGCCTCTTCTCCCTATCCCTTGATACCCCTTACCTATAAAAAATCTATCGATCTCGGTCTTGAAAGCTCCAATTGACCCCCAGCATCCACAACTTTTTAGGGTCGAGAATTCCAGATTTCCACGACCCTTTGTGTGGGGGGGAAAGAAAGGCTTCCTGAGTTCAATCCCAAATGGTCTAGCTCTAATTTTATGATTGTGCCGTCTTGTTCTGTTTCCCCTCACCCTGCCTGAATTGCCCAATGTGTTACCCTCTTTGATACTTTGCCCAAGTGGCCATTACTCGCGTGAGCCTAGACAGTGAGGGTCAGCATAAATATATGGAGCAGTGGAGGGCATCGCAGCGAAACCCGCCCCTGCCTTCACCCAATGTCCATTCATCCAGCAGGCAACCAGGAGAAGGAACTCTTGGCCAATCCTCCCCTCCTTAACCCAGGGGCACTAAAGTAAAACTTAGCTCCACCTTACTACCACCCCAGAGGAGGTCAGCTAACTCCGCATAGACCGGGGATGGAGCCTGGGACCCTCCTGGCCTTTGTTGCTCAGCAACTCACTACCTCAACCAGTTCAGTCATTGACGAGCTTGAAGAGCTCATCACTGGCGATGTTGCCTTGAAACACCACGTAGAAAACTCCTGCTCCAAACTTACCCTTTATAAGAAGGCCAACGGAATGTTGGCTTTTATTGCTCGGGGGATAGAATATAAAAACAGGGAGGTATTGCTGCAGTTATATAAGGTATTGGTGAGACCGCACCTGGAATACTGCATACAGTTTTGGTGTCCATACTTAAGAAAAGACATACTTGCTCTCGGCAGTACAAAGAAGGTTCACTCGGTTAATCCCGGGGATGAGGGGGTGGACATATGAGGAGAGGTTGAGTAGATTGGGACTCTACTCATTGGAGTTCAGAAGAATGAGCGGCGATCTTATTGAAACATATAAGATTGTGAAGGGGTTGGATCGGGTGGATGCGGTAAGGATGTTCCCAAGGATGGGTGAAACTAGAACTAGGGGGCATAATCTTAGAATAAGGGGCTGCTCTTTCAAAACTGAGATGAGGAGAAACTTCTTCACTCAGAGGGTAGTAGGTCTGTGGAATTTGCTGCCCCAGGAAGCTGTGGAAGCTACATCATTAAATAAATTTAAAACAGAAATAGACAGTTTCCTAGAGGTAAAGGGAATTAGGGGTTACGGGGAGCGGGCAGGAAATTGGACATGAGGCTGAGTTCGGATCGGTCAGGGCCCTGTGGGTGGCGGAGCGGGCCCAGGGGCTGAGTGGCCTGGTCCTGCTCCTACTTCTTGTGTTCTTTAGATTTGAGGTTCGGATCAGATCAGCCATGATCTTATTGAATGGCGGAGCAGGCTCGAGGGGCCGATTGGCCTACTCCTGCTCCTATTTCTTATGTTCTTATAACATTAGGCTGCTAATGTCCTCTTTAAAGGTGGTGATATCACTATCGTGGCAAAGATTGAGGCCAAGGATCTACTGCGAAAGCCAAATGCCAAGTGGTTCAAGGGTAAATGGCTGGACCTCGCGAGCAAGGCAGGAAAACACCTGCAACTGAAGGAATCCTTTGACAGAAACACCAGGGTAAGAAACATGCGTTTTTCTAAAATGTTTTCCTGCTATCTTTTTCTGTTTCCCTCTCAACAAGCTCTTGCTTCCCGCTGATGTATCAGACAGTCCACATCACGGACTCTGTAACTACCAGAGGTAAAGTTGCAGTTTCACTGTCAGCCGTGGCCCACTGGGAGTCAGAAGGTTGTGGGTTCAAGTCCCACTCCAGAGACTTGAGCACCAAATCTAGGCTGACACTCCCAGTGCAGTGCTGAGGGAGCGCTGCAGTGTCGGAGGTGCCGTCTTTCGGATGAGCCGTTAAACCGAGGCCCCCTCTGCCCCCTCAGGTGGACGTAAAAGATCCCATGGCACTATTTCGAGAAGAGCAGGGGAGTTCTCCCCGGTGTCCTGGTCAATATTTATCCTTCAACCTACATCACATTATCTGGTCATTATCACACTGCTGTTTGTGGGAGCTTGCTGTGCGCAAATTGGCTGCCGCGTTTCCCACATTACAACAGTGACTACACTTCAAAAAGAAGTACTTCATTAGCTGTAAAGTGCTTTGGAAACTCCTGAGGAGGTTGTGAAAGGCGTTGTAGAAACACAAGTTCTTTCTTTAGCGGAAGGGAAGAAGGCATCAATTAGTTTGGGGCCCAATTTAAGTTGCAACCTATGGTGTCGGAGGGAGAGTTTCAGGTGCAGACCAGAGTACGGATTCCTCCCTGGGGAAATGGCCTCGCTCTGCTTTCTTCCAGAGGTTGAGCCCTCAGTCTGGGCTGGTTTTATGAAATCGGACTCTCGTCGAGAAGTCTGGGCCGCTTGGAGCACCATAACGGCAATTCAGGCAGTCACGGCCAACGGCGTTCTTTTATTATTCATTCTCCGGATGTGGGCGTTGCTGGCCAGGTCAGCATTTACTGCCCATCCTTAGTGTCTTGCTGGGCCACTTCAGAAACCACGTTGGTTTGGGACTGGAGTCGCATATAGGCCCAGACCGGGTAAGGACAGCAGGTTTCCTTCCCTAAAGGACATTAGTGAACCAGATGGGTTTTTATCACAATCCAATAGCTTTATGGTCACCAATAACCAGATTTTTATTTCCAGAGAATTCATGGGTGGGGATTTGAACTTGCGTTCTCTGGATGGGAAGTCCAGGTCTCTGGATTACTAGTCCAGTTCCATCCGTTATGTTTGAACTACTCCGCACCAAAGCTCCAGTTGTAGCGTGAGTGCAGCCTTGATCTCCTCTCGACTTACAGCATCCAGTGCTCAAAATTCCAGAGTCCCTGCTCCGCTATCGGATAGCATTGGGGGAAAGGAATTCCCAAATGCCCATCCCAAATCACGGGGATGGGGGTCACCACCACAGTCTGGAGAGGGTGTTTCTGAGGAACCCGCCCCCATTCTTCCGACAGATGGTGCCTGGGGTGATCCCATGAGCTAGGAAGGCAGAGTGAATTTCATTTTCCTTCTGCCCCCTAAAGATAATCCATCCTCCTGTGGGATTGATGACCTTTGTCTTGGAGCCATTGCTGTGCTTTCAATGGGTCTCACCCCTGCTGGTTCACGGGCGAGAGTTGGGCCTGAAGAGGGCACCAATGGCGGAATTCCCAGGGTATCTCGGGAACTCCCCCAGTACGTATAAAGGGCGTGAACGGAAGACTCGTTCCCTTTCCTCCCTCCAACGGAATTTGGGCTGTAAATTAAACCGGGTGGATCCAGATTCTTCCCCAATCTCCGGACCCCCCCAGTAAGCAATCCGGCTTCTCTTCTCCCCCCTCCCCATCCCCCTCCCCACTCCGGCACTGGAATTTCGGCCCCACAGTCTCGCGCATAACCCTATGGGTGCCAGAGAACCAACAACACTCCCTCACATCAATGACTGCCATGGTGAAACAACAGGGAGCTCCGGGTCATAAAATTAGCTTCCAACCCATTCCAAGCAGCTGCCTCCTGTGGGGGTGCCGTGGATTCTAATCCTGTTTCATATTTGTAGAGCAGTTTTCCAAGAGGTTGAACCTTCAGCTATTTATGGCGCTTCTCTATTCTCCAAATAATTTTTGCCAGGCTCAAGCTGTTGTGTATTACTGTTGAGGCGACAGCCCATGAAAGGACCTTTGGAAGTATTTGACCAAGGGATGAAGTGCGGACATACTGGGCTATTTTTAAATTAGCTGTGGCCCTGGTGTCATCGACCGTGTGCCAATTTCCTTCCAGCCACTTCTCAGTACATTTGGAAATATCGTAGAGCATTTTCCCATTTTTTTTCCTTCATTCTATAAGTGTTAATTTAAAAAGAATGACTGCTGTTCCACCGCACCTGCTCACTATTTAAGTCTTTAAAAACTGGAACAGGAGGAGGGCATTCAGCCCCTTGAACCTGTTCTGCCATTCAATTAGATCATGGCTGATCTGTATCTCAATTCCATCCAGCCGTCTTTGATCCTGTAACCCTTAATACCCTTACCCTACAAAAATCGATCAATCTCAGTTTTGAAATTTTCTATTGACCCCCAGCCTCAACAGCTTTTTGGGGGGAGAGAGTTCCAGATTTCCACCACCCTTTGTGTGAAGAAGTGTTTCCTGACATCACCCCTGAACGGCCTGGCTCTAATTTTAAGGTTCTGCCCCCTTGTTCTGGACTCCCCCCACCAGAGGAAATAGTTTCTCTCTATCTAACAACTCCTTTAATCATCTCAAACACCTCAATTAGATCACCCCTTAATCTTCTATACTCAAGGTATACTCAAGTCTATGTGATCTGTCCTCAGAATTTAACCCTTTTAGCCCCAGTATCATTCTGGTGAAGTCTTTCAAAATCGAATCCTTCAACTCAGCGACTTGCAATCTGCTGACTAAATATTACCTTCTCAAGTGTTTAGCGTAGCATCAATGACCTGTACTCATGAACATAGACCCAGCAATGTGATAATGACCAGATCATCTATTTTTAGTGATGTTGATTGAGGGATAAATATTGGCCCCAGGGCACCGGGGAGAACTCCCCTGCTCTTCTTCAAAATAGTGCCGTGGGATCATTTACGTCCACCTGAGGGGGCAGACGGGGCCTCGGTTTAATGTCCCATTCAAAAAATTGCACCTCCGATAGCGTGGCGCCCCCTCAGTACTGCCCCTCCGACAGCGCGGCGCCCCCTCAGTACTGCCCCTCCGACAGCGCGGCGCCCCCTCAGCACTGCCCCTCCGACAGTGCGGCGCTCCCTCAGCACTGCCCCTCAGACAGCGCGGTGCCCCCTCAGACAGCGCGGTGCCCCCTCAGACAGCGCGGTGCCCCCTCAGACAGCGCGGTGCCCCCTCAGACAGCGCGGTGCCCCCTCAGACAGCGCGGTGCCCCCTCAGACAGCGCGGTGCCCCCTCCGACAGCGCGGCGCCCCCTCAGTACTGGAGTGTCAACCTAGATTTTTGTGCTCACGTCTCTGGAGTGGGACTTGAACCCACAACCTTCTGACTCCGAGGCGAGAGAGAGAGTGCTACTCACTGAGCCACGGCTGACACTCAACTAATAAACAAACGTTTTCAAAGAAAATGAAAGAAACCACATAATTAAATAATATTTAACATCCTTTATGATTTTAATATTGATCTTTAATTGTTGGAGTCTCCAGGGCAATCCTGGCGGGTTGACAAACCCTAAATTGCGAGTTCCTGGTTTTCTTTGCCCTTGTCTTTCCACCTTCTCCTGTCTTTATTCTCACATTACTCTCATTGTACAGAAATCACTCCTTTTTCTTTTGCAGATTCACACCTTTGAAATGCTCATTATCAAAGCGAAGGAAAATTATGCCGGGAACTATCGCTGTGAAGTGACCTGGAAGGACAAGTTTGACAGTTGTTCTTTTGACCTGGAAGTCATAGGTGAGTTTTTTTTAACTCTACGGCTTTGGGTTCAGAGAAAATTTCCATCGCTTTATATTCAGACTGTCTCAGACACTAATAATTTCAGGAATGCAAAGGGTGTGTTCGAGCTACAGGCGTGGAATTTCCACGTGGTTTCCGCACAGATATTGGCGAAATCCGGGTGGAGCGGAACTAAATAGCGCAAAAGATCGCGGATTTTTTAGCGCGAGTGAGTTGAGGCCCGTGACCACTTTACAGTGGAGTATTTGTATTCCCTTGCGCTGGTGCGAAAGTCAATTTGCAGTCGCTGCCCACAAAAATTTTCCGTACCCGGGTCGGAGTTTGCGGCGATTGTGCCCAGTCGGGGGTGGGGCCTGTTCACACTGCGCCCAGAATCTCGGGCGCACAGGCACCCGTGGTCACGGGAATCCAGCGTTGATCACCTGCAGCGACTGGGCAGCCTCACTCCGGTCTGTTTCTCCTGCAGGTGCTGCAATTACTTTAAATTTCTTTCAATTCAGTTTAAATTAGTCTAAATTCAGTCAATTCAAATCCAAGCTCCCCTCCGAGTCTCTCTCACCATCCTGACTTGGAAATATATCGGCCGTTCCTTCATCGTCGCTGGGTCAGAATCCTGGAACTCCCTCCCTAACAGCACTGTGGGAGCACCACCTTCTTCTTAGGCAGTCCCTCGGGACCGAGGATGACTTGCTTCCACATTAAAAATGAGTTCTCAGGTGACTGATGTGTCCAATGCGGTACCTACAGTCTCTGTCACAGGTGGGGCAGATGGTGGTTGAAGGGGCGGCTGGGTGGGGTGCTTGGGTTGACGTGCGCTCCTTCCGCTGTTTGCGCTTGGCTTCCGCTTGCTCCCGGCAAAGAGACTCGAGGTGTTCGGCGCCTTCCCGGATGCTTCTCCTCCACTTTGTGCGGTCTTGGGCCAGGGATTCCCAGGTGTCGGTGGGGATGTTGCACTTTTTCAAGGAGGCTTTGAGGGTGTCCTTGAAGCGTTTCCTCTGCCCACCTGGGGCTCTCGTGCCGTGTCGGAGCTCCAAGTAGAGCCCCTTCACCACGTGGACTGCAGCGGTTCAAGAAGGCGGCTCACCACCACCTTCTCGAGGGGCAACTGGGGATGGGCAATAAATACCGGCCTTGCCAGCGATGCCCACATCCCGGTCATGAATAAATCAAATGTAAAAGTTACAGCAGAGCAGGACACCCCTGTGGGGCTTCAATTGACTGCTGGTCGCAGGTCTTGTGTACCTCGGGCAGATCAAAGCAGTCAGCGGAAATCAAATAAAAGGCAAGGCCAAGAGCATTAAATTAGCCAGCTGAAGAACGGCTCATTTTTCGGCCATCCCAAGCCTCTTTGCGATGCTGGAGAATGTTCTGTTCCAGTCACCGGTCGATTATGCTGCTCGATTGCGCTGATTCGAGGGTGGTTTTACGCTGCGGCTTCTGCTGATGACTTTGTGTGTAAACTGAAGTGTGATTTTGCCTCAGCAAAACCGCAATTTGCCGATTGTGCCCCCAGCGGAAACGCCACACCACCTTAATTGCTGCCCGAATGGAGGGAATACCTGGTGTATTGATATGTACTCGTTGTATTTTGTGTTCTCTAACTGATAAGGCATAACTTAAATATACCTTTAATTTACTCTTGCTTCAAACAGCTTAAAGTGGCATTTATTGTATCAGCCGTGGCTCAGTGGGCAGCACACTCGCCTCTGAGTCAGAAGGTTGTGGGTTCGAGTCCCACTCCAGAGACTTGAGCATAAAAATCCAGGCTGACACTCCAGTGCGGTGCTGGGGGAGTGCTGCACTGTCGGAGGTGCCGTCTTTTGGATGAGACGTTAAACCGAGGCCCCGTCTGCTCTCAGGTGGATGTAAAAGATCCCACGGTACTAATTCGAAGAGCAGGGAAGTTCTCCCCGGTGTCCTGGGCCAATATTTATCCCTCAATCAACATCACTAAAACAGATGATCTGGTCATTATCACATTGCTGTTTGTGGGAGCTTGCTGTGCGCAAACTGGCTGCCGCGTTTCCCACATTACAACAGTGACTCCACTTCAAAAAGTACTTCATTGACTGTAAAACGCTTTGGGACGTCCTGAGAGCATGAAAGGCGCTATAGAAATGCAAGTCTTCCTTTCTTTCTCCTTTATTGTTTCCCTGACCTGACACACGAGTGATTGAGGATTCTCGGGGCTGTCTCGATGGTTTGTGCTTCAGTGTCAAGCTGATCATATTACAATTCATCACCGTTGTTTCTTTACCCTAAAAGGGAATCTGCTCTATCTTCTTTACAAAAGCATATTTTAAATCGTTCACTCGCCAGTGCAAATCCTCTCCATCATACAGCAAACTACGCACTTTGCAAAATCCCATTCTCCTGTTCGCCATCCGTGGAACTTTGTCCGCACTGTTTCCTGCTGGCAATTCTGCGTAGTTTAACCACATCGGAACCCCGTACAGAATATCGTCAAATAAACAAGTCAGCAACTGTTAAAAGGAGAAGGAAATCACCCATTATAGACAGACACAATCAGGAGAGTTTTTTAACATCCGCCTGTTCCGTTTGATCTGGAAAATGAGGGCGAACAGGCAGCAGAAACTTAAAAAAAAATTATTATTGACCCCATTTTCAGGCAAGCTTCAAACTGGGTGACCCCGTGCTTCCACCCAAAATGGACCTTTAAATCGGGGTCCTACGCTGGTTGTAGGACTCTGGTCCCGTCTACCAATGGGAGGAGCGTGGCCGCTCAAAATGTGGACCCAAAAGATTATATTACAGAGATTTTCATGGGGCACAGAGGAGTATTAATGAGAGCTTTGAGTGGCCCCTCAACCAGATTTCTTCCCTCGCCCCATGCTGTTCAGCTGCCTGAATTTCCATGATGATAAATCTCCCGATTTGTGTCTGTCTATCATGGGTGATTTCCTTCTCCTTTTTAACAAGTAGCTGACTTGTTTATTTGACGATATTCTGTACGGGGTTCCGATGTGGTTAAACTACGCAGAATATCCAGCAGGAAACAGTGCGGACAAAGTTCCACGGAGGGTGAACAGGAGAACGGGTAATTGGCATTAGAGGAGGGGAAAGAAGAAGAGTAGAAAGGAAGCACTTGCATTTCTCCAGCGCCTTTCACAACCTCAGGACGTCCCAAAGAGCTTCACAGCCAATGAAGTACTTTTGAAGTGTAGTCACTGTTAAAATGTAAGAAAAGCGGCAGCCAATCTGCGCACAGCAAGCTCCCACAAACAGCAATGTGAAAATGACCAGATCATCTGGTGTTTTTTTTAGTGATGTTGGTGGAGGTATAAATATTGGCCAGGACACTGGGGATAACTCCCCTGCTCTCTTCAAAATAATGCAGTGGGATCTTTTAGGAAGAGGGCAGACCCAGGGCGTCGGTTTAACGTGTTATTTGAAAGACTGCACCTCCGACAATGCAGCGCTCCCTCAGTACCCGCACTGGGAGTCTCCGCCTAGATATTGTGCTCAAGTCTCTGGAGTGGGGACTTGAACCCACAACCTTCTGACTCCGAGGCGGGAGCGCCACTCACTGAGGCGTGGCCAACGCCTCATTCATTTACGAAACTCCTTGTAACTTTTTAGCTAACCTAACGTGTGGCATTTCATTTGAATTCTTTTTGCAGAGGCCCCGGAGGTCCAGCAGATTGATATCCGAGCGGCCTTTAAACGCAGGTAACTACAATAAAACTTTTGTTGCGCTCGGGTTTTCCCAACGCCCTGATCCTTATTCATCATATTCAGCCCTCTTCTGGAATCATAGACTCTTACAGCACAGAAGGAGGCCTTTGGGCCCGTCATGCCTGTCTCCTATTAGTCTCGCTCCACCCCGCTCCTTCCTCATAACCCTGCAAATTTTTGCTTTTTAACATAGATTTACATAGAATTTACAGCACAGAATCAGGCCACCCGCCCCCCGCCAAACTGGTCCGTGCCGGTGTTTCTGCTCCACACGAGCCTCCTCCCACCCTTCTTCATCTCACCCCATCAACATATCCCTCTATTCCTTTCTCTCTCATGTGTTTATCCAGCTTCCCCTTAAATGCATCGATACTATTCGCCTCAACCACTCCCTGTGGCAGCGAGTTCCTATATACTTGTTAAGTATTTATCCAACTCCCCATTGAAAGTTACTGTTGAATCTGCTTCCACCGCCCTTTCAGGCAGCGCGTTCCAGGTCACAACAACTCGCTGCGTAAAAACCAAACCTTCTCCTCCTCTCCCCTCTGTTTTTGTTTTGCCAATTCTCTTAAATCTGTGTCCTCTGGTTAGCGACCCTACTGCCAGTGGAAACAGTTTCTCCCTAGTTACTCTATCAAAACCCTTCTAGGCAACTGCTTGCGAGCTACTCTTCATCCATGCCCACCTGTTGCATGAATTGGGTCTCCACCAGATACCTCTGCAGGTTTGAATCAAAACTGTTTGTTTCTGGATGAATAAGATGTAAAAGGAAACGTTTTTTAAGAAATTCAATGCTTGGAGACATAACGTGCAGTTTATGAGTTTGGTATATTTTGTCCGGTGATTGACCGGCACATGAGTTTCGATGTGGTAAGTGCATAGGTTGCCGATTATCTGCTAAAAAGAAAGGGGTCTTGGTGTTGAGCCTTCTTCATGGAGTATCTGGAAAACAAAGGGAACAAAGTCAACCATTCCTTGTCCCAGGTCTCATAGGAGCAGGAGGAGACCATTCAGCCCCTCTGGCCTGTTCCACCATTCCATTGGATCATGGTTGATCTGTACCTCAACTCCATTTAGCCGTCTTTGTTCCATACCATTCGATACCCTCACCCAACAGTCTATCGATCTTGGTCTGGAAAATTTCACTGACCTCCCAGCGTCCACAGCCTTTTGAGGGAGAGAGTTCCAGATTCCTACTACCCTTTGTGTGGGGGGAAAAAAGTGCTTCCTGATTTCACTCCTACCTGGCCCTGGCTCTGGAGAATGAGTCACTAACTCTCAGTCTGGGAACCTTCAGAGAGGGTGGAGTAAACATCGAAGGCATCATGGTGCTGGAAGCGGTGCAGTAACCCTCGAGACGACAGCTGAACAGGTAGCTCCGTTGTTCATTGGATCAAATCCACCTGCTGGAGCAGTGATGACCACTACAAAAGGCATAAAGCTTACGGTGTTAGAAAAGAAAGAAAGACTTGCATTTCTATAGCGCCTTTCACGGCCATCGGACGTCTCAAAGCACTTTACAGCCAATGAAGTACTTTTGAAGTGTAGTCACTGTTGTAATATGGGAAACGCGGCAGCCAATTTGCACACAGCAAGCTCCCACAAACAGCAATGTGATAATGACCAGATAATCTGTTTTTAGTGATGTTGGTTGAGGGATAAATATTGGCCCAGGACACCGGGGAGAACTCCCCTGCTCTTCTTCAAAATAGTGCCATGGGGTCTTTTACGTCTGCCTGAGAGAGTAGACGGGGCCTCGGTTTAACGTCTCATCCGAAAGACGGCACCTCCAACAGTGCAGCACTCCCTCAGAACTGCACTGGGAGTGTCAGCCTGGATTTTTGTGCTCAAATCTCTGGAGGGGGACTGTGAACCCACAACCTTCTGACTCCGAGGCGAGTGTGCTACCAACTGAGCCATGGCTGACACTGTGTTACCCAAAAGTGCGGAGATCATTGCTACAAGAAGGGAGTGCAATATGTCCCGCAATGAAAACTCCCAGCTGTCACACAAATAGATGCCACGTTGGAGAGCGTAGCATTCTGGAAAGAGTATCTTGTGAAGTATAAAGCACTAAAATGTAGACCCAAGACTTAGAGAGATGTTTGAAGCAAGCGCTGCAGCAAAGCAAAGATGTGTCGGTTCCTAAAAGTACAAAACTAAGCAGCTGCCATCTATAATGTTGGAGGATCCTATGATTTGTTAAGGTCAAAAAATAGGATTGGAAATGATTTGGAAAACCTTAATTCTTAGATGTACCCATCGACATTCCAAATGCCCAAACCAAGAGGTATATCCAAGTTCTGTCATGTGGTATGAATGTATTTGAATTAGAAGATACATCTTGGGCTCCCATACAGTGTCTAAATATCTCAAAGGTCTCTGCCCCATCACAGCGAAGTTGCTGCGATACTTTGGAAAGGGGGAAGAACATAATGAACCGGGGATTAGAAAACAAATTTCCAGGCTATCTTGGTCTGAAGCTCAAGGAACACTGCAGGAAGTTTAATGAAGAGCCAGGTGAAAGTTAAATGAGGAATCCTTTCCAATCAATGAGACCATGGAACTAGCCATGAGGAAATGCCTATCTCTGCCACTAGAACAATACAGGCAGCCAGATACATGACGGCAACTGCAGAGGCGGGTGCAAGATGAGCAACCATCTACAGGAAGCATCCAGAGGGACCTTGGTTGTTGGGTGGATGGGTGGGTCTTGGTTGTTGGGTGGGTGGGTGGGTGGATGGATGGGTTTTTATGGGTGGGTGGGTCTTGGTTATTGGGTAGATGAATGGGTTTTTATGGTTGTTGGGTGGATGGGTGGGTTTTTGTGGTTGGGTGGGTCTTGGTTGTTTGGTGGATGGATAGGTCTTGGTTGTTGGGTGGATGGGTGGGTGGGTTTTTATGGGTGGGTGGGTCTTGGTTGTTGGGTGGGTGGATGGATGGGTTTTTGTGGTTGGGTGGGTCTTGGTTGTTGGGTAGATGGGTGGGTCTTGGTTGTTGGGTAGATGGGTGGGTCTTGGTTGTTGGGTAGATGGGTGGGTCTTGGTTGTTGGGTGGATGGGTGGGTGCGTCTTGGTTGTTGGATGGGTGGATTAACCTTGTTTGCCCAGGTGCCTGATGACATTTAAGGGTACTTGGAATAACTTTAGTTCTTTGCTAGCCTACATGACCTGCAAGCTCATTTCTAAAGATGTTTATTGTTTTTGTCTTCTTCTTTCAATCATAGGGTTGCACCAGTAAGGTAAGGAGGTTCTTCATCATTCTATGTTATGGTACCCTTGGAGAAGGAGAGAAACTCCTTATCCCTCTTAATATCTTTACGTGGATTGCGCGAGAGAGACCTAAATGTATCTTCTATGTAATCTTCATTTTACTTAACGACTCCACCAGCATCTTGTGTCTTGCCTTTCCCTGGATTGGCGGTAAAGGGGTCCATGTGTTCAAAATGGCTTCCGCACCGCTGTGTAACTGAATGAATTCTTAGCCGTACCGCGCTGACATTAACCTGAAATTGCCGGTTGCTGCCGTGAGCAGAAGTCAAATGCTCTCGACTCTTGAATCTTGAAATGACAAGGTTCCGTTGCCTGCCTTGTCGCTAACTAGTCTTTTGTCTATTGAATGCGATATTGAGCGCGGGCGCACGGAGTCTGCGTATGGGTGGATTAGACTTCAAACCGCATCGTTCTGTGCAAGTATCTGATCGTGAATCTTTATTTGTCAGTAAGTGGGCTGGTTAACTAATCTCACTAATTTTTTAAAGTTTAATTACCATGAAGTCTGGATTATAAGTGACTTTTCTGCACTCGTTCAGCAAGTTGCTGCTCTTGTACATCACTTGCTTCTTGTATGTGTAGGTCCTGAAAAACAGGTGTAACTTGTACAGCAGATTTTATGGTAAATGTTGGGGTAATACTTGCACAATCCCATCCAATTATCGTCTCTTCACTATTACGGTCACTTATGTGATGCTGTGGCCAGTTTGCTGGCTGGTGTTCTTGATTTGCTTTAAGGCATTTCTTGTCGAGATATCTCCATTGCTGAGGGTGTTTGGTCTTTGAATCGATCAAAGATCATTCATGATCGTCAATGCGAATGTCATGAATTTCCGTGGGTGATCTGTATATGAACATCATAATAATCCACCCAAGTGGTTCATGGGTTCATGGGTCCACATCTGATCACGCGGCATCTTCTCAATTCATGGACCATCGATAACCACGATTGAAATGTGAAGTCCATCACATGGCCAGAAACCATTAGACCCTCAAAACAGTTTTAAGTCAAAGAGTCCATGAACATCACTGAACGTCCATGAACTATGAGGTTCTGTAAGATTATGATGCTCTATACGTCTGTAAATGTGCATGCCAGTGTTAATTCTCCAACTCTGATCAGGCCCAACATCTGTGGGGGGTGAGGGGGGCGGTTGTAAAATACTTTAAATTTTGTTTTGGCAAGTCATTTATTGAAAACATTTGGATTTCCAGAGTTGCCGACAATCTTTGAACTCGGATAGACTTGGGATTATCAGAGGTGAAAATTAACTGGGCTAATTTAGAATTTCATGAAATTCTAAAACATAAATTGGGCATGTGCCGTTTTTATTTTGTGACGGGAATGACCTCAACTTTATCCCTTTTGCATCGTGTGAAATTTCAGAATCCTGGTGGCCAAGCTCATTTTGGAAATCTGCTGATTCCTTTCTCTTTAGAATTCAAACTGCGATGTGGCAGAGCAGATTGATCTGAATGAACTTTTTATGATTTCTCTGTGACTGGATTCCTAAAAGCCTCAATCTTTTTCTTTTTTTTTCTTTCTCTGTTAAAAGTGGCGCTGATGCTCCGGATGATGCAGGAGAACTGGACTTCAGCGGATTACTAAAACACCGGTAAGATATTTAAGTGTCAGCAAAATATAAATGTTATTTGGTAATCTTTTGAAATTGCTGCTTTTTGTATCTTGGGGAACAGTGTGAAGCAGTGGAAGGATTCACGGGTCTGATTAACCGTGACGTGGATGCTCCTTCTGTGGCCGTGGCCATCTGTATACCAGCCGAGAGCGGGGTTAGTCCCATACGGCAGGAGAGCTTTATGGGCTCCCACAACCCATATTGAAACATATAAGATACTGAGGCTTATTGAAACTTATAAGATACTGAGGGGGCTCGACAAGGTAAATGCAGAGAAGATGTTTCCCCTCATGGGGAAATCTAGAACTAGGGGGCATAGTTTCAGAATAAGGGGTCGCCCGTTTAAAACTGAGATGAGGAGGAATTTCTTCTGAGGGCCATAAATCTGTGGAATTCTCTGCCCCAGAGAGCCGTGGAGGCCGGGTCATTAAATATATTTAAGGTGGAGATAGACAGATTTTTGAACAATAAGGGAGTCGAGGGTTATTGGTGAGACCGCACCTGGAGTACTGCATACAGTTTTGGTGTCCATACTTAAGAAAAGACATACTTGCTCTCGAGACAGTACAAAGAAGGTTCACTCGGTTAATTCCGGGGATGAGGGGGTGGAATTACGAGGAGAGGTTGAGTAGATTGGGACTCTACTCATTGGAGTTCAGAAGAATGAGAGGCGATCTTATTGAAACATATAAGATTGTGAAGGGGCTTGATCGGGTGGACGCGGTGAGGATGTTCCCAATGATGGGTGAAACTAGAACTAGGGGACATAATCTTAGAATAAGGGGCTCCTCTTTCAAAACTGAGATGAGGAGAAACTTTTTCACTCAGAGGGTAGTGGGTCTGTGGAATTTGCTACCCCAGGAAGCTGTGGAAGCTACTTCATTAAATAAATTTAAAACAGAAATAGACCGTTTCCTAGAAGTAAAGGGAATCAGGGGTTACGGGGAGCGGGCTGGAAATTGGACATGAGTTTGAGTTCGGATCGGTCAAGGCCCTGTGGGTGGTGGAGCGGGCCCAGGGGCCGAGTGGCCTGGTCCTGCTCCTACTTCTTGTGTTCTTTAGAGTTGAGGTTGGATCAGATCAGCCATGATCTCATTGAATGGCGGAGCAGGCTCGAGAGGCCGATTGGTCTACTCCTGCTCCTATTTCTTATGTTCTTATGTTATAGGGAGCAGGCAGGGAAATGGAGCTGAGCCCAAGATCAGATCAGCCATGATCTCATTAAATGGCGGAGCAGGCTTGAGGGGCCAAATAGCCGACTCCTGCTCCTATTTCTTATGTTCCTATGATGGGCGGGGGGAGGGGCACCCATACCCACAGCCCACACCCACTGGACGCACGTATCCTGCTGGATGGCAACCCGAAATTCCTGGTCTGGAGCGGGATTCGAGCCCTCCATCTTCTGACTCGGAGGTGGGAATGCTACCACTGTGCCAAAGGTTGGCGCCTTCGTGAGCCCTTAAACCTTGCTGATAAACGCCCTTGCAGTAGCTGACATCTTTGAGCTCACACAAAGACGTCGGAGAAATCCCACTGGCACGCCCACCGCGCCTTTGCAGCAACGAGAAGGAGAGGAGTAGCATATTGTCCAAAGGCAGACAGTGAAGCAGTCATCAGAATGGAACCAACAAAGAAATAACTGATCTGAATCGACTGAGCAATAACCTTTCTGTGAACGCTTTTTTAATCCGCCTCTGCCTTTTCCCCACCGTTTAGCAACACTGGGGGCTGGTTTTAACTCGCATCATGTACCATCAGCATTAATGTGGTGTTAATGACAGAAAGCAGGACACATCAGGTCACTACACCACCCTGCCTCATTTAAATAGTCCTGACAATTTGAGGCAGGAGAGTGTGGTGGAAAATCTACACTTCTCGAAAGTGTAGGGTCCCAGCTCGTTGAGCTTATCTGGGTAACTAAGATGCTTCAGGCTGGGAATTAGTCTAGTGGCTCCTCCTCTGTACCCTTTCCAAGACCTCAATATCACCAATCATGTGAGGAAACCAAACTGGACACTATATTCTAACTAAAGCCAAACCAAAGTCTTGTATAAGGACAAAATAGAATGCTTTGTCTTACAGTGAATTGTCCTATAAATACACCTAAGCGCCCTAGAATGAAAGACTTGCATTTCTATAGCGCCTTTCACAACCTTGGGCTGTCCCAAAGCACTTTACAGTCCATGATGTAGTAGCAATTGTTTGACGGCATAGGAGAATAGGAATAGGCCATTCAGCCCCTCTAGCCTGGTTGTGATCTTTGAGATCTATACACTAGAACTATACTAATCTCAAACAACAACAACTTGCATTTATATAGCACCTTTAACGTAGTAAAACTTCCCAAGGTACTTCACAGGAGCATTATCAGACAAATTTGACACCGAGCCACATAAGGAGATATGAGGACAGGTGGGTCACAGAGGTAGGTCTTAAGGAGCGTCTTACAGGAGGAAAGAGAGGTAGAGAGGCGGAGAGGCTTAGGGGGGGAATTCCAGAGCTTGGTGCCTTGGCAGCTGAAAACACGGCCACCAATGGTGGAGCGACGAAAATTGGGGATGCGCAAGAGGCCAGAATTGGAGGAGCGCAGAGATCTCGGAAGGTCGAGGAGCTGGAGAAGGTCACCGAGATAATGAGGGGCGAGTCCATGGAGGGATCATTGGACAATGCAACTGCTTTCGATGTTTGACTGCTTTCACCTTCACAATGGGCACCTTTGAGATATGGACTATGGTAGGAAAGAGAGAAGCTGAAGCAGGCAAGTCAACGAGAGAGCGAGAGAAAGTTGACGCGGTTTTAAAGGCGGAGAGGTTTAGGGAGGGAATTCCAGAGCTTAGGGCCTTGGCAGCTGAAGGCACGGCCACCAATGGTGGACTGATTAAAATCAGGGATGTTCAAGAGGCCAGAATTGGAGGAGCGCAGATACCTCGGGGGGGGGGGGGGCCTGGTGGGGCGTGGTGGTGGTGGTGGGGGTGGGGGGGGGGGGGGGGGTGTGAGGGGGTTGGAGGGCTGGAGGAGATTACAGAAATAGGGAGGGGCGAAGGCCATGGAGGGATTGGAAAACAAGGAATTGAAACCAGTGTCTCAACGTTATTTTTCTTGTCAGTGCAATTAAGGAAGAAAGCACGGAACCGGAAGTTGATGTTTGGGAGCTCCTGAAGAAAGCCCAGCCGAACGAGTATGAAAAAATAGCTTTTGAATATGGCATCACTGACCTCCGGGGTTTGCTGAAACGCTTGAAGAGAATAAAGAGGGAAGAGAAGAAAAGTGCCGGCAAGTACCTTCAAAGATCAGATAAAAGGACGCAGATCACTGCTTCATTTTTGCATTGCCTGAATCATTGTTGTTTCGTATGACGGGAAAAGCTGATAATGGGATGTCTAGTTTGGCTCTCCATTCGACGGTCTCCTGAGATGCTGAGTGGGGAAATGAGGTGCCTCCCGCAACAGGTCTCAGTGGGCAGGTTGATGTGATGTGTTCCATGGTCTGGGACTCGTGGCCACAATCGCACTTCGGGTCGTCCCCTCATCTTCCACTGGTGGAGCAGGTGGCCGCACCGTCCGTGCCCTGTGCGGATTGGGTTGAGCGCCGTCCACTGTCTTCGAGGGAGGTCGGAGTCAGGGACCTCTGCTGTTGGGTCAGTGATGAGGTGTTGGTTCTTTATGTTGCAGGTGTCCCACGATTCCGTCCATCTGGATAGTGGGTCGATACCAGCTGCGTGAATATTGGCTGCTGTTTCCCAGAATGGCCGGCTTTTGAAGCATGAAATCATCCAACATGTCTGAATCATAGAATGATACAGCACAGGAGGAGGCCATTCGGCTCATCGTGCCTGTGCCGGCTCTTTGAAAGAGCTCTCCAATTAGTCTCACTCCCCCCCGCTCTTTCCCCATAGTCCTGCAAATTTTTTCTTTTCAAGTATTTATCCAATTCCCTTTTGAAAGTTATTATTGAATCTGCTTCCACCGCCCTTTCAGGCAGCGCATTCCAGACCATCATAACTCGATCCATAAAAAAATGTTCTCCTCATCTCCCCTCTGGTTCTTTTGCCAATTCTCTTCAATCTGTGTCCTCTGGTTACCGACCCTCCTGCCAGTGGAAACAGTTTTTCCTTATTTACTCTATCAAAACCCCTAATCGTTTTGAACACCTCGATTAAACCTCCCCTTAACCTTCTCTGCTCTACGGAGAACAATCCCAGCTTCTCCAGTCTCTCCACATAACTGAAGTCCCTCATCCCTGGGACCATTCTGGTAGATCTCCTCCGCACTCTCGCCAAAGATGATAGAATCCTGCCCATAGGGTTGTGTCATTAAATACCTTGCATCCCAACACTTTTCTTTGGCAGTTTTGCAGGAAGTAAGGTGTAGCAAATGCATTGAGTTCTTGCAAACACCTGGCGTTGGTAACTGGAACCATCGGGATCGATTTTAACCCCACCTGCCCGGGAGAAACCTGGCAGGTGGGCAGTTAAAAACCAGTAGGTAACTTGCCCGCTCGGAACCTGGCCGTTTGCGATGTTAATCTGCGGGGTCTTGCAGGCAGATGAGGAGCCTGCCTAAACAACAACAGCAACAAGTGTCCTTTCTGGGGTGAACAGGCTGGGTTTCTTTTCTCTTGAAAAGAGAAGGCTGAGGGGTGACCTAATAGAGGTCTTTAAAATGATGAAAGGTTTTGATAGACTGAATACAGAGAGAATGTTTCCACTTGTGGGGAAGAGCAAAACTAGAGGCTATCAATATAAGATAGTCAGCAAGAAATCCAATAGGGAATTCCGAAGAAACTTCTGTACCCAGAGAGTGGTGAGAATGTGGAACTCGCTACCACAGGGAGTGGTTGAAGCGAATAGTATAGATGCATTTAAGGGGAGGCTAGACAAGCATATGAGGGAGAAGGGAATAAATGATAGATTTAGATGAGGAAAGATGGGAGGAGGCTCGAGTGGAGCATAAACGCCGGCATGGACTGGTTGGGCCGAATGGCCTGTTTCTGTGCTGTATATCCTGTGTAATCCTGTGATGGTGTGACCAAAACTGTGCCCGGTACTCCAACTGTGGCCGGACCAACTTTATCATTACTCTGGTACACTCTTCCCCTATTTATAAAACCCAAAATGCTGTTGGCCTTTTTTTGTAATATGGCTTTATCTACCCTTTCATATCAAGTTTTATTCTATTGCCTTCTCTCACAGTAAAAAATTTAGATGACACTTTAAATCTGGCCTTTGCTTTACATATATTTCTTTCAATTATACACAAAGCTTTCGCGAAGATTCTGGACCCCGGGTACCAAGTGGAGAAGGGTGAAAAGATAAGGTTTGTTGTGGATTTGGCAGATCCAACCGTTGATCTGAAATGGTATCGCAACGGGCAAGAACTCCGGCCCAGTCCAAAGTAAGTATTTGTCTTAATGATTCTACTTCCTAGGTTAATATTCCAGCCCATTTCACCTTCAGCCACAGTGAAAAGAAAGAAAAGACTTGTATTTCTATAGCGCCTTTCACCACCTCAGGACGTCCCAAAGCGCTTTCCAGCCAACGAAGCACTTTTTGAAGTGTAGCCACTGTTGAAGGACACGCAGCAGACAATTTGCGCACAGCAAGCTCCCACATACAACAACAGCAACAACTTGTATTTATATAGCGACTTTAACGTTGTAAAATGTCCCAAGGCGCTTCACAGGAGTGATTATCAAACAAAATTTGACAGCGAGCCACACAAGGAGATATTAGGGCAGATGACCAAAAGCTTGGTCAAAGAGGTGGGTTTTAAGGAGCGTCTTAAAGAAGGAGAGAGAGGCGGAGAGGTTTAGGGAGGGAATTCCAGAGCTTAGGACCCAGGCAGCTGAAGGCACGGCCACCAATGGTGGAGCGATTTAAAATCGGGGATGGGCAAGACGCCAGAATTGGAGGAGCGCAGAGATCTCGGAGGGTTGTAGGGCTGGAGGAGGTTACAGAGATAGGGAGGGGCGAGGACCATGGAGGAATTTGAAAACAAGAATGAGAATTTTAAAATCGAAGCATTGCTTTACTGGGAGGCAATGTAGATCAGCGAGCACCGGGCTGATGGCTTAACAGGACTTGCTGCGAGTTAGGACACGGGCAGCAGAGTTTTGGATGACCTCAAGTTTACGGAGGGTAGAAAATTGGAGGCCAGCCAGGAGTGTGTTGGAATAGTCCAGTCTAGAGGTAATGAGATAATGATCAAATAATCTCTCTTTCAGTGATGTTGGTTGAGGGATAAATATTGGCCAGGACAGCGGGGATAACTCCCCTGCTCTTCTTCGAAATAGTACCGTGGGATCTTTTAGGGAGCAGGCAGACAGAGGCCTCGGTTTAACACCTTATTTGAAAGACGGCACCTCCGATAGTGCAGCGCTCCCTTCGTACTGTGGGATAGGATGCAGGCAGCGGAGTTTGTGAGTTGGACATTACGTAGGATGGATCTTGCAATGCCGCTAAGGGATGTGTTGAAAGAAATTGCATCAGGATGTTTATTTGCACAGCATCTCGAGCCTGCTCTGCCATTCAATAAGATCATGGCTGATCTTCAACCTCAACTCCACTTTCCCGCCCGCTCCCCATATCCCTTGATTCCCATAGAGTCCAAAAATCTATCTATCTCAGCCTTGAATATACTCAACGACTGAGCATCCGCAGCCCTCTGGGGTAGAGAATTCCAAAGATTCACAACCCTCTGAGTGAAGAAATGAAGATCTCCTCATCTCAGTCCTAAATGGCCGACCCCTTATCCTGAGACTATGACCCCTAGTTCTAGACTCCCCAGCCAGGGATTTCCCTACTTAACACCATCACCACATGGACTACAACAGTTGAAAGAGTGGGCTAGCTCACCACTCTGTTGTATCAAACTGCCACTGTAGTAGTTCAAGAAGGCGGCCCACCACCACCTTCTCAGGGCAACTAGGCTGGGGCAATGAATGCCAGCCTTGCCAGCGTTTACCCACATCCCAAGAATAAATGTAAAGAAAAATGACCAAGGCACGAATGAGACGATGGTTTCATTATTGATGGGGGATGGGTAACAGCAGAGGTGGGTGATGTTGCTGAGGTGGAAAAGGACAATCTCGGTAATGGACAGGATATGGGGTTTGAGGATCAAACAAGACACCCAAGGTTGTGCACTTTTAGCTTCAGCACGAGCGGGAAGCTGAGGAGGGAGATGGAATTGGAAAGTCAGCTGTAGTGTTCCAAATAAACTCTCTCCAAACTGACCTGTTGAGCTGCTATTTAATGACTTCTTTCTTTGCAATTTTTAACAGATATATCTTTGAACATAAGGGGACGTTGCGTATGTTGACGATAAAAAATTGCACAATGGCAGATGATGCAGCATACCAGGTAAAAGCCGGGGACGAGAAGTGTACGACAGAATTGTTTGTTAAAGGTAAATAAATCACAAAAACCTCCTCTGTACTGGTTCCTCTTCGTTCTTTGTATGTTTTTTTGCTGCCTTCCTGTTCTTTAGAATTACATAGAATTTACAGCACAGAAACAGGCCATTCAGCGTGACTGGTCAGTGTTTATGCTCCACTCGAGCCTCCTCCCACCCCTCTTCATCTCAACCTATCAGAACCTTCTATTCCTTTCTCCCTCATGTGTTTATTTAGCTTCCCCTTAAATGCATCGATACTATTCGCTTCAACCACTCCCTGTGGCAGCGAGTTCCACATTCTCACCACTCTCTGGGTAAAGAAGTTTCTCCTGAATTCCCTATTGGATTTATTAGTGACTATCTTATATTTATGACCCCTAGTTCTCGTGTCCCCCATAAGTGGAAACATCTTCTCTACATCTAGCCTATCGAACCCCTTCATAATCTTATCAGGTCACACCTCTTTTCTAGAGAAAAGAGCCCCAATCTGCTCAATCTTCCTCTCAGTTCTGGTATCATTCTTGTAAATCTCTTTTACACTTTCTCCAGTGCTTCTATATCCCTTTTTATAATATGGAGACCAGAACTGTACGCAGTACTCCAAGTGTGGTCTAACCAAGATTCAAACAAGCTTAACACAAACTCTCACTGCTTTTCAATTCCATTGCTCTAGAAATGAAACCAGTGCTTTTAGCTTTTTTTATGGCTTTGCTAATGTGTGTTGCTACTTTTAATGATTTGTGAATCTGTACCCCCAGATCCCTTTGCTCCTCTACCCCAGTTAGACTATTTTCTAAGGAGTATGTGGCCTCCTTATTCCTCCTACCAACATGCAGCACCTCACACTTATCTATATTGAAGTTCATTTGCCAATTACACGCCCATTCTGCAAGTTTATGAATGTCTTCCTGTATTTTGTCACAGTCCTCCTCTGTATTAACTACAACCCCCAATTTGGTGTCATCCACAAATTTTGAAATTGTACTTTTGATTCCCGAGTCCAAATTGTTTATGTAAATGGTGAACAAGAGTGGTCCCAGCACTGCTCCCTGCGGAGCTCGCTGATGGAGCGGATGTGCGGTCAGAACGGGGTCCGATACCACACTTCCCACCTTCCACCAGTCTGAGTAACTACCTTTAACCCCTACTCTCTGTTTTGTGTTTTGTGGCCAGCTTGCGATCCATTCTGCTACTTGTCCACGTGCTCTGACCTTAGTCATGAATCATCATCCAGGATCATCTGATTCTTGTGGGGTTTTTTTTTGGATGAGGACCTGTAATAACCAGAGTGTATCAATGAAAACTTGGTCCATTAGGAACCAGGTCCTAACTGGTATCTGTCTGAAGTCCCTTCTCTATGGTGGATTTCAGGTATAACTTAAAAGATGTGTCACTGAAATGGGAAGATTGAGGAGGGATGGGCAGAATGGCTATTGAATGACCCTATGGTTTTGATCCTCCTACATTGTGGTGTTTCCTTGCAGAGCCTGCCGTTTTAATCACTCGCGAGCTGGTGGATCTGAATGAGCTGGTTGGTGACAGGGTGGAATTGGAATGCGAAGTGTCGGAAGAAGATGCACAATTGAAATGGTATGGGAACCCTGATCTCGGGACCTTGTTAGTTCAAAAAGAAAAGGGCGTTTTACAAATACTTGAAACAGGATTGCAAGAGCATGATTTAAAGTGAATGCTAACCATATTGTACAGACTGAACTGAGCGTTTAGAAACATAGAAAAATAGGAGCAGGAGTCAGCCATTCGGCCCTTCGAGCCTGCTCCGCCATTCAACACGATCATGGCTGATCCTCTATCTCAATACCATATTCCCACTCTCTCCCCATACCCCTTGATGCCTTCATGTTTATTAAATATAGAGAGGGTACAGGCCACATTTGGTGAGTTACACAGAATAAACCATGGGGGTGAGAGGGAGACATAGTCAAATTGGATAAATACTTGAAAAGAAAAAAATTACGGAGCTACAGGGAAAGAGCTGGGGAAGTGGGACTAATTGGAGAGCTCTTTCAAAGAGCCGGCACAGGCACGATGGGCCGAATGGCCTCCTTCTGTGCTGTAACATTCTATGATAACACCAGGTGTTAGGAGTATGATTGAATGAATCACCCTGGTCACAAGTGGGTTATTCTATAATTCACTGACTTTTTTTAACTAATATATTTCATAAGTTATGCAAAGTTCAGTTCAATATGAGGTTACTTCCTTGATTTCATTTAAAAACATTCATGGTAGCCATTTTATGTGAAGATAGGAAAGAAACTAGCTTAATCCATTAGTGCTGCAGTTCACAACAACGAGCATTTATATAGCACCTTTAAAGGTGCTTCACAAGAGCGTAATCCAACAAAATTTGACACCGAGCCACATACGGCGATATTAGGGCAGGTGACCAAAAGCTTGGTCAAAGAGGGAGGTTTTAAGGAGCGTCTTAAAGGAGGAGAGAGAGGCGGAGAGGTTTAGGGAGGGAATTCGAGCTTAGGGCCCCGGCAGCTGAAGGAATGGCCGCCAATGATGGAGCGATTATAATCAGGGATGTTCAAGAGGCCAGAATTGGAGGAGCGCAGAGATCTCGGAAGGTTGAGGAGCTGGAGAAGGTTACAGGGATAGGGAGGGGCGAGGCCATGGAGGGATCATTGGACGATGCGACTGCTTTCGGCGATTGACTGCTTCCCCCTTCACAACGGGCACCTTCAAGATATGGACTATGGTTGGAAAGAGAGAAGCTGAAGCAGGCAAGTCAAGGAGAGAGCAAAAGAAAGAGAGAGATCAGGAAAGAAAAACAAGTAAAGAAGGTAAAGCCCACGGGACTAATGAACATATAAAATCAATCTAACTGATGTTTGCTTGCAACGCCTTCTGTTTGAACTCCTTCGTTGAGGAAAGCAGACTTTCGGGGCAATTTTCACCTTGAACAATTTGGTAGTGAATGGGCAGAACAAATCGCCTGCCCGTTATAGAAGCCGCCTGATTTTTATTTCCGTGGAAATGGCACAATCAGTTGATACTGCAATCGTAGAATGATGCAGCACAGAAGGAGGCCATTCGGCCCATCGTGCCTGTGGGTGGGTGGGTAACAGATGGGTGAATCGCTCCTGTCAGTTTATCGCCCAAACGGTGAAGGTGAAAAATTACCCCCTTGGATTTGCAACGGGGAGAGAGTGGGACAGGTGGATTGGTTCTGGATTGCTCCAGAAAAGAGCCGACACAGACGCAATGGGCAGAATGACCTCCTTCTGTGCAGTAAACCTCTGTGGTCTAGTTACAAAAGCAAGGAATTGGAACTTGTACAAGACGTTGGTTAGAAACATAGAAACATAGAAAATAGGTACAGGAGTAGACCATTCGGTCCTTCGAGCCTGCACAGCCATTCAATGCGTTCATGGCTGAACATGCTACCTCAGTACCCCATTCCTGCTTTCTCGCCATACCCCTTGATCCCCCTAGTTGTGAGTGTTATATCTAACTCCCTTTTGAATATATTTAGCGAACTGGCCTCAACAACCTTCTGTGGAAGAGAATTCCATAGATTCACCACTCTCTGGGTGAAGAAGTTCCTCCTCAGCTCAGTCTTAAATGGCTTCCCCTTAATCCTTAGACTGTGACCCCTGGTTCTAGTTTTCCCTAACATTGGGAACATTCTGCCCGCATCTAATTTGTCTAAACCAGTCA
Organism: Squalus acanthias; assembly: GCA_030390025.1. Lineage (NCBI taxonomy): Eukaryota > Metazoa > Chordata > Chondrichthyes > Squaliformes > Squalidae > Squalus > Squalus acanthias. The sequence goes on from JASTWF010000229.1 coordinate 253,168, forward strand.
GGATTTTAAATGTCTCTATAAGATCCCCCCTCATTCTTCTGAACTCCAGAGGATACAAGTTCAGTTGACCCAATCTTTCTTGATATGTCAGTCCGGCCATCCCAGGAATCAATCTAGTGAACCTTCGCTGCACTCCCTCAATAGCAAGAATGTCCTTCCTTAAGTTAGGAGACCAAAACTGCGCACAATACTCCAGGTGTGGCCTCACCAAGGCCCTGTACAACTGCAGCATCACCTCCCTACTCCTGTACTCGAATCCCCTTACTATGAAGGCCATCATTCCGTTTGCTTTCTTGACTGCCTGCTGCACTTGCATTCCCATCTTCAGTGACTGATGTACCATGACGCCCAGGTCTCGTTGCACCTCCCCTTTCCCTAATCTGCCACCATTCTGGTAATAGTCCGCCTCTCTATTTTTACCACCAAAGTGGATAACCTCACATTTATCCACATTGTACTTCATCTGCCATACATTTGCCCATTCACCCAACCTGTCCAAGTCACTCTGTAGCCTCCTAGCATCCTCCTCATTGTTCACACTGCCTCCCAATTTAGTGTCATCCGCAAATTTGGAGATATTACAATTAATCCCTTCGTCCAAATCATTAATATATAATGTAAACAGCTGGGGTCCCAGCACCGAACCCTGCAGTACCCCGCTGGTCACTGCCTGCCATTCTGAAAAGTACCCATTTACTCCTACTCTTTGTTTCCTGTGTGCCAACCAGTTCTCAATCCACGTCAACACATTACCCCCAATCCCATGTGCTTTAACTTTGCTCACTAATCTCTTGTGTGGGACCTTGTCGAAGGCCTTCTGAAAGTCCAAATACACCACATCTACTGGTTCCCCCCTGTCCACCCTATTGGAAACATCCTCAAAAAATTCCAGAAGATTTGTCAAGCATGATTTCCCTTTCACAAATCCATGCTGACTTGGACCTATCATGTCGCCACTTTCCAAATGGTCTGTTATGACATCTTTAATAATTGCTTCCATCATTTTACCCACGACCAATGTCAGGCTGACCGGTCTATAATTCCCTGCTTTCTCCCTCCCTCCTTTTTTAAAAAGAGGGGTTACATTGGCCACCCTCCACTCCATCGGAACTGATCCAGAGTCTAAGGAATGTTGGAAAATGATCGTCAATGCATCCACTATTTCCAAGGCCACCTCCTTAAGTACTCTGGGATGCAGACCATCAGGCCCCGGGGATTTTTCAGCCTTCAGTCCCATCAATTTCCCCAATACCTTTTCCCGACTAATAAGGATTTCCCTCAGCTCCTCCCTCTTACCAGATCCTCTGACCCCTTTTATTTCCGGCAGGTTGTGTGTGTCCTCCACAGTAAACACCGAACCAAAGTACTTGTTCAATTGATCTGCCATTTCCTTGTTCCCCATTATGACTTCCCCTGTTTCCGACTGCAGGGGACCTACGTTTGTTTTTACTAACCTCTTTCTTTTTACATATTTATAGAAGCTTTTGCAGTCCATTTTAATGTTCTCTGCAAGCTTCCTTTCATATTTTATTTTCCCTGCCCTAATCAAACCCTTCGTCCTCCTCTGCTGAGTTTTGAAGTTCTCCCAGTCCCCGGGTTTGCTGCTACTTCTGGCCAATTTGTATGCAACTTCCTTGGTTTTAATACTATCCCTGATTTCCCCTGTTAGCCATGGTTGAGCCACCTTCCCTTTTTTATTTTTACAGGGATGTACAATTGTTGTAGTTCATCCATGCAATCTCTAAATGTCTGCCATTGCCCTTCCACTGATAGCCCCTTAAATATCGCTTGCCAATTTAACCTCGCCAATTCACACCTCATACCCTCAAAGTTGCCCTTATTTAAGTTCTGGACCATGGTCTCTGACTTAACTGTTTCCTTCTCCATCCAAATGTAGAACTCCACCATACTATGGTCACTCTTCCCCAGGGGGCCTCGTACCACAAGATTGCTGATTAGTCCTTCCTCATTACACAACACCCAGTCCAGGATGGCCTCCCCTCGAGTTGGTTCCTCAACATATTGGTTTAGGAAACCATCCCTTAAACACTCCAGGAAATCCTCCTCCACCGTATTGCTTCCAGTTTGAGTAGCCCAATCTATATGCATATTAAAGTCACCCATGATAACTGCCGTGCCTTTTTTGCACGCACCTCTGATTTCCTGTTTCATACCCTCCCCCACCTCACTACTGCTGTTTGGAGGTCTGTACACAACTCCCACTAACGTTTTCTGCCCTTTGGTGTTCTGCAGCTCAACCCATATTGATTCCACATCCTCCAAGCTGATGTCCTTCCTAGCTATTGCATTAATCTCCTCTTTAACCAGCAATGCTACCCCACCCCCTTTTCCTTTTATTCTATCCTTTCTGAATGTTGAATACCCCTGGATGTTCAGTTCCCAGCCTTGATTGTTCTGGAGCCACGTCTCTGTAATCCCAATCACATCGTATCCGTTAACATCTATTTGCACAGTCAATTCATCCACCTTATTACGGATACTCCTTGCATTAAGACACAGAGCCTTTAGGCTTGTTTTATTAACATCCTTTGTCCTTTTAGACTTATGATTTAGTATGGCCCTTTGTGTTTCTTGCCTTTGTTTACTCGGCCTTCCCCTATTGTTTCTCACCCTTCTAACATTTGTTTCTGACTGCATATTACTTCCCCCTGTTTTGCTACATAGGTTCCCATTCCCCTGCCATATTAGTTTAAATCCTCCCGAACTGCTTTAGCAAATATTACCCCGAGGACATCGGTTCCAGTCCTGCCCAAGTGCAGACCGTCCCTTTTGTACAGGTCCCACTTCCCCCAGAACTGGTTCCAATGCCTCAGGAATTTGAATCCCTCCCTCCTGCACCACTGCTCAAGCCACGTATTCAATCTCACTATCCTGTTCTCTCTATTCTGATTAGCACGTGGCCCTGGTAGCAATCCAGAGATTACTACCTTAGAGGTCCTACTTTTTAATTTAGCTCCTAGGTCACTGAAGCGTGCAGTTCTGGGCACCCATTATAGCAAGGATATCACAGCCATGGAAAGGTGACAGCGAAGATTGACTAGAATAATACTAGGAACAAGAGATTATAAATGTGAAGAAAGATTTGAAAACCTGAAGTCTTTTTCACTGGAACAGAGAGCCAAGGCGGAATCTGATAGAGGTTTACAAATTGATGAGCGAGTTTTTGAGAGTGTAAGTAGTGAAAGATTGTTTCCAGGAGTTGGCAAATTGGCAAGAAGATGGTGTTGACTGAGGATTATCAATTGAAGAATGAAGGGGGAAGTTAAAACAAATGCCTTCAGACAGAAGGTTATTAGAACCAGGGGTCACAGTCTCAGGATAAGGGGCCGGCCATTTAGAACTCAGATGAGGAGGAATTTCTTTACTCAGAGGGTGGTGAATCTTTGGAATTCTCTACCCCAAAGGGCTGTGGATAGTGAGTCGTTGAGTATATTCAAGGCTGAGATAGATAGATTGTTAGACTCGAAGGGAATCAAGGGATATGGGAATCGGGCGGGAAAGTGGCGTTGAGGTCGAAGATCAGCCATGATCTTATTGAATGGTGGAGCAGGCTCGAGGGGCCGTATGGCCGATTCCTGCTCCTAATTCTTATGTTCTAATATGGAATGCATTAACAAAAGTGGCTATTGAGGCAGAGACTATAGCATAATTGAAAAGGGAATTGGATAAGTATTTGGAAAGGAACACTGTAAAAGATTACTGGGAAGGGGAGGTAATTGGGATTAGCTCCAGTTGAAGAGCTAGCACAGGCACGATGGGCTGAATGGCCACCTCCTCCTGTGCTGAAATTTCTCTGATTTATGAAGGGTTTAGATAAAGTAAATAAGGAGTAACTGTTTCCACTGGCAGGAGGGTCGGTAACCAGAGGACACAGATTTAAGGTATTTGGCAAAAGAACCAGCGAGTTGTTGTGATCTGGAATGCGCTGCCTGAAAGGGCGGTGGAAGCAGATTCAATAGTAGCTTTCAAAAAGGAATTGGATAAATATTTGACAGGGGGAAAACATTTGCAGGGCTATGGGGAAAGAGACAGGGCAGTGGGACTAATTGGAGAGCTCGTTCAAAAGAGCCCGCACAGGCACGATGGGCCGAATGGCCTCCTGTGCTGCATCAGTCTATAAGCATCTGAAACGGCCATTTAATCCACTCCGGTTGTGGTGTGTTAGTTGCCTTTTTAAAAAAAAACATACTCAGTTTCTGGTTTGCTGTTGTCCTAATCAGATTTTGGTTTCCTCTTCCCCAGGTATAAAAACGGTGTTGAACTTGGCGCTTCGCCCAAGCACCGTTTTAGGACTGAAGGAACAAAGCACTGGCTTATCATCCCAGAGGCAAACAAGGCTGATTCAGGAACGTACTCGGTGAAGACTACTGGAGGGCAATCTTCGGCAGTGCTGAAAGTTGATAGTAAGTATGACTCTTTCCAAACTGAGGTTTTAAGTGTGAGGTGACCGTAGCTGTCATATTATTTTAAAAAGCAACACAACCTCGATAGAGCAATGTCATTCTACGGGTAAAAGTGAGAAGTCGCACAACACCAGGTTATAGTCCAACAGTTTTATTTGAAATCACAAGCTTTCGGAGCTGCTGCCCCTTCGTCAGGTGAAGCCGGAGCAGCGCTCCGAAAGCTTGTGATTTCAAATAAAGCTGTTGGACTATAACCTGGTGTTGTGCGACTTCTCACTTTTGTCCACCCCAGTCCAACACCGGCATCTCCACATCATTCTAAGGGTAGGTAGTGTCGTTTGAATTCAGTTACAAAACTAAAATCTGGAAATAAAAAGCCAGAATCAGTAAAAGTGACCATGAAGCTGTCGGACTGTCGAATAAAAACCCAACTGGTTCACGGCTGACACTCCAGTGCAGTACTGAGGGAGTACCACACTGTCGGAGGGGCAGTACTGAGGTAGCGCCGCACTGTCGGAGGGGCAGTACTGAGGGAGCGCCGCACTGTCGGAGGGGCAGTACTGAGGGAGCGCCGCACTGTCGGAGGGGCAGTACTGAGGGAGTGCCGCACTGTCGGAGGGGCAGTACTGAGGGAGCGCCGCACTGTCGGAGGGGCAGTACTGAGGGAGCGCCGCACTGTCAGAGGGTCAGTACTGAGGGATGTGCTGCACTATCGGAGGGGCAGTACTGAGGGAGCGCTGCACTGTTGGAGGGTCAGTACTGAGGGAGCGCCGCACTGTCAGAGGGTCAGTACTGAGGGATGTGCTGCACTATCGGAGGGGCAGTACTGAGGGAGCGCTGCACTGTTGGAGGGTCAGTACTGAGGGAGCGCCGCACTGTCAGAGGGTCAGTACTGAGGGAGCGCTGCACTGTCGGAGGGGCAGTACTGAGGGAGCGCTGCACTGTCGGAGGGGCAGTACTGAGGGAGTGTTGCACTGTCGCAGGTGCTGTCTTTCGGATGAGATGTTCAACCAAAGCCCTGTCTGTCCCCCTCAGGTGGATGTAAAAGATCTCATGGCACCATTTTGAAGAAGAGCAGGGGGGGAGTTCTCCCCGGTGTCCTGGGGCCAATATTTATCCCTCAACCAACATCACTAAAACAGATTATCTGCTCATTATCACATTGTTGTTTGTGGGAGCTTGCTGTGCGCAAATTGGCTGCCATGTTTCCTACATTACAACAGTGACTACACTTCAAAAAGTACTTCATTGGCTGTAAAGCGCTTTGGGACATCTGGTGGCCATGAAAGGCGCCGGAGAAATACAAGACTTTCTTTCCTAATGACCCTTTAGGGAAGGAAACCTGTCGTTCTTGCCCAGTCTGGGCCTACATGTGACTCCAGTCCCACACTGCCCCGTGAAGTGGCCTATCAAGCCCCTCAGTTGTATGAAACTCGAGAAGGCAGCTCACCACCACCTTCTCAAGGGCAACTAGGGGGATGAACGATAAATGCCGGCCTTGCCAGCGACGCCCACATCTCGGGAATGAATAATTAAAAAATAATAGAAATACGGAGTTCCCCAGTCCAGATCCTATTACAGCAAGTTATTGAATTCAATCAATCTGGTCATCTTTGTGGGGTTAGCACCAGGAAAAACAACCAACCATGGCTGTGAATTTCCTTGGAACTCCACCGCCAGAAGTGTGGCGGAAACCGCGTGTAAGCGGAGTTTCTGCCGCACTTCCAGCAAAGTTGCGGTGGAGCATCTCCGAGGAAATTCTTGCCCCATGAAAGCTTGTTGGAAAAGCCCAACTGGTTCGCTAAGCTCCTTCAGGAAAGGAAACCTGTCGTCCTTGCCAGGTCTGGGCCTACGCGCGACTCCAGTCCCACCCCAACCTTCTGCCCCGATTTTAACTGGATGCCGTTGGGGCGAGAATCAGTCCAAGGAAAATTGGTCCCATTTGGGTGAGCGTGAATGACCACTATGGTTCCCCTTTCCAATGAAAGTAAAGGGTTAGTTGAGGAAGCGAGGTAGTTTTTCGTGTTCTATATAAGATGCTTAAGTTGACCTGACATTGTTTCTTTCCTTCCCAGTGAAACCCCTGAAGATATTGCAGAATCTAACTGACCAAGTCGTCAGAGCGGGTAAACAGGCTACGCTTCAGTGCGAATTGTCGGAAGCGAGTGTGGGTGGAAAGTGGTACAGAAACGGTCAAGTGATCTATCCAAGTGACCACATAAAGATATCTCACAGAGGAAAGTGAGCACAACAACAACTTGTATTTATATAGCGCCTTTAACGTAATAAAATGTCCCAAGGCGCTGCACAGGAGTATTTTAAGACAAAAAAATTTGACACCGATCCACATAAGGATAAATTCAGGCAGGTGACCGAAAGCTTGGTCAAAGAGGTAGGTTTTAAGGAGGAAAGAGAGGTAGAGAGGCGGAGCGGTTTAGGGAGGGAATTCCAGAGCTTAGGGCCTAGGCAACAGAAGGCACGGCCACCAATGGTTGAGCGATTATAATCAGGGATGCTCAAGAGGGCAGAATTAGAGGAACGCAGATATCTTGGAGGGCGGGGGGGGGAGGAGATTGTGGGGCTGAAGGAGGTCACAGAGATGGGGAGGGGGCGAGGCCATGGAGGGATTTGAAAACAAGGATGAGAATTTTGAAATTGAGGCGTTGCTTAACCGGGAGTCACAGTCACATTGAGTCACAGCCACTTGTGACCAATTAACGGCTCTCCATTCTCAGTTGATAGAAACTCACTGCACAGAAGGAGGCCATTCGGCCCATCGTGCCTGTGCCGGCTCTTTGAAAGAGCTCTCCAATTAGTCCCACTGCTCTTTCCCCATAGCCCTGCAAATTTTTCCTTTTCAAGTATTCAATTCTCTTTTGAAAGTTACTATTGAATCTACTTCCACCGCCCTTTTCAGGCAGTGCATTCCAGTTTGGCAGCTGCATTAATAAACTCTTGCCAGCTGTCGGTTTAGATGGTAAAATGCTCATCGCTGAGTTGGAAGGTTTACAGCTTCAAGCCCATCAGCAGCAGTTCAGCAGGTAATGAGTTCAAATCCTACCATGGCTGATTCAGAATTTGAATTCAGTTCTAAAAAGCTGGAACCAGTGAAAGTGACCGTGAAGCTGTTGGATTGTCGTAGAAGCCCAACTGGTTCACTGATGTCCTTTTGGGAAGGAAACCTGCCGTCCTTACCCGGTCTGGGCCTATATGTGACTCCAGTCCCACACCAACCTGGTTGACTCTTCTCTGCCCTCAGTTGTTTCAAACCGCTTCAGTTCAGGAATAAGCTCATCACCTTCTCGGGGCAACTAGGGATAGGCAATAAATTCCAGCCTTGCCAGCATCGCCCACACCCCGAGAAGTCATTTTTTTTTAATTCCATGGGGCAAAGGTCAGGCAAGTCCACTCTATATAGTGACCAGAGGAATTCTTACTCCTCTATACCTGCATTTTCTCGCATAAGATGGAGGCTATAATTTAAATGTAGCTTGTGTGTGAAATCATATAACTGAAGATAGTATTACACAGTATTTACAGCACAGAAACAAGCCATTCGGCCCAACTGGTCCATGCTGGTGTTTATGCTCCACTCGAGCCTCCTCCCACCCTACAACGTCTCAACCTATCAGAACCTTCTGTTCCTTTCTCCCTCATGTATTTATTTAGCTTCTCCTTAAATGTATCTATACTATTCGCCTCAACCACTCCCTGTGGTAGCGAGTTCCACATTCTCACCACCCTCTGAGTAAAGAAGTTTTTCCTGAATTCCCTATTGGATTTATTAGTGACTATCTTATATTTATGGCCCCTAGTTCTGGTCTCCCCCACAAGTGGAAACATCTTCTCTATGTTCACCCTATCAAACCCCTTCATAATTTTAAAGACCTCTATCAGGTCGCCCCTCAGCCTTCTCTTTTCTAGAAAAAAGAACCCCAGCCGGTTCAATCTTCCCTGATCATTATAACCTCTCAGTTCTGGTATCATCCTGGTAAATCTTATTTTGCACCTTCTCCAGCGCCTCCGTATCCTTTTTTTTATAAATATGGAGACCAGAACTGTGCGCAGTGCTCCAAGTGTGGTCTAACCAAGGTTCTGTAGAAGTTTAACACAACTTCTGTAATCAAAGTTAGGAACAGCTGCTGCTTTTACAGATTCTTCATTGGTTAGTTTGCGCGAGAACCTGGCGAGAACCTAACGAGTTGTGTTTTGCAATTGAAGAGTACACAAGCTGGTGGTGGAGAAGATGGCTGTGGACGACGATGGGGACTACACTTTCGTCCCGGAAGGCTACTCCATGCACCTGGGAGCCAAAATGCGCATGATTGGTAAATGAAACCATGGAAACCGCACACAACCATAGAAGTTGACAGCATAGAAGGCAGCCATTGGCCTCATCCTGTCTGTGCCGGCTCTTTGCTCGGGCAATCCAAAAAATGAATCCTCCTGTCCCGCTCTCTCGTCATAGCCCCATATTTTCCTCTGCTTCAAATGTCTTTCTACACCTTGAAGTCCATCTGCCACAGTTTTGCCCATTCACTTAGTCTGTCTGCGCCCCTTTGTAACTTCCTCCTCCCATCCGCACAACTTACTGTGCCTCCTAACTTAGTGCCATCTGCAAACTTGTATCTACAGCTCTCTCTTCCTTCATCCAAGTCATTAATAAATATGGTGAAAAGCAGAGGCCCCCAGTACAGAAGCCTATCACATTCCACCAATCAGAGTACATTCCCTTTATCCTCACTCTCTCTGTCTCCTGACTCCTAACCAATTACCAACCCAATCTGTACAACCCCACGCCTCTCCCAGCACCGATCCCTGGGACTCTCCACTCGATACATCTCCCCAGCACCGATCCCTGGGACTCTCTGCCCAGTGCATCAACCCAGGCCAACATCGCTCCCCTAACTGATACCCGCTGCTTCCTATTGATGAGCTAATTCCTTATCCACATGCAAGTCTTCACTGCATATTAGTCATTTCTGATCGTCTCAAGAGGCCAGATGGGGCAGAGGCAGTAACAATCCCACTCCACACTGAGTCAAACAATATTGTCTGTGTTGAATGTGTCACTGGCCAATCCTCAGTGTCAAGGGGTGAAACTTACGAGGTGAAACTTGAGTATTTCAGGAGGCGACTGAGAGGTGACCTGATGGAGGGATATAAGGTAGTTAATGGGACAAGTACATCTGGAATATTACTGTAAATTAATTTGAGAGAGTAGGACAAGGGTCACAGGTTGAATGTAGCAAAAGGTAAATTTTGCACTGATATCAGGCTGATCTCCTTCACACAGAGAGTGATCAGCACATGGGAGGGACTCCCAGATACAGCAATGGAGCCAGAAACCCCGGAATCATTTAAGAAGCAATTGGATGCTGCAATGGTGGGTGGCTGTAGGGTTTCTCGGGGTGGATGAGTAAAGATGGGCCGAATGGCCTACCTCATCAGTAATCGGGGTCTAAATTTAGCATCGTTACTCCCCGTTTTATGGACCAAAAACAGGTGCAAAAATGACCAATTTAGCAAGGCTGAGGCCCATGCCCGATCTGCACTGGAGTTCGAGCCAATGGTAAATTGGTCTGGGGCCTGAACTCCTAAATTGTTTTTGCGCTAATTGGGGCTGGGGATGTGCAAATTCCGACTGGCATGTCTGGGTCTTGAGCAGCCTGACCCGGGGGGAGGGGGTCCTTAAAGGGACCCAGTTAGAGGCCTCACAAAACAGGCCCAAAAGAACACGGAACATTTTTAATATTTTGTGGTGTTGGAAGAAGCAGGAGTTCAATACTCCTGGCTCCACACAGGAAAACTGAGCACCCTCACCACCCACCACCCCGATCGCCTCCCCACCTCCAGAATTGCCTCTGGGGCTTGGCGCGGGGCGAAATTGGGCAGGCCCCCGACGGTCAAGCTGCGCGGACCGCCTGATTGGCGGCCGCAACGGGCCTGATTTATTCTAAAACAAGCCCCGAGGAGGAATTTACTTCGATCCTTGGTCCTTCACTAACCTCCTCCACTCGTTCTCAGATTCGCACTCCCATCAATCAGCCACGATTCCGCCGCGGGAGCTGAATCTCCTCCGTGTCACGCCTGGCGAGTGAGGGGTTTCCAACCTTCCGGCTCGGCCCTGGAGTCTCCAGGTGGCAAAGGTTAATCTCCAGGACATTGCTGCGATCAAACACTCGGCAGAAACTTCACTGGGGCTTTAAAAACACTTTTGTTTTTGTTTATTAGTCATAAAAATATTGGCATCGAGGGGGGGGAAGAGGGAAAAATAACTTGTTTGACTGACAGTCCAGAATCATCCAATCGGGAAACGAAGGTTCTCTTCGCTTTCCAATCGGAATGGGAAGGCAGGGCATTACAAGGATGGGAGTGTCAGGCGGCCAATGGCGGGAGTGTGGGGGGCGGGGTGGATGAAACCTCCTGGATTGCGTCCAATCAGGGTTGGCGACCCTTAGTGATGGAAAAAGCAGCGCAAAGATTATCCTAAACCACATTTTCAAGCCAGTAGTTCCTGGGGTAGGGGGCTTCCGTGTATAATTTTGTCTTTTTTAAACATTGGCTCCTAGATGCTCCCAAACTCCACCTCGACCAACTTTCCAAGACGCCCGAGATAGTGATTGTGGCTGGAAACAAACTGCGGCTGGACATCCCCGTCACAGGAGAACCAATGCCAAGAATTGTGTGGATGAAAGGTGAAAAAGTAAGTCACTTCCTTACCTTCCGAGGTAATCCCGATGTCCAGCGATTTGAAAGTGCTCGCTCTTCTAGTTGTAGGTGTGCGCCATTCGCAACTCCTCAGGTAATGAAGCAGTCCATGCCCGCATGCAACAAAACCTGGACGACGTTCAGGCTTGGGCTGATAAGTGGCAGGTAACATTCGCGCCACACAAGTGCCAGGCAATGGCTATCTCCAACAAGCGAGAGTCTAACCACCTCCCCTTGACATTCAATGGCATTACCATCGCCGAATCCCCCACCATCAACCTCCTGGGGGTCACCATTGACTAGAAACTTAACTGGACCAGCCACATTAAATACTGTGGCAACAAGAGCAGGTCAGAGGCTAGGTATTCTGCGGCGAGTGTCTCACCTCCTGACTCCCCAAAGCCTTTCCACCATCTACAAGGCACAAGTAAGGAGTGAGATGGAATGCTCTCCACTTGCCTGGATGAGCTCCAACACTCAAGAAGTTCGACACCATCCAGGACAAAGCAGCCCGTTTTGATTGGCACCCCATCCACCACCTTAAACATTCACTCCCTCCACCACCGGCGCACCGTGGCTGCAGTGTGTACCATCTACAAGATGCACTGCAGCAACTCGCCAAGGCTTCTTCGGCAGCACCTCCCAAACCCGCGACCTCTTCCACCTAGAAGGACAAGGGCAGCAGGCGCATGGGAACACCACCAAGTTCCCCTCCAAGTCACACACCATCCTGACTTGGAAACATATCGGCTGATCCTTCATCATCACTGGGTCAAAATCCTGGAACTCCCTCCCTAACAGCACTGTGGGAGTACCTTCACCACACAGACTGCAGCGGTTCAAGGCGGCTCACCACCACCTTCCCATGGGCAATGAGGGATGGGCAGTAAATGCTGGCCTTGCCAGCGACGCCCACATCCCATAAATGAATTTAAAAAAAGATTGGACCCAACATGTCCGAGAAACTAACCCTCCGGCGGCATCTGTGAGATTTCTTTTAATTAACTGTTCAACATTTTATATATAAAAACATTTTTTTATTCATTCACGGGATGTGGGCTTAGTTGGAAAGGCCAGCGTTTATTGCCCATCCCTAATTGCCCTTGAGAAGGTGGTGGTGAGCCACCGCCTTGAACCACTGCAGTCCGTGTGGTGAAGGTGCTGTTAGGGAGGGAGTTCCTGGATTTTGACCCAGCGACGATGAAGGAACAGCCAATATATTTCCAAGTCAGGATGTTGTGTGACTTGGCTGGCAACTTGGAGGTGACGGTGTTCCCATGCACCTGTTGCCGTTGTCCTTCTAGGTGGTAGAGGTCACTGGTTTGGGAGGTGCTGTCGAAGGAGCCTTGGCGAGTTGCTGTTGTGCATCTTGTAGAATAGATACGAAAAATGACGGACAAGAAAAGACCCTCTGGTCCATCCAGCCTGTCCCAAACATGCCTTGTGCATCACAGTACAGACACTCCCCACCCCACCCAAAAATCATCTGATCTCCTGGGAGAGGTGAAAAAAATGATCAAAGCACAGGCCAATTTGGGGGTGGGGGTGGGGAGCAACATCTGGGAAATTCCTCTCTGACCCCCTTGGGCAATGGAAACTAGTCCAGGAGTCCTGGCCCTGATTAACGTTGCAGGATGCCGACCTCTTGTACGAGATGATCTCTGCCCCAGCCAGAAACAGGTCCAGCTCTCCTTTGAAGGAATTCATCGTGTCCGCGTCCACCACACGAGACAGCCGCCTGTTCCAGAGGTCCACCATTCTCTGGGGAAAGAAGCACCTCCTGACATCTAACCTAGATCTGGCCTTACACAACTTGAGGTTGTGACCCTGGTCCTCCCCAACCTATTTAATTGGAACAACTCGAACACAATCTATTCCCTTCATCTTAGGTTTAAAACCTCCATCACTTCCAGTCGGAAGGTTCCAGATTGTCAATCAGTGGAGCAGCACGCACGTTTCAATTTTAGGGGGAGGAGAGGAGGTAAATTCTCGGAGTGCACTGTCCGGATGACCAGCCTAGTCACCGTTTCAGGGAACGATATGCCTCATCCCAGAATTTCACATTCATTGAATCAAATGGACGAAAGCGCTTTGGGACGTTCTGCTACGTAATGGGCGCCAAATAAATGCAAATTGTTGCTGTTGAATGGACGGATAATTCTGGGCTGCGCGTGTCTAATTTCCCTGATGGCATTGCCCCCTGTGCTCGCTGACCTATATTGGCTCCCAGTTAAGCAACGCCTCGATTTTTAAAATTCAAGTCCCTCCACGGCCTCGCCCCCTCCCTATCTCTGTAACCTCCTCCAGCCCCACAACCCCCCGAGGTATCTGCGCTCCTCTAATTCTGGCCTCTTGTGCATCTCCGATTTCAATCACTCCACCATTGGCGGCCGTGCCTTCAGCTACCTGGGCCCCAAGCTCTGGAATTCCCCCCCAAACCTCGCCGCCTCTCTCTCTCCTGTTTTAACACACTGCTTAAAACCTCTCTCTTTGACCAAGCTTTTGCTCATCTACCCATATATCTCCTTATGTGGTTAAGAGTCTAATTTTGTTTGATAACACTCCTAGGAAGCCCCTTTGAACATTTTACCACGTTAAAGGTGCTATATAAATACAGGTTGTTGTTGATGGACTCTCTCGCTCGGCAATTGTGCCAGGAGGTCATTTAAGGTCTTTTTATTTCCCACTTAGGTTGAATGTTAAAATCTAAATTTAATTGTCTTGCCTGAAAGAAGCGTGTAAAGCTAAATAAAAATTCTCAGAAATAATTCTCAGCTAAATGTAACCTCGCTTTTTAATTCATGAGGCTGGAACAATCTATGGGTTGACCCGTGTGCCCTTCCCGCACCACAGACTAATTGGTCCGCACAGTGCCTGCTTTTCAGGCGCTACCTGGGCTACTGAAGCCCCAAAGCAGCCCGCTTGATTGGCACCCCATCCACCACCTTAAACATTCATTCCCTCCACCACCGGCGCAGCGTGGCTGCAGTGTGTACCATCTACAAAATGCACTGCAGCAACTCGCCAAGGCTTCTTCGGCAGCATCTCCCAAACCCGCGACCGCTTCCACCTAGAAGGACAAGGGCAGCAGGCGCATGGGAACACCACCACCTCCAGGTTCCCCTTCAAGTTACACACCATCCTGACTTAGAAGTATATCGGCCGATCCTTCATCGTCGCTGGGTCAAAATCCTGGAACAGCACTGTGGGAACACCTTCACCACACAGACTGCAGCGGTTCAAGAAGGCGGCTCACCACCACCTTCTCAAGGGCAATTAGGGATGGGCAATAAATGCCGGCCTTGCCAGCGACGTCCACATCCCATGAATGAATAAAACATTTTTTAAAAATATGGCAGGCAGGAAGTGCGCGCGCATTTCCGGCTGAAAATGCGCCGCACTCCATATTGGGTAAGGACAATCGAGAGGCGACCTCAACCCAGTTTCCCGTTTTCCTTCCATCTCCCCTTATGCCCTCTGCAAGCTCACCTTGTCTATGAGGCTCCCTTGAGCCCATTCGCACTAGACTGCTGACCACCGCACTTCCCTTCCTGGGCCCCGCACTTGCTGGCATTGTAAATGGTTCCCTCTCCTTGGGTACGGTCCGCCTGCCTTTCAAACCCGCTGTCAGCAACACCCCTCCACCTCAAAAAAACAAACCCACCTTCAACATTCTGTCCTTGTAAGCTATCCCCACCCACCACCCCACCCACCACCCCCCCCATAACCAACCTCCCTTTCCTCTCCAAAGTCCTTGAGCGGGTTGTCGCCTCCCAAATCCGTGCTCAAATCCACGCTTGAATCTCTCCAATCAGGTTTCCACCCCTGCCGCAGCATTGAAACGGCCCTAATCAAAGTGACAAATGACGTCTGACCTGGCCACTGTGCATTTCCCCTTCTCCTCAACCTCTCTGGGGTACGGTACTGTGGTCTTGTGTCTGAATGGACAGACTGTTGACACAGGAGACAAAAAGAAGGACCCGCTCCATAATAAAGGAAAATCGAATCCTCTGTGGATCGTCCTAATTCTACATTCACGATCGACGAGACCAACCCCCCTCCAAATGACCATGAAGCTGTCGGATTCTCCTAACAAAAATCCAACTGAGGTTTTACCACGTTAAAGGCGCTGTATGGATGCAAGTTGCTGCTGTGCGGTGAGGTTTTCTTCGTGCTCAGGCTCTTGCTGTTGTCTGTAGGCAATCCTGGAGACCGGGAGCCGGGTGAGGGCGGAGTCGTTCCCTGACCACACCTCAATGGTCATTGAGTCAGCCGAGAGAGACGACTCCGGGTCCTACAAGATTGTGGTGCAAAATGAAGCCGGGGAGGATTCTGCTCAGTTGAAAATAAAGGTAGTCGGTAAGTGACCGGAAGAAAGGGATAATGTCGATTGGCCACTGTTTTTAGTCGTTGCTTCGAAGGATCATTAAAGAGAAACTGTTCCCATTGGTGGAAGGATCGAGAACCAGTGGACACAGATTTAAGGTGATTGGCAAAAGAACCAGAGGCGACATGAGGAAAAACTTTTACGCAGCGAGTGGTTAGGATCTGGAATGCGCTGCCTGAAAGGGTGGTGGAGGAAGATTCAATAGTAGCCTTCAAAAAGGAATTGGATAAATAGTTGAAGGAGAAAATATTGCAGGGATATGGGGAGCGAGCGGGGGAGTGGGACTAACTGGATTGCTCTTCGAAAGGGTACAGTAGATTAGCAGTTATGTTACGGCCTGGACTAATGATCCGGAGACGTGCGTTCAAATCCCACCACGGCAGCTGGGGAATTTAAATTCAGTTAATTAAATAAATCTGGAATAAAAAGCTAGTATCAGTAATGGTGACCATGAAACTATCAGATTGTCGTAAAAACCCATCTGGTTCACTAATGTCCTTTAGGAAAGGGAATCTGCCGTCCTTACCCGGTCTGGCCTATATGTGACTCCAGACCCACAGCAATGCGGTCAACTCTTAACTGCCCTCTGAAATGGCCACGAACAAACTGCTACAAAGAAGTATCACTACAGCGGTTCAAGAAGACTGCTCACCACCACCTTCTCCAGGGCAATTAGAGATGGGCAATAAATGCTGGCCTTGCCAGCGACGCCCACATCCCATTAACGAATTTTTTAAAAAAGAGCTGGCGCAGACTCGATGGGCCGAATGGCCTCCTTCTGTGCTGTACTATTCTATAATTCTATGATCATAGCTGTACATTCAGTAACTATCCTTTTACATTTTGGTAGGAAGATTGAGGAGAGGCAATATAAACTAAAGGGTACAATTTTAAAGGGGGTGCAGGAACAGAGAGACCTGGAGGTGTACGTACAGAAATCTTTGAAGATAACAGGAGAAGGTGATGAAGCTGTTTTAAAAAAAAAAGCATATGGGATCCTTGGCTTTTTAACAGAAACAAAGGAGGGAATTTTGCCAGCCCTGGGGAGGCGGGTATAGAGGCGGGACTGCTGGGAAAATGGCAGAAACTGGGAGCAGGTACTGATCCCGCTCCCAACCCGCCTCCGTGCCATCTTCCCGGGAGGCGGGTCCCCGAGTCGCGCAGGGACCCGTCTCCTCGAGGCGGGAAGGGGATTAGAGCCATTTAACTACCTGGTTAACAGGCAGTTAAGAGGCTTTTCCCCATTTTGACCCTGCCAGTGCGGGCTTCCCGACGGCTGTGAACCTCGCCAGGGTCAGCGAGGCGAGCAGTGGGTCTGTGGGGGTGAGAGGGATCGAAAAGTGCGCTGTGGAGGTGAGTGATGGGTGCAAGTGTGGAGAGGTAAGTATGAGAGGTGAGTGTACTCTTTTATGCATACCAAATCAAATATCTGAGAGGTGAGTGTAAAGTGTTAGAAAAAGTTTACTTACCTTTGCTTCTTCCTGCAGGCTTCAACCCATGGGGATCTGGAGGTGCCTCATCTCAACGGCAGAGATGACCGAATGGCTGCTGCATTCTCAGATGCAGCAGCCATCTGCTTTCTGCTGAGGAGAGAGGTTTGGCGAGTCTTCAGTACAAGGACTCACCTTAGAACAGAGATTGTTAGTGTTTGACCGCTTCTCAAAGCTGTCAAACGCTGACAATTCATCTGTCAAAAATTTTTGACAGATGAAACGTCATACGCTGACGTTCTCTGTCACCGGCTTTCCCTTAATTGGCCGGCTAAACCCGCTGGGCGGGCTTAACAAGGTCAATCAAGGGAAAGTAGCGTGGGTTGGCCGGATGTCATTGGGGGCGGGACTAAAACCCGAAAGCCAGCAGTCCCGCCCCCAACGCGTCCCCATTGACAAAATCCAGCCCATAGAGTACAAAAGCAATGAAGTTATGCTGAACCTTTATAAAACACCGGTTAGGCCTCAGCTGGAATATTGTGTCCAATTCTGGGCACCACACTTCAGGAAGGATGTCAAGAGGGAGAGGGTGCGGAGGAGATTTACTGGAATGGTTCCAGGGATGAGGGACTTCAGTTATGTGGAGAGACTGGAGAAGCTGGGGTTGTTCTCCTTAGAGCAGAGAAGATTAAGAGGAGATTTAATCGAGGTATTCAAAACTATGAGGGGGTTTTGATAGAGTAAATAAAGAGAAACTGTTTCCAGTGGAAGGAGGATCAGTAACCAGAGGACACCGATTGAAGGCATTTGGCAAAAGAACCATGGGGGAGATGAGGAGAATTTCTTTTATGCAGTGAGTTATTATGATGTGGAAGCGTGCGGCCCACAAGGCCAACTTGGAACAGCACCTTGCCTCTCTGGGAGGGCGAGCCCAGGTCTGGATGGCCCAGAGGGTCGAAATATTTCATTATCTTTATTGCTACGATGTCTAGCTCCTGTGGCATTGGCAACACTACCATCTCCTGGGCAGTCAATGCCGGCCTTGCCAGCGACGCCCACATCCCGAGAATGAATTTTTCTGTAAAAAAAAACCTGATCCTTCTGGGATTGATTGCCATTTAGGGTAAATGGGGAACTCCCCCAAAGTGCTGCCATGATGTAATAGGGGTGCGGTCAGAAAAATTACCTTCACACTGCCCCCCGCCCCCCCGCCCTTCCCCACCCACCCCCACCTCCGAGTTCCATTTGATGGACACTTTACAAGAGATGGACTCCACACCCCTGGCTCACCCGAGCACTATTTGTTGGGCACATTGGACAGAATCCCAGAAGGTTTGGATTCCACTACCTTTTTCAACCTCTCCTGGTGGAATAACGTTCCACTTGCATGATTTCTAGGCACTTGACAACTAGATCCACGCGAAGGATACGGCAGAGATTCACCGGAATGATGCCAAGAATGAGAAGTTATAGTTTATGAAGAAAGGTGTGAAAGTCTGGGGCTTTTTCACTGGGGCAGGAGTTTCAAAAGGATGAACAGTTTTTAGAGGGTAAATGGTGCAAGATTGGGCAGCTAATGAATCAGAAACAAGGGGGTCCAGACTGAGGATTATCGCAAGGAGGGAGTTAGAAGAAATGTTTTAATACAGAGCGTTAGTAGAATATGGAATGCTTTACCGCAAGGGGCTATCATTTAAAAAGGATTCGGATAAGTATTTGAAAAAGGAAGAATATTAAAGGGCACGGGACTGGGATTAGAGCAGGCAACTCCAATTAAAAAGCTAGCACCAGCACAGAAACGATGGGCCAAATGGCCTCCTTCTGTGCTGTACATTTCATGGTTCTATGATTCCAGGTGAGTGCGATTTACCAGTTGATGCAGTGGCGTGGCATCTTGTGTGAATTTTAGAATAACTTGCTATGGCTTCAAGGGGACTATTTTATAAAATACTCGAGTGGAAAAGTGGTCGTGCCCAGTGTGGGAGAACCTCCAGTGTCCTGAGGATTGATCGAGTACATTCTGTGCCGACAACCGAATCGAACCGTCCCCGCAGAATGTAGAGAGGGCGCAGTCTGTGATGGTGCTAACATTGGATCCCTGTGCCTTTTCCCATAGATATTCCAGACCCACCTGCAGGCGCCGATAGTTAATGAAGTGGGAGGTGACTGGTGCTCAATGGCCTGGAACCCTCCCGACTACGATGGAAGCTCCCCAATTTTAGGTAAGCTGAGAGCCTGAGACATCACCGGACGTTGGAAATAAAACGGAAATACACAGCAAGTTGGTCAGTATCTGTAATGAAAGAAAGAACTTGCACTTATACAGCGCCTTTCACGACCACCGGACATCCCAAAGCGCTTTACAGCCAATGAAGTACCTTTTGAAGTGTAGTCACTGTTGTAATGTAGGAAACGCGGCAGCCAATTTGCGCACAGCAAGCTCCCACAAACAGCAATGCAATACTAACCAGATAATCTATTTTAGTGATATTTGCAGGCTGACTAACAGTCTGGCAGGGTGGCGTTGTTGTTATTTTTGTATCTTCGCGCTCTTCCCTTGGCATACACTGAAACAGTGGAAGGATTCGTGGGCTGAGTAACAGTCAATGTGAACGCGCCTTCATCTTTAAACCAGCCAATAGAGAGGGGGGGGGGGTTAGTCCTACATGGGGGGAGGGTTTATGGGCTCCCACAACCCATACAATGGCGGGGGGGCACCCGCACCCGCACCCGCACCCACCGGATGCGAGGATCCCGCTGAATGCCAACCCGGAATTCCGAGCTGGAGCCCCGGTCTCCACTCGCCGGGACTGTCTGGAGCGGTGTTCGAACTGGAGAGCATCTGACTCGGAGGTGGGAACGGCTACCACTGAGCCAATGGCTGGCTCCTCTGAAAGACCTATAATATTGGGCCAGAAGAGGCTCACATCAAACAGGGCAAGGATTTCAGGTAAATGGAACGCAGCACTGACATAGCTTGACCCCAAGCGACCTGCCGCTCTCTATATCGACCCACCAAGTCGCAGGGATGTGTAGCTGTGCAATGGTGTAATGCTGGTTTACATACCAACTATCTGAATGATTATTGTGGCCTTGTCCTCAATCTTCTCCACCTGGACTTTTAGCTCATAGTTGCCCGAATTCTTCCGCTCAGCTTTGCGGATGAAAAACATCGTGTCTGATTCCGTGTTGCGGATGCTGACTGTATTCAAGTCCAAGGGACTTCCATCCTTTGTCCAAATAACCTTTGGCCTTGGTTTACCCTGGTAATTAAAGGGTAATTTGCATACATCAGTGCATGACCCAACTCCGCTTCAACGCTCATTTTGTAGCAATGGATGGAAGGAGCTCCTTCGCATTGTGACTGCTGGAAATCCTACCACAAAAAGAAAGAACTTGCATTTCTACAGCGCATTTCACAACCTCAGGACGTCCCAAAGCACTTTACAGCCAATGAAATACTCTTGAAGTGTTGTAATGCAGGAAGCACGGCAGCCAATTTGCGCACAGCAAGCTCCCGCAAACAGCAATGTGATAATGACCGGATAATCTGTTTTAAGTGATGTTGATTGAGTGATAAATATTGTCCCAGGACATCGGTGAAAACTCTCCTGCTCTTCCTCAAAATAGTGCCATGGGATCTTTTACATCTGTCTGAGAGGGCAGACAGGGCCTCAGTGTCAGTCTGTGTATTTCCTGCAACTTATGGGTTTTTTTCTTTTCACATGAGCCGGAATCCTAGCCAAGAGGAACTCATGTAGAGGGCTTTGGTGAGACCACACCTGGAGTACTGTGCACAGTTTTGGTCTCCTTATCTAAGGAAGGATATACTTGCCTTAGAGGCGGTGCAACGATGGTTCACCAGATTGATTCCTGGGATGGGAGGGCTGTCCTATGAGGAGAGATTGTGTAGAATGGGCCTATACTCTCTGGAGTTTAGAAGAATGAGAGGTGATCTCATTGAAACGTATAAGATTCTGAGGGGGATTGACAGGGTAGATGCTGAGAGGTTGTTTCCCCTGGTTGGAGAGTCTAGAACTAGGGGGCACAGTCTCAGGATAAGGGGTTGGCCATTTAAGACTGAGATGAGGAGGAATTTCTTCACTCAGAGGGTTGTGAATCTTTGGAATTCTCTGCCCCAGAGGGCTGTGGAGACTCAGTCTTTGAGTATATTCAAGGCCGAGATCGATAGATTTTTGGACTCTGGGGAATCGAGGGATATGGAGATCGGGCGGGAAAGTGGAGTTATGCGATAATAATCAGATAGTCTGGTTTTTTTAAGTGATGTTGATTGAGAGATCACCGGGGAGAACTCCCCTGCTCTTCTTCAAAATAGCACCATGAGATTTTTTACGTCCACCTGTGATCTCATGATGTAAATTGAAACGGCGGGGGTCGAGTTTGACTCTCAGCGAGTTTCTGGTGGGGGGGCCGGCGCCCGGATTTCTGGCCCGGACCTCACCAGCCTGCCGTCGGCCGGCTGCCCGCCCAAAACATCTGGAAAGCAGCAGCTGGTCGGCCGGCTGGCGGGAGTGGAAAAATCGGGCGGCCGGAGGCCACCAAGGGGAGGCTCGCCAGCAAGAAGGTGAGATGTGGGGAGAGGGGGCTTCGGGGGTCTCGCGGGACGGATGGGGGTGTTGGGGGGGGCGGGGGGGGTGGAGGGAGGCTGCAGCTTTCCTGGTGGGACACAGAGGAGCATTCCAGCTCCTCCGGACCCCAACAAAAGCAAGTTTGTTTAGATATTTAGAAAGTGATCAAATTAAACAGTTTATGGACCCTCCCCCCGCCCCCCGTTTCCAGATGCCTCTCACGCCCAGTATGATGCCTCACTGGAGTTACATTCCACGCGTTGCCAAACCGCTGTAGTGCGAGACTAGCCCCTCAGTGCGGGGGTGGGGGTGGGGGACAGGGGGGTGGGGAGAGGGTTGCCAACTCTGGTTGGATGTATTCCTGGAGGTTTCGTCACATGACTGCCGACTGCCCCGCCCCCACTCTCCCACCATTGGTTGCCCGACACGTTCATCCCCGCCGAGCCCCGCCTCCCCACACCCATTGGAAAGCGAAGCGACTCTTCATTACCCGATTGATTCTCGACCGTCAGTCAAATGACCACTTGTCCCTTCCCACTCAATATTTTCATAATTAATATGTTTGCGCACAGCAAGCTCCCACAAACAGCAATGAAATAAATGACCAGATAATCTGTTTTGGATGTGAAAATTGGCTGCCACGTTTCCTACATTTAAAAAAAATGACTGCACTTTTATTTTTTTTAAAGTACTTCATTGGCTGTGAAGCGCTTTGGGACGTCCTGAGGTTGTAGAAATAAGAGTTCTTTCTTTTCAATAAAAAATCACCTGCTTTCTCTTTCAATCCTGGAAGTTTTTCAATTTTTAACACGAATCGTTCTGATGCCACAAAGATGCACAGAAAATACATTCTTGTACACAGTGAGGAGATTTTTTTTTTAATTGCCAAAGAAGACCTGACATATGACGTTGGGATTTGTTGCGCCTAATTTACCACCCGTTCATTTTTGGCATAAATTCAGGAAATTTGCCTGAGCTGCACTTTTGCATGGGGGCGGGGCTGTGTGAATGGGGCGGGGCTATGCGAACGAGTTGATTGTGAGTTGCTGGTGTTTACCATGGCGCACTCCGGTGCCATTCTCTATTATATTTAGGCTACATCATTGAAAGAAAGAAGAAACAAAGCTCCCGTTGGATGAGACTCAACTTTGACCTCTGCAAAGAAATGACCTTTGAACCCAAGACCATGATTGAAGGGATTCCCTACGAAGTCCGGGTCTTTGCCGTCAATGCCATTGGAATGTCTAAACCAAGCGAGCCGTCAAAGGCATTCATCCCTCTTGGTAAGACTAAGTAAAGGTTTTGTTTTTATTGTTCTCAGGATGTGGGTGACATTGGCAAGGGTGGCATTTATTGCCCATCTCTAGTTGCCCCTGAGAAGGTGGTGGTGGGTCTTCTCCTTCAACCGATGCAGTCCATGTGGTGATGGTACGCCCACAATGGTGTTAGAGAGGGAAATTTAGGATGTTTACCCAGGAACAATGAAGGAACGGCCGATATATGTCCAGGTCTGGATGGTATATCACTCGGAGAGAAACTTGGAGCTGGTGGTGTTCCCATGCACCTGCCGCCCTTGTCCTTCTAGATGGTGGAGGTCGCGGGTTTGGGAGGTGCTGTTAAAAAAGCCTTGGTGAGTTGCTGCAGTGCATCTTGTAGAGGGTGCACACTGCAGCCACGGTACGCCGGTGGTGAAAGGGGCGAATATTGAGTCCAGTGGCAGGGGCACTGAACTGCTCTGTCTTGGATGGTGTCGAGCTTCTTGAGTGATGTTGAGGCTCCACCAATCCAGGCAAGTGGTGGGTATTCCATCACACTCCTGATTTGAGCCTTGTAGATGGTTGGGAGGCTTTGAGGGGTTAAGAGCACCCAGTCCCTAGCTGGTCTTGTAGCCATCATGCTGATAAGTCTGGTCCGGTTTAGTTTCTAGTCAATGATAACCCGAAAGATAGAGGGACTTGGCAGTGGTGGCATCCATTGAAAGTCAAGGAGGGAAGGCTGGGATTTCTCTTGTTTGAGATGGTCGTTATGTGGCATGAATGCTACCAGCCCAAGCCAGGATGTTATCCAGATCCTGCTGTAGGCTGGCAGGGCCTGCTTCATTATTGGAGGAGTTGTGAATGGAGCTGAACACTATGAAATCAGCCCCACTCCTGACTTTCTGGAGGGATGGTTGTTGATGAAGCAGCTGAAGATTGCTGGGTCAATGATGCTACCCTGAGGTGTACCTGCAGTGATGTCCTCAGACTCTGACGATTGTCCGCCCACAACCTCGACCATCTTCCTTTGTGCCAGATACGACTCTGGCCGTGGGAGGGTTTTCCCTTTGACCTCCATTGAGCTCCGTTTTGCTCGGGCTCAATGGTGCCACACTCGGTCGAATGCTGCCTTTGTCGAGGGCTTCTACTCTCCCGTCTCCTCGGGCACTCAGCTGATGTGTCCATGTCTGGATCAAGGCTGTGAGGAGGTCTGGAGCCAAGTGGTTCTGGCAGAACCCAAACTAAGCATCAGTGAGCAGGTTATTGGTGAGTAGGTGTCTCTTGATGGCACTATTGATGACTCCTTCCATCACTTTACTGATTGGGAGGCAGCTGATAGGACGGGCAATTGCCGTCCTTAGATTTATCCTGTTCTTTATGGATACTTGGAAAAGGTGCACTTATGTTTCTGATTCACCAGTGTTAAACACCGTTAGTTTTTCGATGTGAAGCATGAATTCTGGGGCAAGAATTAGCACTCGTTTTGTACTGACACCACTTGTACAAAGACGTTTCTCCTGACCTCTTTCCTCACTCTCTCAGTGACAATTATACATTGATGACCCCTCGTCACCGTGAATTGTCCTGTGGTTTTTTTTCCTCCAGCCCCAACCAGCGAACCAACGCTCCTCTCTTCCGATGGCGTGACGGACACCAGCATATCACTCAAGTGGCGGCCCCCTGAACGTATTGGAGCAGCGGGGCTAGACGGTTACCTCATTGAGTACTGCATTGAAGGAAGTAAGCCCGTCTTTTCCACAAATACCCTAAAGAGGACAAGGTGCCTTAATGATAAATAATGTGCATGGGAATTGCTAGATTGAAAAATACCTGGGTCCATCTGGTTCACCTTCTACCATCCTGGTACATGATACAATAATAATGGAGTTGTTGACCAATCACAATGATCAATCTCTATCAATGAGTCTACAATAGTCCCTGACATGAGGTGAGGAAAACCCCCAGTGGTGGAGAGCTTTGGGGACCAGAGGTCCAAAGTCACCTGTTCCTCCCGAGCTCGCTGCACTCACCACACCTCATGTCTCCAATTACTCACATACTGTGTCCCAAAATGTTATTTTATCTGAGTCAATTTAGCTTTAATGGATGTCTTAAGGCATTTTAGATCATTTGAGAGCTTTGCAGCTTTGGTCGACCTCTTTGCAACCTGATTTGAACCCACCAGAGAAATTGGCCAGCTTGGGTTTAGTCCAGTTTGGGCGACTTCCATTTGACTTGAGTGGAACTGAGCCAACCGCTGGACAAAGCTGGCATATGACAAAGAGCATAATTATGTGCATACAGACACTCAGGCTGCCGAAACCGCACTTTTGAAAACCTAAGTGATCCCCAAAAGTGCTTCATTTGCCAATTATTTGCCCATTCTGCAAGTTTATTAATGTCCTCCTGTAATTTGTTGCAGTCCTCCTCAGTATTCACTACCCCAACCCCCCCCCCCCCAATTTGGTATCATCTGTAAATTTAGTAATTGTGTTTTTGATTCTAAAGTCTAAATCGTTAATGTAAATTGTGAACAGCAGTGGTCCCAGCACTGATCCTTGTGGAACACCACTTCCCTTTTCCTTCTCTTGTTTCGATCCAGCGAATGAGTGGATTGCGTCGAACAGTAAGCTGACCGATAAAACCAAGTACACGATAAATGGCCTCCCGACGGGGGAGAAGATCTATGTGAGAGTAAAGGCTGTGAACGTGGCTGGTGAAAGCCCCCCGATCTGTATAACACAGGCCATTCTAGTCAAAGAAGTCGTGGGTGAGCAGCCTTCTCTGTTTGAGAATTAGTTAATTAGCTATACTGGAGTCAACGCCAAGGGAAACTCCGTAATAAAGAATCAGGCCGTCTGGTCAGCTGGGCTTGGGGACCTGGCCAGTTTATTTTGGTGTTGCTGTTAGCTGCAGGAGATGTGTGAATCGGGAGCCACTCCGTATAAGGACAAGGGTCTAGTCATGCTACATGTTTGTATGTCTGCATTAGGCTGTGTGTGTGTGTGTGTGTGTGTGTGTGCATTTAGGTGTCCACATATGTACATCTATGTGTGATTCTATAATTGCCTGTGTGAGTGCCTGTGAGAGTGTGTCCCTGATGTTCACAGACACAGATGTTGTTATAATTTGCTAATTGCTGTGTGATCTATCGTTCACCTCTTTCAGAACCCCCCAGAATCCGTCTCCCTCGGCAGCTGAAACAAACGTACATTCGCAGAGTTGGCGAGCCCCTGAATCTGCTGATCCCTTTCCAGGTAGGGGCTGCGTTCCGGGGGCGAGGGCTTGTATCTCTGCCGACTTAAACCTGCCAGTCAATCATCGTACCCATTGGGGTAGCTCTCGACTTTGTGCGATAGTGTAAAACTGGCAATAGCGAATCGGCAGCCCGCTTTACACCCCTGCCCATTTTTATTTGCATGGACTTCAACAGAAAAATAAAAAATCGTGGAGAGATGTAAAGCAGGCTGCCGATTTCGCTATCACCCGTTTTACACAATCTCACAAAGTCAAGACCTACCCCCAGTTTTTTCCTACATGACTTCACCTTATTTTGAATGGAACAAGACACAAAAAAAAGTGTTTGAGGGAAATCTCTGCCTTCACGACCCGGGCACAAACCTGGTGGCTTGTCCGCTCGTAGTAGGATCTGCCTGCTTTTCATCTCATGCAGTCAGCCGTGGCTCAGTGGGCTGCACTCTCACCTCTGAGTCAGAAGGTCGTGGGTTCAAGTCCCACTCGAGACTTGAGCACAAAATCCAGGTTGACACTCCAGTGCAGTGCTGAGGGAGCGCTGCACTGTCGGAGGTGCCGTCTTTCGGATGAGACGTAAAACCGAGGCCCCGACTGCCCTCTAAGGTGGATGTAAAAGATCCCATGGCACTGTTTGAAGAAGGGGAGTTCTCCCCAGTCTACTGGGCCAATATTTATGTCTCAATCATACCACAAAGACAGATTAACCGGTTGCATATCTCATTCCTGTTACAGTGGGACCTTGCTGTGTGTAAATTGGCAGCTGCATTTACCCAGCCTGTAAAGAGCTTTGGGATGTCCTGAGGAGGCGAAATTGACTCCCAGCCTCAACAGCTTTTTGGGGGAAGAGAGTTGCAGATTTCCGGTTATCTCCGGTGTCCTGGCGAATATTTATCCCTCAACCAACATCACTAAAACAGATTATCTGGTCATCATCACATTGCTGTTTGTGGGAGCTTGCTGTGCGCAAATTGGCTGCTGCATTTCCTACATTACAACAGTGACTACACTTCAAAAAGTACTTCATTGGCTGTAAAGCGCTTTAGGGCGTCCTGGAATCGTGAAAGGCGCTATATAAATACAAGGGGTGAAAAATTCAGTTGGTTGCGCCTCCCGTTAGCGCCTTAAGAGGGCGCTAATGGGGCGCAAAGCAACTAGCGCTCGGGTGCGGCGATGTTTGCGCCGCTCGCGAAATTAACTAGACATTTTGCGGCGGCGCTAAACACTACCGCCACGATCTCCTGTGCCGGCAGATCGTGATGTTAGTCGAGTGCGCAATGCCCCGGTAGTGCCCCGGAGCGTATATTGAGTGGCGCCCCCTGCCTTACCGCCTGCCGCTAGCAACGACAGGTTGAGGGGAGCGTTTTGCAGTCAGGAAGGGACTGGGGGAGCGCTATTTAAAGGCGACCGCTTCCTGCCTTTTATCGTTGGTGACATTTTTGAACCAAGCATTCTGAGAGAGAGAGAGAGACTTCTGGAGAGATTCAACGCTGTGTGAAGGAGTTTTGGGTACTGAGCTGCACTTTGCTGTTTCATTTTGATTTGCCCTTCCTTGTATCGATTTAGAAGAGACTGTGGGTGCTGCACTCTGAGCTCTTTCCCTGGTACTCTCCATTGTTCTTTCCAGCAGATTTGATGTACAGGTCTCTCCAGGCCGAGATTCAAGGCTGCAATGAGCAGGATGTGGATGGAAAGCAAGATCAACCCTCCCCTTTAAGAACTGGCCCGTGCCATTGTGTGTGTGTTCCATTGCTGACTGACATTACATGAGCTTCGCCAGCGCTCTGAGGTAGCGCCTCACTGCTCGGCCTTTGCGCCTTAAGACAGGTGTGAAGGGCCTGATTTAGCGCTCCAATCACCTCCAGGGGCGATAAAAGTCAAGTTTGCAGTCGGAGGCGATAATTAGCGCCAGGCGCTAATCTTTGCGCCCGGTCGATAATTGCGCCCCAAATGGGGCGATACTGAATTTCTCCCCCAAGATCTTTTCTTTCATTCTATTGATTTAAGTGAGAATGTGTTCTGTTCCACCAGATTACCAACAAAGTGGTTAAGGTGAAAATGACCCCCCCATGACCTCTAAATGCACAAAGATATCCAGCCCAATGCTGTCCCTCCGTATGAACCTTGTTCGCTTTTCACTGTCGTGGACTCTCTATGATTCATTCTGCGCCTGAGGGAAGGAGGTAACCACAGAAGTGAAGTTCTGCAATCTCTCTGCCCAACCCCTTGGCTGCCATTGAGCAAGCTCTCCCGGGGTAGCAGGCTGAGGGAGTCTTTCCAACCTCCAAGGTCTTGCATGTCACACCAACATTAAAGTTGCTGCATCAATTCTGGGCCCCACCCAACTCCTGAGAAAAGCAGACCGAGACCCCCCAGCCCCGCCGCCCGCACCTCCACTAGGATTCCCAATGCTCCAGGATTGTCCTGGAGTCTCCGTGAATTGAAGATTAATCTCCCGGACACTGCTGCCAGCAAAAACCGGGAGAAAAATCACAGGGGCGTTTAAAAAAAAAAAGTTGTGTAGTTTTTTTTATTTTGCCATTTTATTTGAACATATTAATTATGAAAATATTGAGTGGGAAGGGACAAGTGGTGATTTGACTGACGGTCGAGAATCAATCGGGTAATGAAGAGTCGCTTCGCTTTCCAATGGGTGTGGGGAGGCGGGGCTCGGCGGGGATGAACGTGTCGGGCAACCAATGGTGGGAGAGTGGGGGCGGGGCAGTCGGCAGTCATGTGACGAAACCTCCAGGAATACATCCAACCAGAGTTGGCAACCCTCTCCCCACCCCCCTCTCCCCACCCCCCTGTCCCCCACTCCCGCACTGAGGGGCTAGTCTCGCACTACAGCGGTTTGGCAACGCGTGGAATGTAACTCCAGTGAGGCATCATACTGGGCGTGAGAGGCATCTGGAAATGGGTGGGGGGGGGGCGGGTCCATGAACTGTTTAATTTGATCACTTTCTAAATATCTAAACAAACTTGCTTTTGTTGGGGTCCGGAGGAGCTGGAATGCTCCTCTGTGTCCCACCAGGAAAGCTGCAGCCTCCCTCCACCCCCCCCCCCCCCCCCAACACCCCCATCCGTCCCGCGAGACCCCGAGGCCCCCTCTCCCCACATCTCACCTTCTTGCCGGCGAGCCTCCCCTTGGTGGCCTCCGGCCGCCCGATTTTTCCACTCCCGCCAGCCGGCCGACCAGCTGCTGCTCTCCAGATGTTTCGGGCGGGCAGCCGGCCGACGGCAGGCTGGTGAGGTCCGGGCCAGAAATCCGGGCGCCGGCTCCCCCCACCAGAAACTCGCTGGGAGTCAAACTCGCCCCCGCCGTTTCAATTTACATCAAGAGATCACAGGTGGACGTAAAAAATCTCATGGTGCTATTTTGAAGAAGAGCAGGGGAGTTCTCCCCGGTGATCTCTCAATCAACATCACTTCAAAAAAAAAACCAGATTATCTGATTATTATCGCATTGTGGGAGCTTACTGTGCACAAATTGGCTGCCACGTTTCCCCACATTACAACAGTGACCACTCTACAAAAAAAGTACTTCATTGGCTGTAAAGGACTTTGGGACGTCCTGTGGGTGTGAAAGGCGCTATATAAATGCAATTTCTATCTTCCTTGTTAATCTACAAAAAGTACTCATACTTTCTATTAAGCACAGTGCCCTCTTAAAATATGAATATTGTAACATTATGAAATAATTGTTTTACTAAACTTAAGAACATCAGAATTAGGAGCAGGAGTCGGCCATACGGCCCCTCGAGCCTGCTCCGCCATTCAATGAGATCATGGCTGATCTTCGACCTCAACTCCACTTTCCCGCCCGATCTCCATATCCCTTGGTTCCCCCAGAGGCCAAAAATCTATCGATCTCAGCCTTGAATATACTCAAAGACTCAGCATCACAGCCCTCTGGGGCAGAGAATTTCAAAGATTCACAACCCTCTGAGTGAAGAAATTCCTCCTCATCTCAGTCTTAAATGGCCAACCCCTTATCGTGAGACTGTGATCCCTAGTTCTGGACTCTCCAACCATAGAAGCATAGAAGATAGGAGCAGGAGTAGGCCATTCGGCCCCTCGAGCCTGCTCCGCCATTTAATGAGATCATGGCTGATCATCCAAATTCAGTACCCTGTCCCTGCTTTCTCCCCATATCCCTTGATCCCTTTAGCCTTAAGAAATATATCTACCTCCTTCTTGAATATATTTAATGAATTGGCCTCAACTGCCTTCTGTGGTAGAGAATTCCACAGGTTCACCACTCTGGGTGAAGAAATTCCTCCTCATCTCAGTTCTAAATGGCTTACCCCTTATCCTTAGACTGTGACCTCTGGTTCTGGACTCCCCCGCCATCGGGAACATCCTTCCTGCATCTAGTCTGTCTAGTCCTGTTAGAATTTTATAAGTTTCAATGAGATCCCCTCTCATTCTTCGAAACTCTAGCGAATATAAGCCTAATCGACCCAATCTCTCTTCATACGTCATTCCTGCCATCCCAGGTATCAGTCTGGTGAATCTTCGCTGCACTCCCTCCATGGCAAGAACATCCTTCCTCAGATAAGGCGACCAAAACTGCACACAATACTCAAGGTGTGGTCTCACCAAGGCCTTGTACAACTGCAGCAAGACATCCTTGCTCCTGTACTCGAATCCTCTCGCTACGAAGGCCAACATACCATTTGCCTTCTTAACCACGTGCTGCACCTGCATGCTTACCTTCAGCGACTGGCGCACAAGGACTCCCAGATCTCGTTGCACTTCCCCTTTTCCCAATCTATTGCCGTTCAGATAATAATCTGTCTTCCTGTTTTTGCCACCAAAGTGGATAACCTCGCATTTATCCACATTATATTGCATCTGCCATGCATCTGCCCAATCACCCAACCTGTCCAAATCATACTGGAGTTTCTCTGCATCCTCCTCACAGCACACACGCCCACCCAGCTGTGTGTTGTCTGCAAACTTAGAGATATTACATCTAGTTCCCTCGTCTAGATCATTAATATATATTGTGAATAGCTGGGGTCCTAACACCGATCCCTGTGGTGCCCCACTAGTCACTGCCTGCCACTCGGAAAAAGACCCGTTTATTCCAACTCTTTGCTTCCTGTCTGCCAACCGGTTCTCTATCCAAATCAGTACCTCACCGCCAATCCCATGTGCTTTAACTTTGCACGCCAATCTCTTATGCGGGACCTTATCGAAAGCCTTCTGAAAGTCCAAATACACCACATCCACTGTTTCTCCCTTATCTATTCTACCAGTTACATCCTCAAAAAATTTCAGTAGATTAGTCAAGCATGATTTCCCTTTTGTAAATCCATGTTGACTTTGTCCAATCCTGTCACTGTTTTCTAAGTGCTCTGCTATTACATCTTTTATAATGGACTCTAGCATTTTGCCCACTACCGATGTCAGGCTTACCGGTCTATAATTCCCCATTTTTTCTCTACCACCTTTTTTAAATAGTGGGGTTACATTAGCTACCCTCCAATCCATGGGAACTGTTCCAGAGTCTATAGAATTTTGAAAGATGACCAGCAATGCATCTACTATTTCTAGGGCCACTTCCTTAAGTACCCTAGGATGTAGATTATCAGGCCCTGGGGATTTATCAGCCTTCAATCCCGTCAATTTCCCTAACACCATTTCCCTACAAATACTGATTTCATTCAATTCCTCCCTCTCATTAGACCCTATGTTCCCCAACATCTCTGGGAGTTTATTTGTGTCCTTTGTGAAGACAGAACCAAAGTATGTATTTAATTGGTCTGTCATTTCTTTGTTCCCCATTATAAATTCCCCTGATTCTGACTGCAAGGGACCTATGCTTGACTTCACCAATCTTTTTCTCTTCACATATCTATAGAAGCTTTTACAGTCAGTTTTTATGTTCCCTGCAAGCTTACTCTCATATTCTATTTTCCCCCTCTTAATTAATCCCTTTGTCCTCCTTTGCTGAATCCTAAACTGCTCCCAATCCTCAGGTTTGCTGCTTTTTCTGGCCAATTTATATGTCTTCTCCTTGGATCTTATGCTATCCCTAATTTCCCTTGTTAGCCACGGTTGAGTCACCTTTTTTGTTTTATTTTTATGCCAAACAGGGATGAACAAATTCGGTAGTTCATCTATGCGATCTTTAAATGTTTGCCATTGCCTATCCACCGTCAACCCTTATAGTAACGCTCCCCAATCCATCCTAGCCAACTCGCGCCTCATACCATCGTAGTTTCCTTTATTTAAATTCAGGACCCTAGTCTCCTGAGTCAACTACTTCACTCTCCATCTTAATGAAGAATTCTATCATATTATGATCGCTCCGACCCAAGGGGCCTCGCACAACAAGATTGCTAATTAATCCTTTCTCATTACATAATACCCAGTCTAAGATGGCCTGATCTCTAGTTGGTTCCTCGACATATTGGTCCAGGAATCCATCCCGTATACACTCTAGGAATTCCTCCTCCACAGTATTGTTACAAATTTGGTTAGCCCAATCTATATGTAGATTAAAGTCACCCATGATAACTGCTGTGCCCTTATTGCACGCGTTTCTAATTTGCCGTTTAATGCCATCCCCAACCTCAGCATTACTGTTTGGGGGTCTGTATACAACTCCCACTAACGTTTTCTGCCCCTTCGTATTTCTCAGCTCTACCCATACAGATTCCACATCATCAGAGCTAATAGCCTTCCTTACTATTGTGTTAATCTCCTCTTTAACCAGCAATGCTACCCCACCTCCTTTTCCTTTTTGTCTGTCCTTCCTGAATATTGAATACCCCTGGATGTTGAATTCCCAGCCTTGGTCACCCTGGAGCCATGTCTCCGTAATCCCAATTATATCATATCCGTTTACATCTATTTGCGCAGCTAATTCATCCACCTTATTACGAATGCTCCTCGCATTAAGATACAAAGCCTTCAGGCTTGTTTCTTTAACACTCTTAGTCCTTTTAGAATTATTATTTACTGTAGCCCTGTTTGATTTACACCCTTGATTTCTCTGCCTTCCACTTTTGCTTTTCTCCTTCCTGTCTTTTGCTTCTATCCTTGCTTCCCTTTCCTCTTTTTTCCTGCACAGGTTCCCAACCCCCTGCCATTTTAGTTTAAACCCTCCCCAACAGCACCAGCAAACACTCCCCCTAGGACATCGGTCCCGGTCCTGCCCAGGTGCAAACCGTCCAGTTTGTACTGGTCTCACCTGCCCCAGAACCGGTTCCAATGTCCCAGGAATTTGAATCCCTCCCCCTTGCACCATTCCTCTAACCACGTATTCATCTGAAATATCCTTCTATTTCTACTCTGACTAGCACGTGGCACTGGTAGCAATCCTGAGATTACTACCTTTGAGGTCCTATTTTTTAATTTACCTCCTAACTCCCTATATTCAGCTTTTAGGACCTCATCCCATTTTTTACCTATATTGTTGGTACCTATATGCACCACGACAACTGGCTGTTCACCCTCCCCCTCCAGAATGCCCTGCAGCTGCACTGAGACATCCTTGACCCTTGCACCAGGGAGGCAACATACCATCCTGGAGTCTCGTTTGCGGCCGCAGAAACGCCTATCTATTCCCCTTACAATAGAATCCCCTATCACTATAGCTCTCCCGCTCTTTTTCCTCCCGTTCTGTGCAGCAGAACCACCCATGGTGCCAGGAAGTTGGTTGCTGCTGCCTTCTCCCAATAAGCCATCTCCCTCAACAATATCCAAAGTGGTATATCTGTTTGAGAGGGGGATGTCCACAGGGGACCCCTGCACTACCTGCCTGCGCCTACTACTCTGCCTGGTGGTCACCCATTCCCTTCCTGCCTGTGCAGCCTTTACCTGCGGTGTGACCAACTCCCTAAACGTGCTATCCACGATGTCCTCAGCATCGCGAATGCTCCAGTATGCATCCATTCGCAGCTCCAGCGCCGCAATGCGGTCTGCCAGTAGCTGCAGCTGGATACACTTCCCGCACACATGGTCAGCAGGGACACAGGAAGTGTCCCTGATTTCCCACATAATGCAGGAGGAGCATGCCACGGGGCTGAGCTGTGCTGCCATGACTTATCCTTTAATTAATTTAAATTAACTCAAATCAATACCACAATTTACACGACAATTAAATGATATACTCAAGGGCTCTTGTATACCAGCACTCCCTGCTACACAACAGAGACCTTAGAAACTATAACCACAAAAATTAGGACCTTCTAAACTTTATAAACTATTAACCTTAACTGTCAAACTACAGAGTAGTATAAATACTCACCTGGCCGTACTCACCCAATCAGCTGCTTCCTCTTGTCCGCGTCACTTTTTGAATTGTGACGTGGCTCTGGAACGCCGCCGGTCTGTGAGATTGGTAAGCCTCTGGGGGTAAAAAGCCCGCGAAAGTGAGTTTAACTACTCACTGTGCTGCTGCTCTCTCCGCTCCCGACACTGGGGAAACAATCACTCAGCATCTACCCTGTCAATCCCCCACAGAATCTTATATGTTTCAATGAGATCACCTCTCATTCTTCTAAACTCCAGAGCGTATAGGCACAATCTCTCCTCATAGGACAGCCCTCTCATCCCAGGAATCAATCTGGTGAACCTTCGTTGCACCGCCTCTAAGGCAAGTATATCCTTCCTTAGATAAGGAGACCAAAACTGTGCACAGTACTCCAGGTGTGGTCTCACCAAAGCCCTGTACATGAGTTCCTCTTGGCTAGGATTCCGGCTCATGTGAAAAGAAAAAACCCCATAAATTGCAGGAAATACACAGACTGACACCGAGGCCCCGTCTGCCCTCTCAGACAGATGTAAAAGATCCCATGGCACTATTTTGAAGAAGAGCAGGAGAGTTTTCACCGGGCCAGAAATCCGGGCGCCGGCCCCCGCACCAGAAACTCGCTGAGAGTCAAACTCGACCCCCGCCGTTTCAATTTACATCACGAGATCACAGGTGGATGTAAAAAATCTCATGGTGCTATTTTGAAGAAGAGCAGGGGAGTTCTCCCCAGTGATCTCTCAATCAACATCACTTAAAAAAAAACAGATTATCTGATTATTATCGCATTGCGGGAGCTTACTGTGCACAAATTGGCTGCCACGTTTCCCCACATTACAACAGTGACCACTCTACAAAAAAGTACTTCATTGGCTGTAAAGGACTTTGGGACGTCCTGTGGGTGTGAAAGGCGCTATATAAATGCAATTTCTATCTTTCTTGTTAATCTACAAAAAGTACTCATACTTTCTGTTAAGCACAGTGCCCTCTTAAAATATGAATATTGTAACATTATGAAATAATTGTTTTATTAAACTTAAGAACATCAGAATTAGGAGCAGGAGTCGGCCATACGGCCCCTCGAGCCTGCTCCGCCATTCAATAAGATCGTGGCTGATCTTCGACCTCAACTCCACTTTCCCGCCCGATCCCAATATCCCTCGATTCCCCTAGAGTCCAAAAATCTATCGATCTCAGCCTTGAATATACTCAATGATTCAGCATCCACAGCCCTCTGGGGCAGAGAATTCCAAAGATTCACAACCCTCTGAGTGAAGAAATTCCTCCTCATCTCAGTCTTAAATGGCCGACCCCTTATCCTGAGACTGTGACCCCTAGTTCTAGACTCTCCAGCCAGGGGGAAACAACCTCTCAGCATCTACCCTGTCAATCCCCCACAGAATATTGTATGTTTCAATGAGATCACCTCTCATTCTTCTAAACTCCAGAGAGTATAGGCCCATTCTACACAATCTCTCATCATAGGACAGCCCTCTCATCCCAGGAATCAATCTAGTGAACCTTCGTTGTACCGCCTCTAAGGCAAGTATATCCTTCCTTCGATAAGGAGACCAAAACTGTGCGCAGTACTCCAGGTGTGGTCTCACCAAAGCCCTGTACATGAGTTCCTCTTGGCTAGGATTCCGGCTCATGTGAAAAGAAAAAACCCCATAAATTGCAGGAAATACACAGACTGACACCGAGGCCCTGTCTGCCCTCTCAGACAGATGTAAAAGATCCCATGGCACTATTTTGAGGAAGAGCAGGAGAGTTTTCACCGGTGTCCTGGGACAATATTTATCACTCAATCAACATCACTTAAAACAGATTATCCAGTCATTATCACATTGCTGTTTGCGGGAGCTTGCTGTGCGCATATTGGCTGCCGCGTTTCCTGCATTACAACACTTCAAGAGTATTTCATTGGCTGTAAAGTGCTTTGGGACGTCCTGAGGTTGTGAAATGCGCTGTAGAAATGCAAGTTCTTTCTTTTTGTGGTAGGATTTCCAGCAGTCACAATGCGAAGGAGCTCCTTCCATCCATTGCTACAAAATGAGCGTTGAAGCGGAGTTGGGTCATGCACTGATGTATGCAAATTAACCTTTAATTACCAGGGTAAACCAAGGCCAAAGGTTATTTGGACAAAGGATGGAAGTCCCTTGGACTTGAATACAGTCAGCATCCGCAACACGGAATCAGACACGGTGTTTTTCATCCGCAAAGCTGAGCGGAAGAATTCGGGCAACTATGAGCTAAAAGTCCAGGTGGAGAAGATTGAGGACAAGGCCACAATAATCATTCAGATAGTTGGTATGTAAACCAGCATTACACCATTGCACAGCTACACATCCCTGCGACTTGGTGGGTCGATATAGAGAGCGGCAGGTCGCTTGGGGTCAAGCTATGGCAGTGCTGCGTTCCATTTACCTGAAATCCTTGCCCTGTTTGATGTGAGCCTCTTCTGGCCCAATATTATAGGTCTTTCAGAGGAGCCAGCCATTGGCTCAGTGGTAGCCGTTCCCACCTCCGAGTCAGATGCTCTCCAGTTCGAAGCCCGCTCCAGACAGTTCCAGCTCGGAATTCCGGGTTGGCATTCAGCGGGATCCTCGCGTCCGGTGGGTGCGGGTGCGGGTGCCCCACCGCCATTGTATGGGTTGTGGGAGCCCATAAACCCTCCCCCCATGTAGGACTAACCCCCCCCCCCCCTCTACTGGCTGATTTCAAGATGAAGGCGCGTTCACATTGACTATTACTCAGCCCATGAATCCTTCCACTGTTTCAGTGTGTGCCAAGGGAAGAGCGCGAAGATACAAAAATAACAACAACGCCACCCTGCCAGACTGTTAGTCAGCCTGCGAATATCACTAAAATAGATTATCTGGTTGGTATAGCATTGCTGTTTGTGGGAGCTTGCTGTGCGCAAATTGGCTGCCGCATTTCCTACATTACAACAGTGACTACACTTCAAAAGTACTTCATTGGCTGTAAAGCGCTTTGGGACGTCCAGTGGTTGTGAAAGGTGCTAGAGAAATGCAAGTCTTTCTTTGAATCCTTCCAAAACAACAACCTCTCTAAGAGACACGTATTTGCTGGACAAAGGATGTAGAGATCTAGTTTCCTCTTTTGAACATTAGCAATGGAAGGGTAAATGTAGCGCAGTGAATTTTTCCTCTGTCTCAGAGCTAATAGCAGGAGGGTGAGGGATCTTTGGATCCCTGGTATTTTTAGCAGGTAGTCTTGGGTGGGGAGTAGGTTAAAACTTGCATATCTCGTATGGGTGGAATATAAGCTTGGGATGAAGATAGCCTAAATGTTTTATCCCCAGTATGAATGAGAGGCTTGGTATTGAGGAGAAGTATACTTGGTTGGCAGGTAGCCTGAATCTTGGATCCCTGATATGGGTGGAAGGTCGGCTTGAGATGGATGTAGGCTATATTTTGGATCCCTGGAGCGAGATAGGCTACATCATGGAGATCTGGTGCAGGAAGCTGGAAGAAATCTCAAGTGCCTTTGAGGTATAATTGTGGAGGTTGGGGGTGGGTAGAAAATGATGATTATTTAGTGGATTGTATTTTAGTGTTTACTGGCAGCTGTGACAATGGATAAGGATATGAGCTGCACCACAGCAGAAGAGAGGCAGAGGTACAGGGAATTATGGCAGAAATAAACGTGCAAAATGAGGAAACGTGTGAATGGTAGAAAAAGAGAAAAGGCTGTTTTAATGAATTGTTTCCACAGAAAAACCTGGTCCACCAGCGGTTGTGAAAATTGTCGATATTTGGGACACTAATGTTGAGTTGGAATGGACACCACCAAAGGATGATGGGAATGCCACTATCACGGGATACACGATTCAAAAAGCTGATAAGAAGACCATGGTAAGTGTGAAATGGGATCTCTGTGGTCAAGGAGCATCTCTGGAATGTTAAACCTTCTCAAGTTCTCTCTGTTGGGGAGGTGAATTCTGAGAGTATGATAAAGAGCTGGGGGTCTCGTTATTTGACGTTAAAATGTCCTCATGCCTCCAAACATTTTGTATCAGAAATGAAGAGAGGGAAGTGAGCTCAACCACTTGGTTGCGTTAAAATGTTCTGCGGTTCAGGAAGGCGGCCCACCACCACCTTCTCAGGGCGATAAAGGATGGGCGATAAATGCCGGCATTGCCAGCGATGCCCACATCCTGGGATTGAACTAAAAACAAATCATAAGAACATAAGAATTAGGAGCAGGAGTCGGCCATACGGCCCTTCGAGCCCGCTCTGTCGTTCAATAAGATCATGGCTGATCTTCGAACTCAACTCCACTTTCCCGCCTGATCCTCATATCCCTTGATTCCCCAGGAGTCCAAAAATCCATCGATCTCAGTCTTGAATATACTCAAAGACTCAGCATTCACAGCCCTCTGGGGCAAAGAATTCCAAAGATTCACAACCCTCTGAGTGAAGAAATTCCTCCTCATCTCAGTTTTAAATGGCCGACCCCTTATCCTGAATCTATGCCCCCCTAGTTCTAGACACTCCAGCCAGGGGAAACAACCTCTCAGCATCTACCC
Organism: Squalus acanthias; assembly: GCA_030390025.1. Lineage (NCBI taxonomy): Eukaryota > Metazoa > Chordata > Chondrichthyes > Squaliformes > Squalidae > Squalus > Squalus acanthias. Next base: position 292,035 of record JASTWF010000229.1, read on the forward strand.
TGTCAATCCCCCTCAGAATCTTGTATGTTTCAATGCGATCACCTCTCATTCTTCTAAACTCCAGAGAGGAGAGGCCCATTCTACTCAATCCCTGTGTGCTCACTAAACCTGCCCCTATTGTTAACGATAAGCCAGAGGTGTTCAAACTTCCAGCTGCAGGTGCTTCACGAGGCTAGGAGGTCCATCCCAGGAAACTCGGGATTAACTCAATCCCTACTTGCGTTCATAGTTCTCAATCGCTGGTGTGTCCAGTTTGGATTTCTTGGGCCTGGAGGTTTGGGAAAGGGCTGTTGCCTCATTGGTGGATGAATCCCTAAATCCGAGCCCCGAGATCTGCTGGGAGCAGCAGCTTGAGTTTGATGCAGTATAATACTGGCCCTGTAAGGCTCCAAGGAATGTACCCAACTGGCTCATGAAGACAAAAGACTTGGATACTCAAGGGATATGGGGATAGGGCAGGAGAGTGGAGCTGAGGTAGAAGATCAGCCCTGATTTTATTGAAAGACGGAGCAGGCTCGAGGGGCTGAATGGCCGACTCCTGCTCCTATTTCTTATGTTCTTGTGTTATGTATAAGGGGCATAATTTCAAACTTTGCAGATGACACCAAACTCATAAATGCAGTAAACAATGAGGAGGATAGTAGCAGACGTCAGGAGGACATAGACAGATTGGTGAAATAAGCAGACACATGACAGATGAAATTTAATGCAGAAAAATGTGATGTGATGCATTTTGGTTGGAAGAATGAGGAGAGGCAATAAAAACTAAATGGTACAGGTTTAAAGGAGGTGCAGGAACCGAGAGACCTGGGTGTACGTACACGAATCTTTGAAAGTGGCAAGACAAGTTGAGAAGGCTGTTAAAAAGGTATCTGGGATCCTTGGCTTTATAAATAGAGGCACAGGGTACAAAAGCAATGAAGTTATGCTAAACCTTTATGAATCACAGGTTAGGCCTCAGCTGGAGTATTGTGTTCAATTCTGGGCACCACACTTTAGGAAGGATGTCAAGGCCTTGGAGACCGTGCAGGGGAGATTGACCAGAATGGTCCCAGGGATGAGGGACTTCAGTTATGTGGAGAGACTGGAGAATCTTGGATTGTTCTCCTTAGAGCAGATAAGGTTAAGGGGAGATTTAATAGAGGTGTCCAAAATGATGAGGGGTTTTGGCAGAGTAGATGGAGAAACTGCTTCCACTGGCAGGAGGGTCAGTAACCAAAGGATTCAGATTGAAGATAATGGCAAAAAATTCCAGGGGGGAAATGAGGAGTATTTATTTTTCACGCAGCGAGTTGTTATGATCTGGAATGCACTGCCTAAAAGGGCGGTGGAAGCAGATTCAATAGTAACTTTCAAAAGAAAATTGGATAAATACTTGAAAAAGAGAAATTTGCAAGGTTATGGGGAAAGAGCAGGGGGAGTGGGACTAATTGGAGAGCTCGTTCAAAGAGCCAGCACAGGCACGATGGGCTGAATGGCCTCCTTCTGTGCTGTCTGATTCTATGATTCTAGACTGATACCACTGCTGTGATCCTCATATTCGCATGTTCTTTGGTGAAAAGGCCTAATACCTCTGTCGTGTTACAGGAGAAGAACAGGAAAGACAGCAACAGATTTGATGCTGTGATTGTTGCTTTCCCTCTGTAGGATTGGTACACGGTGATCGAGCACTACCACAGAACCAACTGCGTCATAAATGAACTCATCATTGGAAACGAGTATTACTTCAGAGTCTTTTCCGAGAATATGTGCGGACTGAGTGATGAGGCCACGAAAACGAAGAACAGCGCCATGATTCAGAAGGAGGGTCTGTTTAAATGCTCCGGCGCAATGATTCCTTGTGTAATCACTTTCTAAGGGGCTGCTCTGGGCAAGAAGATTTGGCCCTTCCCCTCCTCCATCTCTGACCTGCGCTCCTGTCTAAAGAGGCTCCCCCTTGGGAGAAGCGGCTCGCAAAAACTACCCATAGTACAAGAGAGCTGATGATGGCCTTTTGTTAATCAATCACTTGATTATCGGTGGATCAATCAGAATTCTCCATCTTAAACACTCGTCCATTCTGTATTTGCAATGTCCCATCACTAAATCTCATTAGCTTTTTGGACTCCACACTAGTAGCAACATAGGAACAGGGGCCTGTTCCACCGTTCAGTGAGATCATGGCTGAACTGCACCTCAACTCCATCTACCTGCCTTTGTTCCCTAGCCCTTGATACCCTTACCCAACAAAAATCTATCCATCTCGGTCTTCATAGTTCCAATCGACCCCCAGCATCCATAGCCTTTTGAGGGAGAGTTTTCTAGATTTCCACTACCCATTGTGTGAAGAAGTGCTTCTTGATTTCACCCCTGAACGACCTGGCTCTAATTTTAAGGTGATGCCCCTTGTTCTGGACTCCCCCCCCGCCCCCCCCCCCCCCCCCCACCAGAGGAAATAGTTTCTCTCTGTCTACCTTATCAAATCCTTTAATCATCTTAAACACCTCCATTAGATCACCCCTTAATCTTCTAAACTCAAGGGAATACAAGCCTACAAGGAATACATGTACAACCTGTCCTCATAATTTAACTCTTTTTGCCATTCTGGTGACTCTGCGCTGCTCCCCCTCCAAGGCCAATATATCCTTCCTGAGGGGCAGTGCCCAGAACTGAATGCAGTCACTCCAGATGGGGTCTGACCAAGGCTCTGTATTATTCTGCTGAATCTGCACAGCACCCCATCCAAGGTCAGCAGTGTGAACCCAGTGTTGTGCCACGGTGCAAAAACTACTCAAGTGGCATCATATAAAATACACTGGCTTTCAATTCAATGTTTTCTAAACTTTGGCACTCGGATGTTGGGGAGCCGGTTAGTGTCACATAATGTTACTTAATGTGTCTCTGCAACTATTGCCATAGATACCTTTAGGTAACTTTCTTGAGTATCTGCTCCCGGCACATAGTCTCACTACGTCTGAGTACGGGTTCAGAGAATCTGACGCAGTGGGCAGCATATCCAGATCCCGTCGCTCTTGATTTTTCTGGTCAATAAAATTGGACATAATGCCTCTAGAGTCGACTATTCCAATGCTCTCCAGGCCGACCTCTCACCTTGCACCCTCTGTAAACTCATCCAAAACTGCTGCCCGTATCCTAACTCGCACCAAGTCCCGTTCACCCATCACCCACTATGCTCGCTGACCTACATTGGCTTCCGGTTAAGGAAAGACTTTTTTTTTTAATTCTCATCCTTGTTTTCAAATCCATCCATGGCCTCGCCCCTCCCTATCTGTCTAATCTCCTCCAGCCACACAACCCTCCGAGATCTCTGCGCTCCTCTAATTCTGGCCTCTTGAGCATCCCCGATTTTAATCGCTCCACCATTGGCGGCCGTGCCTTCAGCTGCCGGGGCCCTTAGCTCTGAAATTTCCCTCCTTAAACCTCTCCACCTCTCTCCTCCTTTTAAGACAATCCTTAAAACCTACCTCTTTGACCAAGCTTTTGGTCACCTGTCCTAATATCTCCTTATGTGGCTCGGTGTCAAATTTAGTTTTATAACGCTCCTGTGAAGCGCCTTGGGACGTTTTACTATATTAAAAGCGCTGTATAAATACAAGTCGTTGCTGTTGTAATAATGTCACTGAACTTTGACTCGGGAGCAATGCAGCTCCAATGGGTGCGATGTTCTAATTGCCGTCATCTGTTGTAGGTTTGGCGTTGAAGACTCCCAAGTACAATGAGTTTGATTTTAAAGAGATGCCCAAGTTTACCCACCCTTTGATCGACACTATAGCAGTGGCTGGATACAATGCTACCTTGAACTGCAGTGTGAGAGGCAACCCCAAGGTATTGGCACATTTTGGTGGGTCAATCTCCACATTTCGCATTGCGAAAAAAATGTCTTTAATATTATATCGCTCTAATTTCTATCGTCTAATGTGGTTTATCTTTGCTCAATATTAATTGTGTCCTCAGTCTTTACTCTCTGCAATTTATGACTGATTTACAAAAGCTTCCTGCACTTGTGTATTTTCAATAATTGATTTGTCGTAAATAGATAGCATTTCTGCAAGTTCTCTGACTTTACCAGGCTCGCTGTGAGATGAGTACCAGTGTCCTGGGGCCAATATTTATTCCCTCAACCAACGTCACTAAAAAATACAGATATGCCTAGATTTTGCGTTGAGAGTAACGGTGAGGCCGTCAGCACTCACCATTATTATGGAGTAAATCGGACAGCAACTTCTGGACTGTGCACATTCGCGGTTAAACGCGGAAATCCGGAAGTTGCGGTCCGAGTTATCCTGCTCCTCTGCAGGCTACGCTATAACAGAACTTCGCCGATAGACTCGGCATTGAAAGACATGCAACGGCGTGAAGTTGTGGTACCTCCCCACTAGGTACCCACTAAACATGCCAGAAAAAGTTAGGGTTGGTTCATTCAGGTGTAGGTGAATTTTTAATGGCGTGATAAGTCATAATTACTGCCAAACAACCTCTCTGGCCCTAAAAATTTAATTTTACAAGTGTGGAGTCTCATTACTTTGTAATTGAATTAGTGTTGGAGATTTAGAATTTTTTTTTTTTTACTTTTTCTGTCTGTGTCTTTTATCGCTCTCTCTTAACCCCATCTTTATTTCCTTCTCTTTATTTTGCTTTCTGTACATGATTTAAATCGAATTTATACATCCTGCTTTATACTTCCTGGTGTAGACTCTGCGTGTCTCAGTGAAGATTCTTCAATCTGATTGGTTGAAGAGCCTCTCTGTTTCGTGCCCTGCTCACAGACGCCATGTAGAGGGCGCCGCGCTGGATCAGACGCCGAATTTGAGCAAGTCTACACTCAAAAGCCCGCCAAAACTCTGTGGGCAGCTGTCAGCGTAGTGAATGGCAAACACCGTTCCTTTGCCACTGACCGCAAAATCTGGGCCATTATCTCATTGATGTTTGTGGGAGCTTGCTGTGCGTTTGACTGCAGTGTTTCTTACATTACAACAATGACTACACTTCCAAAAAAAAAAGTACTTCTGTGGCTGTAAAGTGCTTTGGGATGTCCTGAGGTCGTGAAAGGTGCTAGATAAATGCAAGTTCTTTCTTTCTCTCTTTCTTTCTCTCTCTCTCTTTCTTTCTCTCTTTCTTTCTCTCTGTCTCTTTCTTTCTTTCTAATCAATCAATAAGTGGCCATTTGCCTGATTGGCTCCTGCATTGACTATGTAACGACAGTGAGCCCCTGTAATATACAAATGGATGTTCCTGCTTATTCCTGAGCAAGTGCTTTACACTTCATTTTATCTTTTTTCCCCCCCCATTTAGCCTAAAATAAGTTGGATGAAGAACCGAATAACAATCGAGAATGACCCTCGCTATCGGATGTTCTGCAGCCAGGGAGTCTGTACCCTGGAGATCCGCAAGCCCAGTCCGTATGATGGCGGGCTGTACAGTTGTAAAGCAATCAATGCTCTTGGTGAGGATGAGGTGGAATGTAAAATGGAAGTCAAAGGTAAGGTCATCCAGACACGAGCTTGGATATTCGCTGTTTCACTCGCTTTCTTAAAAAAAAAAATACATTATTTCAACGACATTGTATCTTTTTTTTTCTTTTACAGTGTGAAATCTCATTAGGCTAGAAGTTACAGTTGTGTGATATTAGCCAATGGGAGGCTGTGCAATCTGCTGCTCCCAGTGGGGAGCACTGCCCTCCGAGAGCTCACCACAGAAAAGAGCGTACGAGAGAGCTCCCCTTTAGTGCCCCGCCATACTGCGTTACTTGGCCCACTATTTTAATGGAGGCACTCCCGGATTTCTTTGAAACTGGCTAGCAGCTCGGTCAAGATAAGCTGGCCCAGTAATGGTGTGCAAACACCTCAATCGCGCTTTGTTTTTGATTTGTCGCTAGTTGTTTTGACACACGGGCTAAAATAATCGTGAGCTGCACTAGGGTGTAATTCTTTCCGGTAGCGTGTGTGGACTTTGGACCTCGGAAGGATTTAAGAGAGTCTTAATACTGCTGGTGATTAATCATTAACAGGATAGAGAATCATTTCACAAGTTAAAGGAGCGGCGTGTCACAATTTAAAAAAAACGCTTGAGACTTTCATGTCCCCTGATGGAATGATCTGTGCCAAGTATTACAGGGTAGTGGGAATCTGGAACTTTCTTTCCCCCAAAAAGCTGTTGTGAGGCTGGGGCGTCAATTGAAAATTTCTGAGATTGTTAGATTTTTGTTGGGCAAGGGTATTAAGGGTTACGGAACCAAGGCGGGTGGGTGGAGTTGAGGTGCAGATCAGCCATGATCTCATTGAATGGCGGGACCGGCTCGAGGGGCTGAATGGCCTCCTCCTGTTCCCATGTAATATTCCCATCTTCCTGCTTTATATCAATGTCAACTTTCCGAGTAAAATTAGACACCGTTGGGAAATATTCCCCCCCTTTATTTTATTGCCCCAATCTTTCCCTAATAGAGGCAGTGCCGTCGATTTGGAACTCGAAGTCTCCGAACAGCCGGGCTACTTTAGCCCACATTAACAGTCGGATTTTGCAAATTAGGATTGCGGGGTTCAGGGTTAATGTGCCCATTTCACACCCCTCCTGAATTATACCCATTCGCGCCAGGAACGCGAAATCTACCCCTTTAATTCCGCACCTTTTATCAGCCATTATTTTCAATTAAAGAATTACGATGTATAAAATTGCGGAATAAATGGGCACTGCAGCCAGCGACTGTAATGAGAAGCAGCAATTCTTTAAAAGTAAGGCCTAAGTTGCAGTCTACATCTTCTTTAATGACTGAATCATAGAATAGTACAGCACGGAAGGAGGCCATTCGGCCCATCGACAGAGTACACACTTGAACAGAGAGTTTTCATGTACTTTCCATGACCGTACATTAGTGATTTTGCACAACAAGAGGCCCCACGGAAACAAGCTGAAACAAAAGTAGTTTAGTGTGCAAGAGAAAGGTGTTTCACATTTAAATAGTCGGACAGTTCAGAAAGCTAGAAGATTTACAGTATTTGCACTAACTGCTCTCCAATAGATCGATCAGTAGATACGAGCTGTATCTTTTCAAAATGTAAATTCAATTTAACTTTGGTCGTCTTCATGTGGGGAATCTTTTTCAAACCTATGTATTATCTTGGGGTTAAATAATTATGCAGCAAGATTCAGATAATTGGGGACTCCCCACTCCGAATGGAGAGAGACGATAGGGCGTCTAATAGGTCTATCACTGCGCTACAAGAGCCAGGAATCCAGCTATGGATCAATGGAAATACAGATTAGCACTTTCTCAAAATACTCCCATTCAAACTCACCATCCAAACTGCTCTCAACCAGTGTTCCCTGGAATTTTTTTTTGGGTGCACGGGTCCTTTAATTGGCTGCGCGGCCCATTCAATTTTTCGCGTGTGCGCGGTTATTTCCTCTGTAAAGCCAGTGAGCGGCCTGTGCAGGACCTCCAGACCGCTGCGTGGCTGCTCAGCTTAACGGGAACGTTGCTCTCAACCCATACTGTCTTCAACATGTATTGTCCTTCTTTTATATATAACTCTCATTTCCCCCCCTGCTCGCTATCCCCTCCCCGCTCACTATCCCCCAAACTCGCTATACCCCCCCGCTCACTTCCCCCCCCACTCGCCATGCGCCCCCGCTCGCTATCCCCCCCACTTGCTTTCCCCCCCCCCCATGCACCCCGGCTCACCATCCACACTGCTCAGAACAAACCTTGCTCTTCACCCATCCTGCTCTCAACCTCGGGTTTAGATTTCTGTGGCGCAAACATTATTTGAAAACTAGAGGGTCTAACGGAATACAATCTTTTAATGAGGTCCTTGGTTTATAAACTTGTATAAATTTTATAAGGAAGTCTAGCTCAGGTGCCTCCAGTCTGGAAAGTGATGCAATTGACTCCCTCGAGGGCCTGTAACCTAGTGCAAAGTTCCACCAACGCCCGCCCTGGGCTATCTGGTATCTAGTCCCATAATCCCATTGGACATTAAGCCCCTCCCCCTCCTCTACATTGTCAACTTATTTTGTTCCATCATTGCTCTGGATAAGGTAAGGACACAACATGAAATATCGCTGAAGTAAAGTTTTTGAAATGTTTTATTTTATTACAATGGGCATTGTTGCTGTGATGCTGTGTGGTGGGCTTTACGTTGTCGCACTCTGTTACGTTTTGCTGTCATTGCTGTGGTTTTTTGGGGAAATGGTAAGCTGAAGACTTGTGAACTGTTATGAATGTGATGGACTCTTGGTTGGTTATCGCATGGATCGTCACGCAAGTTGGATGACTGCATCGTTGCACTGTACTGCATGCATTGGCGCGCATGCGGGACAGCACTCGATTAGAGTTGAATGTGTCACTGCGTTGGTTGAACCAGTTAGCACTCACCTGAGATAAATGAAGTTGTGTGCAAGAGGAATGATAAGTGATGCTGCATTGGACTCCCCTTATGGTTTCCAGTCTAAGACTCAACGTGCTTGCCAGATGTACTGTTTGCTAATGAATTCTAACGAACCTGTGTGTAACTGTGCTAAACCCTCTGGAACAGTAGCAGGGCTAACATTCACTGGTAGCCTATGGCTTTGTGCAAGCTCTCTTGCATACAACAACGTGTATTTATAGAGCGCATTTAACGTAGTAAAATGTCCCCGGCGCTTCACAGGAGCGTAATCAGACAAAATTTGACACCGAGCCACATAAAGAGATATTAGGGCAGATGACCAAAAGCTTGGTCAATTTAAGGAGCATCTTAATAAAAGAGGAGAGAGAGGCGGAGAGGCTTAGGGAGGGAATTCCAGAGCTTAGGGCCTAAGCAGCTGAAGGCACGGCCGCCAATGTTGGAGCGATTGAAATCAGGGATGAGCAAGAGACCAGAATTAGAGGAGCTCAGAGATCGCGGAGGGTTGTGGGGCTGGAGGAGGTTACAGAGATAGGGAGGGGGCGAGGTCATGGAGGGATTTGAAAACCAGGATGAGAATTTTAAAATGTTATACTCTCCATCCGTAATATGTTCAAGCACCAGCGTGAACTAAACAATACCAGTAAGTTGCAGACTGGTGTCAGTCATAGTCCTGTTGGCCGTGTGATCAGAATCAATGGTGCTGTTACCAGGACTAGTCTAAATGACCACAGTATTCAGAAAGGATCCCAGTCCCAACCAGGTTATAGAGCAATCGATTCAGTCTGGGGAATAAGACGTAACTAATGGTCATATTTAGAAAATGAATTTCAAACTGTAACGCGTGCAATTTTTATGGAAATCTTGCCATCAGATCTATGAAGGACTGAGTTATGAGTCCCAAAATTGCAAGGTTTATAAGAGGATAAAGGGAATAGATTGCATTCTAGTTGGCAGGTTGTTCCAATTAGGGAGGACCAGGAGCCACAATCAAGTTGTGTACGAGGCCAGATCGAGGTTAGATGTCAGGAGGTGGGTTTTTTCCCAGAGAATCGTGAACCTCTGGAACAGGCGGCCGTCTCGTGCAGTGGACGGCGACTCGCTGAATTCCTTCAGGCGAGAGCGGGACCTGTTTCGGGCTGGGGCGGAGATCACCTGGTTCAAGAGGTCGGCATCTTGTAACGTCAATCAGCATCAGATTGATCTCCTCCTGGACTAGTTTCGAACGCCTGAGGCGGGTCGGAGAGGAATTTCCCTGAATTTATTTTGTTGTTGTTGTGACTCGGCTCATTTTCCTCCTTTAACTAATTGCCGTGGCGCTTTACCTCGTGGTCTGGTCTGACGTTTAAGGCACTCGCATGAAGGAGCAGGCTTGAGGGGCCGTATGGCCGACTCCTGCTCCTAATTCTTATGAAAAAGCAACACAGGTTCTTAAATACACCTGTAGCCTCATGGTTACGGTACTTATAGAGGAATAAGGAATTCAGGAGAAGCTTCTTCACCCAGAGAGTGGGGAGAATGTGGAACTCGCTACCACAGGGAGTGGTTGAGGCGAATAGTATAGATGCATTTAAGGGGAAGCTTGATAAGCACATGAGGGAGAAAGGAATAGAAGGTTCTGATAGGGTGAGATGAAGAGGGGTGGGAGGAGGCTCGTGTGGAGCATAAACACCGGCACGGACCAGTTGGGCTGAATGGCCTGTTTCTGTGCTGTAAATACTCTGTAATACCCACTGACTGCATCTTTCCAGGGGTTTATATCTTTACTGATCACCATTAAGTGGTTCTTTGCTTCTCTTGATCACAGTTTGCATGCTTTAACCTAACGTCTCTGCTTAACTTAATGCCTGCCTGCATCTATCTCCCGGGCAGTTGTCCTTTCTCCCCGCTGTTTCTCTTTTTTTATTTCACATTGGTTGGTGGTCCCATATTTTCACCGCTGCTCTGGTTAACAATGGAACCGCACCATCTTGCCGCCACAGTCGTGTGTTCTGACTTTTCACTGTTGCTGAAGTCTCACAGTTTGTCTCTTTTTCTCCTTAGTTGCGCAGTAAGGATTTGTGGTTTATATATGTTCATCCAGGTAAGCTTTCATATGAACCAAAGCATATGAAGCTTATGTATTACCTCATTTGCCATACTGAGCCCGATTTTCCTCTCGCTCGGACAAAGCAGGGTGCAGAGTGCTAAAGTGTAATGGAGATTTTCAAAAGTCACAAACCTGCCTTTGTGGCCACAGCAGTCCTTTCGGAAGCGCGTGTTTACGCCCCCCCCCCTGAATTATACATGGCGGAGATTACAGTCGCCGCTGTTCTTGTACACGGACTTAACGCACCAATTCCAAATTGGTCTCTGCGTGTTTCAGGCTGCAACCCATGTCCACGTTGCACAGGGAGGACATTGGCAGCAATGCGTTAAGGCTAGGCTTGTATCACTAAAAGCTAGAGGACAGGTACAAAAACATAATTAAAAAGGCTAAAGGAATGTTAGCTTTCATCTCAAGAGGGCCGGAATACAAAGGGGTGGAAGTTATGGTACGGTTATATAAAGCTCTGGTCAGACCCCGTTTAGAGTAACTGGGTTCAGTTCTGGGCCTCCCACCTCAGGAAGGATATATTGGCCTTGGAGGGGGGGCAGCGCAGATTCACCAGAATGATACCGGGGCTAAAAGGGTTAAATTATGAGGACAGGTTGCACAGACTAGGCTTGAATATAGAAGATTAAGGGGTGATCTAATCGAGGTGTTTAAGATGATTAAAGGAGTTGATCGGGTAGATAGAGAGAAACTATTTCCTCTGGTGGGGGGAGTCCAGAACAAGGGGTCATAACCTTAAAATTAGAGCCAGGCCGTTCTGGAGTGATGTCAGGAAACACTTCCTCACACAAAGGGTGGTGGAAATCTGGAACTCTCTCCCCCAAAAAGCTGTTGAGGTTGGGGGTCAATTGAAAATTTCAAAACTGAGATTGATAGATTTTTGTTCGGCAAGGGTATTAAGGGAGATGGAACCAAGGCGGGTAAATGGAGTTAAGATACAGATCAGCCATGATCTAATGGAATGGCAGAACAGGCTTGAGGGGCTGAATGGCCTCCTCCTGTTCCTAATGTTCCTCGGATGAGCACAGTGCTGACTGTAATTGCCACTGTAGAATTTTAAAGCTGTTTTTACAACAATTTAAAGTCTAGAAACGGTGCTCCGATTCCTACCTTGACTAAGACAGCAATTTTGTAAAAGAAAACGTTATTTTATGATGTGACCTTCTAAAGGGGTCCCCTCTCCATGAGGAGGTACTTGCCCATTATTTTTGTTGTCACTGCTTGAAGTTTGGAATCGTAGATCGATACAGCACAGAAGGAGGCCATTCAGCCCATCGTGCCTGTGCCGACTCTCTGTGAAAGAGCTCTCCGCCCGGTCCCATTTCCCTGTTTGGGAAGCAGGATGAGCTGGGAGTGCCAGCTGCCACTTTCTTACATCCAGACGCTGTTGCAAAGAAACAAATTTTAAAAAAAAGTTTTGTCATATTTATTTTATGAAGTTTGCGCCTGTTTAATATCGACTCTAGGGTGACCTTATTTACAAGCCCAAAATAGTTAACGTGCTGCTTTGCCAGGCCATGCGTGGCTCGTGCAGGCTGCCAACTTTCTCCTTGGTGGTTTGGTGCTCCCATTTTAAAGTCAATAACTCCCTGCGTTGGGTAACCCCTGCGTTAGTAGGCGCGCGCCCTATGTGCAGATGCACGCCCCCCACCCGTACCCCAGTTTGCCGCCAAGCAGACACTTTGCGTTGGCAGAATTAGTACTTGCACCTGTACACCTGAGAGGAGAATTGGTTCGACTGTGTTATATCATTGAGTATGGTCAGTCCTGTCTTGTCACAGATCATGAGGTATCTGCTGATAGAGCGAGGCGACATGGTAATATCATCATTTCCATCACCCCTTTTAACATTTAATTGAAACTAATACCAATAGCTGGCACTTTTAGCTTAACTATTTACATAAAACATATTGGAAACTATACTGCAAATGACGGGAGTTGGATTCAAATGTTTTGCTGTTCTCAGTAAGATGGTGAACTCTTGTTCAATGAGATGGGAAAGAAAAAGAAAGATTATTCTGTGTTTTTTTTCTAGGCTTTCTTTACTTTTCTCCACATCCATATGTTATTACAAATCTTACATTTGTGCGCACTTCCTCTCCACAAACCCGCTGCCACAATGGTTGGTTTTCATAGAATCCTAGAATGATACGGCATAAGAAGGAGGCCATTCGGCCCATCGTGCCTTTTAAGAGCTATCCAATTAGTCCCACAGCCCTGCAATATTTCTCCTTCAAGTATTTATCCAATTCCCTTTTGAAAGTTACCATTGAATCTGCTTCCACCGCCCTTTCAGGCAGCGCATTCCAGATTATCATAACTCGCTGCATAATACAATATTCTCCTCATCTCCCCCTCTGGTTCTTTTGCCAATTATCTTAAATCTGTGTCCTCTGGCTACCGACCCTCCTGTCAGTGGAAACAGTTTCTCCTTATTTCCTTATTTACTCTATCAACTCCCATCATGATTTTTGAACAACTCTATCAACTATCCCCTTAACCTTTTGTGGCCAACATTTAACATTGTAAATTGCTATTTCAACATTTTCCGTTCAATTTTGCTATGTCAACTGTCACGATGCAGTTGCTGACGCTATCCACAAGATGGCTCTGTGGAATGAGTTCCTGAGGTCTTTCTTTCAACTCTGTCGCCATCTTGTATATAAAACTGCAAAGAGTTATCACCACAACTGGAGAGCACAGTCCAGGAGCTCCCAACTAGTTTCCCTTGAGTCGAAACATAATTGGATTCCATTCTCTGCGCTCCAATAATGCCTCTCTGATGATGACCAGTGCTCGCAACTTCCAGCCCTCCACCCATGCAGCAGCTGAATTGTTAAATATTGATCCACTTGCCTTTAAATGGGACACTGAAAATGGTTTCAATTCCTCAACGATAGTTGCCTTCGAATTATGCTGTGTGAATGTCAACATATGAATGCGCGACCTGTTCACAGGCAATTCCTTTGTCTGTTGTTTTCACCGTACCAGGTAACTTGTTTAAAATAAATGGGTGAGCACCTCTGTTAAAATAATGGAGAAAGAATGTGTTGAATAGTCGTACACTGATGTTTGCACAACGCAATCTTAAGCCCTCTGTTTCTTCATGATTCTTGCAAGTCTAACCAACGACTCCCATGTCTTGCCCTCGATGGCTCTGTCCTGAGTCCTTCTTTATCAATCAATGTCTGTGACTTCACCATCTCCTAGGAATGGGAGGAGGGCCATTCAGCCCCTCGAGCCTGTTCAGCCATTCTATCAGATCATGGCTGATCTGCACCTCGACTCCATTTTACCCGCCTTTGCACCAAATCCCCTAATACCCTTACCTAATATAAATCTGTCAATCTCGGTCTTGAAAATTTCAGTTGACCCCCAGCATCCATAGCCTTTTGGGGGAGAGAATTCCAGATTTCCACCCCACTTTGTGTGGAAAAAGTGCTTCCTGATTTCTGTCCTCAAGTGAAACTCCTCCATCTCCTTCAACGATAAAACTGCCTCCGAGCAACTTAATTTCCTCTCTTGTGTCAAACGCTTGTCCCCACAACACCTCTTCAATCTCCAAAAAGCCCAAATCCACCCAAGACTGGAACAATGCTCTCAATTCTGGGAAATCTCCTTAGCATCTCTCTCCTGTACAACAGGAATAAACATCATCTGGTGGAGAATCCCTCTTTCCCCCAATCTCCAACTTCTTTCTGTCAGTTTTCCTTCCCGTTCTCTGTTTTCCCAAATCTGCTGTTGTCCGTGACCCTATGTCCCTAATGAAGTTTGCTCTCTTGTTCCTTCTGAGCTCCAAGTACACTGTCCTACATCTTCTCCTCTCTACATCCTCATTATGGTGAAATAAAGACTCCTGCTCCAACTTCTTCTTTCCAGAACTCAAAGCTTGTGAACTCCTTACCTCTAACTCTTCCCTTCCCTGCTCACCATTGTTTTTTTAGGGCTTTTAAAACTTAAGGTGGCATCTTTCTTCCTTCCCGATTTACTCACCTTCGCACTCTTTTTCAACCTGGTGATGTCCTGTGCCATGAACCTTGACCCTTCACCTTGTTTCTCAATAAAAGGAAAACATATCTCTCAAAGACGTAAGGCTAGAAATATCTGTTGGCAATATGAGTAGAGAAACACTTAACCCATTGGTATGGCAATCTGCCGTCCACTATTTTAAAGGCGTTGTTAACCCATTCAAAATAAATTGATGAGTATCTCCTTTACAATATCCACTCCCTCCACCACCGTCGCACTGTTTCTACAGGATGCCCTGCAGCAGGTTACCAAGGTTTACTACAACACCACCTCTCTCCCTGCGACCTCCATCATCGAGAAGGACAAGAGCAGCAACATTATGGGAACACTATCGCCTCCAAGTTCTCCTCCTCAACGTGACGCACCATTCCAACTTGGACATACATCGGCCGTTCCTTCATCGTCGCTGGGTCAAAATCCTACAACTCCCTAACAGCACTGTGGGAGCACCTTCACCACACGAACTGCAGTGGCTCAAGAAGGCGGCTCACCACCACCTTCTCCAGGGAAATTAGGGAAGGCCAATAAATGCCGGCCTTGCCAGCGACGGCCACATCCCCAGAACAAATATTAAAAACAGGTTAGCACTCCCATTAAAAATAATGGACAAAGGAATCCCAAACAATATGTTAAGTGTCAACTATTAATATCTGCAGCAGCAATTTCTAGCCTATAATCCTTAAATATAACACCCGGTTTATACGAATCTTGCCACACAAAAATGTCTATCAATTCAGCTAAAACTACAGTATTGGTTCATTTTGAACATATCTATGTATTAATATATTAAAACTGGGTGCACTTCCTCTGAGTTAGAAGGTCATGGGTTTGAGTCCCACTCCAGAGATTTGAGCACAAAATCCAGGCTGACACTCGCAGTGCAGTGCTGAGGGAGCGCTGCATCGTCAGAGGTTCCGTCTTTCAGATGAGACGTTAAACCGAGGCCCCGTCTGCCCTTTCAGGTGGAAGTAAAAGATCCCACGGCACTAGTCAAAGAAGAGCAGGGGAGTTCTGGCCAATATCCCTTGACCAACATCGCTAAAACAGATTATCTGGTCATTATCACATTGCTGTTTGTGGGATCTTGCTGTGTGCAAATT
Source organism: Squalus acanthias (assembly GCA_030390025.1). Lineage (NCBI taxonomy): Eukaryota > Metazoa > Chordata > Chondrichthyes > Squaliformes > Squalidae > Squalus > Squalus acanthias. The sequence continues at coordinate 307,640 of JASTWF010000229.1, forward strand.
AGCTGCCGTGTTTCCTACATTACAACAGTGACCGCACTTCACAGCCAATGAAGTACTTTTGAAGCACTTTGAGACATCCTGAGGTGGTGAAAGGCGCTATATGAATGCAAGTTCTTTCTTTTCTGTCAACTTTTCTATTACAAATTCCTAGCTCAAAATCATCACATTTAAAACCTGATCATCGATTATACAATCATTCAAGGTAAGTAGTAAAGCTGGGGAAACTTAACAATTCTCTCAAATTTACATATCAGTGAGTTTTAATTAAATCTGGATGTGATGAAGATTAGAATCGCTGCTGTTTGGTGGCGTCGCGATGAAGACAGTTTCACGGGATAAAACTGTGTGAGGTCATAAAGTATTAAAATGTTACGAAGGTGTTCGATTACAAAAATTTGTAAGCGGTCTCGTTTTTTTTTTTAAGAATTGGAAGATGTTTTTAAATAAAAGGATGTGTTGATGGGGTGAGATGCAGTGGGGTGGGAGGAGGCTCGTGTGGAGCATAAACACCGGCACGGACCAGTTGGGCCGAATGGCCTGTTTCTGTGCTGTGAATTCTTTTGTAAAATGGCACTGAATTCTGAGCATTGTTACTCCAACGTCTGATTCTCTTTTTTGTGGACAGTTTCTGCATACGCTATTTGCCACACCAGCCCTGTCCTTTTTTTGGAAAAATTAATCCTTGTTTTCATACCATTTGTAGGGGGCTTCCCATTTCAGGAGCTCTTGCTGCAGGGAGTGCCACTGAGTATCATAGACTCGTACATGGACTCAAAGAAAACTTTACCCCAGAAATAATGATGGTCATCACAATGTGTCATTGTGAACCGTGTTCGTTTCTCTTCTCCGATCAGGATGTGACTGTAGATTACTGTTAGAGTTTAACAAGTGCTTGCAATGTGCGGACGGACGGTATTAATTTGCAATGTTTTTGGGCTTGGAATGAACTCGAACGGGCAATAAAGGCGTGTGATGCTCTGAGCAAGGTTTTGTGATGCTTTTAACATATCAATGATTTCACACTTAAACATAACCGGATTGGGGGGGTGGGGCTAAGGTTTGTTTGTATGCCTAATTTCTAATCACAAATCAATGCAGCATTAATACGATATAAAACAGCGGGTTGAGCATTGCATGCTGAATTATGATGGTTAAATATTGAATGATTGTGACTGAGATGACATTGCAATGACCTTACAACCTATTAATAGTCTCTTCAGTTCCCCAATAGTCCAACATTACAAACTGTTGTCTACCTGATAATCTTGCATTCTAAAAACCCTGCATGATATGTGTTATCAGCACTTCTTAAATTAAAACGTTAATAGATTGACACTGACAAATGTGTTAGTTTGAGGATATGCTTAATATCCCCGTGTATCCCAACCCACAGTTTGATATTTCCATGTTACTTTGTCGAGAAGGTTTTTTGCTGTGCACAGATCCCATTGGAGGCCTCTGCTTCTGCTAAGTGATCTGTCGTGTGTTGTCCACACTCACTTGTTCAGCCTGCATTCACAAACCATTTTCTTACAATGTCCTGTTGCATTTCTTTGAAGGAAGTGGATTACAAGTGATGAGACGATTTTTAAACTGCTGTAAAGTGCTACAATATCTTTATTGCATGAAAATGTGTTTTGAAAAATGGTAAATAAATGGCTTAAAGTTGTAATCACAGGACTTTTCTGCGTTGGTTATTGGTGTATCTTACTGACTTTATTAATGTAATACAACAACAACATCTTGTATTTATATAGCACCTTTAACGTAGTAAAACGTCCCAAGGCGTTTCACAGGAGCGTTATAAAACAAAATTTGACACCGAGCCACATAAGGAGATATTCGGGCAGGTGACCAAAAGCTTGGTCAAAGAGGTAGGTTTTAAGGAGCGTCTTAAATGAGGAAAGAGAAGTAGAGAGGCAGAGAGGTTTAGGGAGGGAATTCCAGAGCTTAGGGCCCAGGCAACAGAAGGCACGGCCGCCAATGGTGGAGCGATTAAAATCAGGGATGCTCAAGAGGCCAGAATTGGAGGAGCGCAGAGATTTTTTTTGGGGGGGGGGGTGGGGGCGGTTGTGGGGCTGGAGGAGGTTACAGAGATAGGGAAGGGCGAGGCCATGGAGGGATTTGAAAACCAGGATGAGAATTTTGAAATCGAAGCATTGCTTAACTTAATGGTGTTGGTTTGCATTAAAACCCACATGGGACGTAATTGCTTCAAGTCGGGCGCTGCCAGTGTGGAGCAGCACCCGCGGGGAACGTTAATCGAGAAACCAGTCCCTCATGTTTACCATGCATGTCAACGAATGGACCAGAAATCAGTGGCCGCAGATCCCACCATTTTCCTGATGAGTGATCCCTGTGAGCGCGGCTCTAAGAACATAAGAATTAGGAGCTGGAGTAGGTCATATGGCTCATCGAGCCTGCTCCGCCATTCAATAAGATCATGGCTGATTTTCTACCTCAACTCCACTTTCCTGCCCGATCCCCTAGATTCCAAAAATCTATTGATCTGCCTTGAATATATTCATCGACTGAGCCTCCACAGCCCTCTGGGGTAGAGAATTCCAAAGATTCACCACCCTCTGAGTGAAGAAATTTCTCCTCATCTCAGTCTTAAATGGCCGACCCTTTATCCTGAGACTGTGCCCCCTGGTTCTAGACTCTCCAGCCAGGGGAAAACAGCCTCTCAGCATCTACCCGGTCAAGCCTGGCGCACCCAATCGGAAAGTCAGCCTCCTTATGCCTGCGTTGGATCCAAGCTGCACACGGAAGATCCCTTCATAACAACACTGGCCATGCTTCATAAGTAATTCATTGGATGCAGAGCACTTTGGGATGTTTTGAGAACATGATATGGGGTCCACTTCTTTCCATATAAAAGGACACAGTCAGCTGTGGCTCAGTGGGTAGCACTCTGGCCTCTGAGACAGAAGGTTCAAGTCCCACTCCAAAATCTAGGCTGACACTCCCAGTGCAGTACTGCAGGAGTGCGTGCTGCACTGTTGGAGGTGCCGTCTTTCAGATGAGAACTTAAACCAAGGCCCCACCTTCTCCGATCCCATGGCATTATTTTGAAGAGCAGGGCCATTCTCCTTAGTGTCCTGGGCAATATTTATCCCTCAACCAACATCACTAAAATAGATTGGTCATTATCACATTGCTGTTTGTGGGAGCTTGCTGTGCGCAAATTTGCTGCCATGTTTCCTACATTACAACAGTGGCTACACTTCAAGAAGTACTTCATTGGCTGTAAAGCGCTTTGGGACGTCCTGAGGTCGTGAAAGGCGCTGTAGAAATGCAAGTTCATTCTGTCTTAGTTTCTGCTACCCCAGTCACATTGTGGCTCCAACTGCATTGATAGAAATGAGATCCTTTTAGGTTTTTTTTAGCTCTGACTTACTAAGTCCAATGCAATACTCACCAGATGGAGTATCTGCGGCAATTCTCCAAACTCCTGGTGTTTACGCTGCTTCCCCAGGGTTTACGCCAATCATACGTCAAAGTTACAGCAGGAATCCCTGCGGAAATCCCCCCCCGCCCCCAACTCGTGTTAATGCTACGACCGGTTTCCAGAGCTGTACAGTAATACTCATTGGTGCTACAGTATAGCAGCAGACTACAGTGCAGATTAATCAGACATCCATCTGTCAGCTGTGGTTCAGTGGGTCGCACCCTCACCTCTGAGTCAGGAGGTCGTGGGTTCAAATCCCACTCCAGAGACTTGAGCATAAAATCTAGGCTGACACTCCCAGTGCAGTACTGAGTGAGTGCTGAATTTCCGTATGCATTCAGTATTTTCAATACCACAGGCTCTTTGACACCAGAATTGATCGGTGATTTAAAACCGTGTGAGACCCATGCTGCTGTCCCAGGTTCCCTGAGTACTGCAATGTAAAGCTATCGGGACTGGCTGTTTTTCAACAGGACTTAGAATCATAGAATCTTACAGCACAGAAGGAGGCCATTCGGCCCATCGTGCCTGTGCCGGCTCTTTGAAAGAGCTCTCCAATTAGTCCCACTCCCCCCATCTCTTTCCCCATAGCCCTGCAAATTTCTCCTTTTCAGGTATTTATCCAATTCACTTTTGAAAGTTACTATTGAATCTGCTTCCACCGCCCTTTCAGGCAGCGCATTCCAGATCACAACAACTCGCTGCGTGAAAAAAATTCTCCTCATTTCACTGTCAATTACCTTAAATCTGTGCCCTCTGGTTACCAACCCTTCTGCCCCGAAACAATTTCTCCTTATTTACTCTATCAACACCCTTCATGATTTTGAGTGTCTCTATTAAATCTCCTCTTAACCTTCTCTGCTCTAAGGAGAAAAACCTCACGTAACTGAAGTCCCTCATCCCTGGAACCATTCTAGTGAATCTCCTCTGCACCCTCTCCAAGGCCTTGACATCCTTCCTAAAGTGCGGTGCCCAGAATTGGACACAATACTCCAGCTGAGGCCGAACCAGCGTTTTATAAAGGTTTGGCACAACTTCCTTGCTTCTGTACTCTATGCCTCTATTTACAAAGCCAAGGATCCCGTATGCTTTGTTTAACAGCCAAGCTACTTGGGAATCCTAGGAACACCAGCACAACATAAAGGAATCTAGAAACACCGGGACTAATGTTCCCGTTTAGCCGCGTAGCCGTCTGAAGCTCCTGCGTAGGCCGCTTGCCGGTTTCTCAATGGAAAAACTGCGCATGCGCGGAGGTTTGAATGGGCCACGCATCCCCAAAAAAATTACAAGGAACATTGCCCAGGACAATATAAAGGAATCGAGAGACTCAAGCCTTGATCAAGATGTCCAGTCTCTCTAAACATCTATCACCTAAGGCTTTCTATTCTGACCACTTCCGGGTTTTAACGGAGGCGGGACAAGGGGCGGGTTGGGGTTGGGTTTGAGATTTTTAAAGTTTTAACATCTCATCCGACCCCCCAACCCACCGCTTTTTGGGGGGTTACAATTATTTTAAATTTAAATATTTTAATGAGGCTGTCGGCCTCAGATTTAACTCACCTGGCAGGTTTCCCAGGCCTCGGGAAACCCGGCAGCTGAAGGGAGGCGAAGACAGCTTTGGGGAGAAAATTGGAACCTCCCTCTCCCTCCGCCCCGGGATCGGGGATCAGAACCCCTCCCCCAGCCAACGCTCCCAGTAGCAGCTGCAGGCTCACTACCTGGGTCTGTTCCCCACCCGACTGGAAGCCAAGCATGTCAATCAGGCTGACTTCTGGGCGGAGACACCGTCAGAAAGAAGATACGCACGCTGTGGGGTCAAAACTCAGAATTAGAGGAGCGCAGATATCTCGGGGTGGGGGGGGGGCGCGGTTGTGGGGCTGAAGGAGATTACAGAGATAGGGCGGGGCGAGGCCATGGAGGGATTTGAAAACAAGGATGAGAATTTTGAAATCGAGGTGCTGCTTAACCGGGAGCCAATGTAGGTCAGCGAGCACAGGGGTGATGGGTGAACGGGACTTGGTGCGAGTTAGGACACGGGCACCCAATTTTTGGATGACCTCAAGTTTACGTAGGGTAGATCGTGGGAGGCCAGTGAGGAGTGCGTTGGAATAGTCAAGTCTAGAGGTAACAAAGGCATGGACGAGGGTTTCAGCAACAGATGAGCTGAGGCAGGGGCAGAGTTGGGCGATGTTACGGAGGTGGAAGTAGGTGCGGATATGTGGTCGAAAGCTCATTTCAGAGTCAAATATGACACCAAGGTTGTGAACAGTCAACCCCAGACAGATGCTAGGGAGAGGGATGGAGTCAGTGGCTTCAGTCTTCCCAATACTTAGAGGAAATACAGTAAGTTGCTTTGAAGCACAATCACTGCTATGATTTAGGCAAACACAGCTGCCTTTCTTCACACAGCAAGATCCCACAAACAGCAATGAGATGAATAGACCAGTTAATCTGTTGTCAGTGAGTGGGTGTGGGTTGAAGGATGAATGTTGTTCAGGCAAACTCCCTGCTCTTCTTCAAATAATGCCGTGGGATCTTTAACAGCCACCAGAACCACCAGGACAGGACTTGCGTTTAATATCTTATCTAAAGTACAGCAACTCTGGCAATTCAACATTCCAGAAGTACGAGACTGGGGTTTCAGTCTGGACTTTGTGTTCAAGTCTGGAATGGGACTTTGAGCCAACAACCTTCTGATTCAGAGGCAAGGTTGTTACCAGCTGAACCAAGCCAACACTTAGAGCCAAGTAGACAGACATTAGTGTGTGCTGCTCACAATCTGCTAGTCTAGAAATGAGGCCTTCAATAGGTAGCTTGAATTGAAAGCAGCAAATCTCCATTCTACAGCAACAACTTGCATTTATATAGCATCTTTTACATAGTAAAATGTCCCAAGGCGCTTCACAGCACAATTCAGGAGCGATTATTTTGACACTGCGCCACATACATAGATACATAGATACATAGAAGATAGGAGCAGGAGTAGGCCATCCGGCCCTTCGAGCCTGCTCCGCCATTTAATGAGATCATGGCTGATCCTCCAATTCAGTATCCCGTCCCCGCCTTCTCTCCGTAACCCTTAACCCCTTTTGCCTGTAGAAATATATCTAATTCCCTCTTAAATATATTTAATGAGCTGGCGTACACTGCCCTCTGTGGCAATGAGTTCCACAGGTTCACCACCCTCTGAGTGAAGAAATTCCCCCTCATTTCTGTCCTAAATGGTTTAGCCCTTATCCTTAAATTATGTCCTCTAGTTCTGTTCTCACCCGCCAAGGGAAACATTCCTTCTGCATCTAGTCTGTCTAGACCTGTCAGAATTTTATACACTTCTATGAGGTCCCCTCTCAATCTTCTAAACTCCAGTGTGTACATCCCTAAACTACATAGTCTCTCCTCATAGGTCAATCCCGCCATTCCTGGTATCAGCCTGGTGAATCGCCGCTGCACCCCCTCCATGGCAAGAACATCTTTCCTCAGATGAGGCGACCAAAACTGTACACAGTACTCGAGGTGTGGTCTCACCAGTGCCCTGTACAGCTGCAGCAAGGTATCCCTGTTCCTGTATTCCAACCCTTTTGCTATGAAGGCCAGCATACCGTTTGCCTTCTTGATCGCCTGTTGCACCTGCATGCTCGCCTTCAGTGACTGGTGTACAAGAACACCCAGGTCTCTCTGTACTTCCCCCTCTCCCAATTTATTGCCATTTAAATAATAATTTGCCCTCCCGTTCCTGCACCCAAGGTGGATAACTTCGCACTTGTCCACATTATAGTGCATCTGCCATTTATCCGCCCAATCACCCAGTCTGTCCAAATCGCTCTGGAGCTTCCTGGTCTCCTCCTCTGAGCCCACCCCCCCCTCCTAGTTTAGTGTCATCTGCAAATTTGGAAATGCTGCATCCGACTCCCTGATCCAGGTCATTAATGTAAATTGTGAACAGCTGGGGACCCAGGACAGATCCCTGTGGTACCCCACTTGTTACTGCCTGCCATTCAGAAAATGAGCCGTTTATTCCAACTCTCTGTTTTCTATCTGACAGCCAGTTCTCTATCCACGTCAATACTTTCCCCTTTATCCCATGAGCTTCAATTTTCCCTGCTAATCTTTTATGTGGGACCTTATCGAAGGCCTTTTGGAAGTCCAGGTACACCACATCTACTGGCTCTCCCCCATCTATTTTACCAGTTACTCCCTCAAAAAATTCCAATAGATTAGTCAAGCACGATTTACCCTTTGTAAATCCATGTTGACTCTGTCCTATCCTGTCCCCATTTGCTAAGTGCTCCGCTATTTCATCCTTAATGATGGACTCCAGCATTTTGCCCACAACTGATGTAAGGCTTACAGGTCTGTAATTACCTGCTTTTTCCCTACCCCCCTTTTTGAATAGTGGGGTAACGTTAGCTACCCTCCAATCCATGGGCACTGTTCCCGAGTCTAATGAATTCTGAAAAATCATACTTAGTGCATGCGCTATCTCTAGGGCCACCTCCTTCAGCACCCTAGGATGCATGTTATCAGGCCCTGGGGATTTGTCCGCCTTCAATCCCTTTAGCTTCCTTAACACCATATCCTTAGAGATATTGACTTGCGTCAGTTCCTCCTTTGCAAATGTCCCTATTTTTCCCGATATCCCAGGGAGGTTTTTTGTGTCTTCCTTCGTAAAGACTGACCCAAAGTATGCATTTAGTTGGTCTGCCATTTCTTTATTTCCCGTTATATATTCCCCCGTATCTGACTGCAATGGGCCAACTTTGGTTTTCACCAGTCTTTTCCTCTTGATATACTTATAAAAGCTTTTGGAGTTAGTTTTTATATTTTCCGCCAGCTTGCTTTCGTAAGCTATTTTGCCCCTCTTGATTAAGCCCTTTGTCCTCCTTTGCTCTATCTTAAACTGTTCCCAATCTTCCGCTCTGGCGCTTTTTTTGGCTATTTTATACGCCCTATCTTTGGATTTTATGCTGTCTCTAATTTCCCCTGTTATCCACGGTTGAGTCACCTTTTTAGATTTCCTTTTATGCCAGATTGGTATAAACAATTTTTGCAATTTTGTCATTCTATCTTTAAATGCTTGCCATTGTTTATCTACCTCCAGTCCTCCCAGGAACGTTGTCCAATCATACCTACTCAGTTCCCGTCTAATGGCATCATAATTCCCCTTGTTTAAATTCAGGACCTTAGTATCTGAGTCAATTTCTTCGCTCTCCATTTCGAGTGAGAAATCGATCATGTTATGATCGCTCTGACCCAAGGGTCCCCGTACAACAAGATTACTAATTAGTCCCTTCTCATTGCACAGTACCCAGTCCAATATAGCCTGTTCCCGAGTTGGTTCCTCGACATATTGATCCAGATAACCATCCCTTAAACACTCAAGGAATTCCTCCTCCTCATTATTTTTACTGATTAGGCTATTCCAATCTATATGTAAGTTAAAGTCACCTATGATGACAGCTGTGCTCTTATTGCACGCTTCTCTAATTTCCCTCGTGATGCCCTCCCCAACCTCTATTTTACTATTTGGAGGCCTATATACCACTCCTATTAATGTTTTTCGCCCCTCGCTATTTCTTAGCTCCACCCATATAGATTCTGTATTAACTGAGTTAATATCCTTCCTTTCAATTGCATTTATCCCTTCTTTTACCAGCAATGCTACCCCTCCTCCCTTTCTTTTTTGTCGATCCTTCCTAAATACTGAATACCCCTGTATGTTAAGCTCCCAGCCCTGCTCACCCTGCAACCATGTTTCCGTAATCCCAATTAGATCATAATTATTAACCTCTATTTCCACAGCTAATTCATCTACCTTGTTCCTGATGCTTCTCGCATTAAGGTATAAAACCCTCAGGCTTTTTTTATGCTCACATTTTTTATGAATTGGTTTGGCCCTTTGTTTTTTGTTCCTCACCCTTTTACCATTTATTTCTGTCTGCCTTTCACTTTCCTCTATTTCACTACATAGGTTTCTAGCCCCCTGCCATACTAGTTTAAATGCTCCCGAACTGCTTTATCAAAAATTACCCCGAGAACATCAGTTCCATCTTTGCACAGGTGTAGACCGTCCCTTTTGTATAGGTCACACCTACCACAAAACTGGTTCCAATGCCTCAAAAATTTAAAACCCTCCCTCTTACACCACTGCTCAAGCCACGTATTTAGCCTAACTATCCTGTTCTCTGTACTCTTACTAGCACGTGGCACTGGTAGTAATCCAGAGATTACTACCTTCGAGGTCCTACTTTTTAGCTTGGCTCCTAACTCCCTAAATTCTACTTGTAGGACCTCTTCCCTTTTTTTAGCTACGTCGTTGGTACCAACATGTATCACGACAACTGGCTGTTCCCCCTCCCCCTCCAGAATGTAATAAGGAGATATGAGGGCAGGTGACCAAACGCTTGATCAAAGAGCTAGGTTTTAAGGAGTGTCTTAAAGGAGGCGAGGTGTAGAGGTTTAGGGAGTGAATTCCAGAGCTTAGGGCCTAGGCAGCTGAAGGCACGGCCGCCAATGGTGGGGTGTAGGAAATTGAGGATTAAATTCTAGATTTATTGAAGTGAATGGCACCTTGGCCTCATTGAAATATTTGGCTCTTGTGACAAAACATGGTGAGGGACTTTGTGACTTCAGGGTTGACTTTAACTGGAGGGGTGCTTTCGGGGTGGGACGGGAGGTGGAAATCCCTATGGGGGAACTCAGCGTGAAGCCCGGCCTAGTTTAACCCCCAGACCTGAATTAATTTAATCCAGGACAGTCTTCCTGCTCGAGACCGGCGGGCGTGACTTCAGGACCAGCGGGTGGGAATTGGGACAACAGCCCGAGGACACAAGAGGACAGGCCCCGGTATAAAGTTAGCGGTGGGGAGGGGTGGCTTGGCATCCGATGCCAGCGCTGGGAGGGAGAGGCAAGGCCGGGGGCTGGGGAGGCCCAAGGACTCCTGCTCCTGCTCGCCCAAAAGGACTCCACAGACTAAATTTACCTCCTCTGACAACTCCACGACACCAGCCATGGATCGGTTTTCGGCACTCTCGGTTCCAGAAGTTAAAATTCCGTTGTGTCGCCGATGACATCATTGGGCCGCAACCTTTCAATGCAAAGTAGGTTCCTCTCCTGCCTGAATTAAGTTTAGTAAAGATGGTGTGGGGGGGGGGGGGGTGGTGGAAACGCATTGAGGACAAGGCACGACTCTCCCACCCACCCCCCCCCCCCCCCACCACCCCCCCCCCCACCACCCCCCCATCGCCCGCACCATTCCTGTCGGGACGGGGTCGGGGGTTAAAATCTACCCATTCCTCACAAGACAGAAATATTGCATCGTATGTCAATGGACATGTGTTCCTCCAGTGTGACATCTCTACCGGGGAAAGTGGGCTTGGTCTCAATCATAAATGATCTATTGAAGGCCATCAAAAGGGTTGCTGTATCTCTGCCGATAACCAGCTACAAAGTGGTTAAATGTTGGCTGAAAGACAAGAGGGGATTGAATCACTGAGGCACATATGGGTAGATGCTGAGAGGTTGTTTCCCCCTAGCTGGATAGTCTAGAACTAGGGGGCATAGTCTCAGGATAAGGGGTAGGCCATTTAAGACTGAGATAAGGAGGAATTTCTTCACTGAGAGGGTTGTGAATCTTTTGAATTCTCTACCTCAAAGGGCTGTGGATGCTGAATCGTTGAGTATATTCAAGGTTGAGATCGATAGTTTTTTGGACTCTAGGGGAATCGAGGGATATGGAGATCGGGTGGGAAAGTGGAGTTGAGGTCGATGATCAACCATGATCTTATTGAATGGCGGAGCAGGCTCGAGGGGCCGTATGGCCGACTCCTGCTCCTAATTCTTATGTTGTTTTGTTCTTATGTTCATTCTGCCCTTGGATTGGCTACGGTCCAACCACAAGGCAAGATAGTCAAGGATACATACAACCAGCGATTTACTTGTACTTCTTGCGATTTAGTATACTGTATTTGCTGCTCACGATGCGGGCTCCTCTACATTGGGGAGACCAAACGCAGATTGGGTGACCGCTTTCCGGAACACCTTCGTTCAGTCCATAAGGGTGACCCCGAGCTTCCGGTCGCCTGTCACTTTAATTCTCCGCTCCACTCCCACTCTGACCTCACCGTCCTCGGCCTCTTACACTGCTCCAATGAAGCTCAACATAAGCTGGAGGAACAGCACCTCATCTTTCGATTAGGCACTTGACAGCCTTCTGGACTCAACATCGAGGTCAACAATTTCGGACCATAACCTCTGCCCCAATCTTTTTTTTCATTTTTTTTCTCTCTCTCACATGGCAGCTGTCGATCATTCAGCCATTGCCATTTACACTTCATCTAGAGCCATCTTTTGTTTCATAACTTGTCCCATTGCCATCTCCTTTTGTCTCTTAATCTCTCCTGCCTTCCAAAAAAAAGTGTTCTGACGAAGGGTCATCGACCTGAAACGTTAACTCTGTTTCTCTCTCCACAGATGCTGCCTGACCCGCTGAGTATTTCCAGCATTTTCTATTTTTAGTTCAGATTTCCAGCATCCGCAGTATTTTGCTTTTGTATACATACAACCTCGATCATCACACCCTCCATTTACAACGATTTATGGATAAATGTAACCAGACCAAGAGATGACAGGTTTGGCATGAAGGCCACAGACGTGTGTGCAATATATAACATAAATTTACGATCTAAATACATTTGGAGTTACCAAGAGACAGATTTATGTCTGAGGTCAAATTTCAGACCTGACAATATAAATGAATGAAAGACCGTGTATTTATATCGTGCCTATCACACCCTCAAGGGTTGCAAATACAGTACAGTCACATTGTTATGTGGGGAACCTGCAGCATCCCACAAACAGCACTGAGGTAAGTGACCTTTTAACCTTTAGGTTAATCTGTTTTGTGGCTGTGGGAAGAGCTAGGTCTGTTAGGAGTGAAATCAGGAAGCACTTCTTCACACAAAGGGTGGTGGAAATCTCTCCTTCAAAAAGCTGTGGATGTCGGGGGTTAATTGAAAATTTTCGAGACTGAGAATGATAGATTTTTGTTGGGTAAGGGTATCGAGGGATACAGAGCAAAAGCAGGAAAATGGAGTTGAGGTACAGATCAGCCATGATCTGATTGAATGGCGGAGCAGGCTCGAGGGGCTGAATGGGCTCCTCCTGTTCCAGTGTTGGCCAGTACAGGCCCTCGGTTTAATATCTCATCCAATAGACTAACAATTCAGCTCTCCCTCAGAAAAGAAACGAGACTTCCGAGTCAAAAGGTTGTGGGTTCAAGTCCCACACCAGAGACTTGAGCACTAAAATCCAGGCTGACACTCCAGTGGAGTGTTGCACTGTCGGAGGTGCCATCTTTCGGATGAGGCATTAAACTGAGGCCCCCTCTGCTCTCTCAAGTGGACGTAAAAGATCCCATGGCACTATTCGAAGAAGAGCAGAGGAGTTCTCCCCAGTGTCCTGGGCCAATATTTATCCCTCAATCAACATCAATAAAAAAACATTATCTGGTCATTATCACATTGCTGTTTGTGGGAGCTTGCTGTGTGCAAATTGGCTGCCACGTTTCCTACATTACAACAGTGACTCCACTTCAAAAGTACCTCATTGGCTGTAAAGCGCTTTGGGACGTCCTGAGGTTGTGAAGTCCCGTTCACCCAACACCCGCTGTGCTCGCTGACCTACATTGGCTCCTGGTTCAGCAACGCCTCGATTTCAAATCTCTCCATGGCCTCACACCTCCCTATTTCTGTAACCTCCTCCAGCCCTACAACCCCCCGAGATCTCTGCGCTCCTCCAATTCTGGCCTCTTGTGCATACCCGATTTTAATCGCTCCACCATTGGTGGCCGTACCTTCAGCTGCCGAGGTCCTAAGCTCTGGAATTCCCTCCCTAAACCTCTCCGCCTCTCCATCTCTCTCTCCTCCTTTAAGACGCTCCTTAAAAACCTACCTCTTTGACCAAGCTTTTAGTCATAAATGTGAGGTATTACATTTTGGTAGGAAGAATAGGGAGGTGACTTATCACTTCGAGGGTGGGAGTCTAGGTGGGGTAGAGGAGCAAAGGGATCTCGGAGTACAAATACACAAATCACTAAAGGTTGCGACACAGGTTAGCAAGGCCATGAAAAAAGCAAACCAAGCACTAGGGTTTATTTCTAGAGGGATAGAATTGAAAAGTAGGGAAGTTATGCTAAACCTGTATCGAACCTTGGTTAGACCACACTTGGAGTACTGCGTGCAGTTCTGGTCACCATATTATAAAAAGGATATAGAGGCACTGGAGAGGGTGCAGAGAAGATTTACAAGGATGATACCAGAAATGCAAGGGTACATATATCAGGAAAGGATTAACAGGCTGGGTCTCTTTTCTCTTGAAAAAAGAAGGCTGAGGGGTGACCTAATGGAAGTTTTAAATTATGAAAAATTTTGATAGAGTAGATACAGAGAGAATGTTTGCTCTTGTGGAGAAGAGCATAACTAGAGGCCATCAATATAAGATAGTCACCAAGAAATCAAATAGGGAATTCAGAAGGAACTTCTGTACCCAGAGAGTGGTGAGAATGTGGAACTCGCTACCACAGGGAGTGGTTGAAGCGAATAGTATAGAGTCATAACGGCACAGAAGAAGGCCATTCGGCCCATCGAGTCCGTGCCAGCTCTCTGTAGAGCAATCCAGTCAGTCCCATTCCACTGCTCTATCCCCGTAGCCCTGCAAGTTTATTTCCCTCAAGTGCCTATCCAGTCTCCCCTTGAAAACCTTGAGTGTCTCCGCTTCCACCACTTCCGTCGGCAGCGAATTCCAGGTCATCACCACTCGCTGCATAAAAAGGTTTTTCCTCACGTCCCCCCTGTATCTCTTGCCCAAAACCTTAAATCTGTGTCCCTTAGTCCTTGTACCATCAACTAGTGGGAACAGCCTTTCCCTGTCTAGCATATCCAAACCCATCATAATCTTGTAGACCTCTAGCAAATCACCCCTCAACCTCCTTTGCGCTAATGAAAACAAATCCAGCTTCTCCAACCTGTCCTTATAGCTAAGATCCCCCATCCCCAGAACCATTCTGGTAAATCTCCTCTGCTCCCTCTCAAGGGCCTTCACATCCTTCCTAAAGTGTGGTGACCAGAACTGGATGCAATACTCCAGTTGTGGCCTAACCAGCACTTTATAAAGGTTCAGCATAACTTCTCTCTACTTTTGTACTCAATACCTCTATTTATGAAGCCCAAGATCCCATATGCTTTGTTAACCACTCTCTCAATATGTCCTGCCACCTTCAGGGACCTATGCACATTAACTCCCAGGTTCCTCTGTCACTGCACACTCTTTAAAACTGTGCCAGTAAGTATATATTGCCTCTCCCTGTTCCTTCTGCCAAAATGCATCACCTCACACTTCTCTGTATTAAATTCCATCTGCCACTTGTCTGCCCATTCTGCTAGCCTTTCTATGTCCTGCTGCAGTCGATTGGTATCATCCTCACTGTTTGGTATCATTGGCAAATTTAGAAATTCTACTCTGTATTCCAATATCCAGGTCATTTATATATATATCAAAAAAAGCAGTGGCCCCAGCACTGACCCTTGGGGCACACCACTGTCTACCATACTCCAGTCTGAAAAACAACCATTTACCACAACTCGCTGTTTTCTGTCCTTAAGCCAATTCCTTATCCAAGCTGCCACTGACCCACCTATTCCATGAGCCTCAATTTTGTTAACCAGCCTTCTATGTGGTACTTTGTCAAATGCTTTCCTAAAATCCATGTAGACAACATCCATTGCATTCCCTTCACCAATCCTCCCTGTTACTTCATCAAAAACGTCAATTAGATTAGTCAAACACAATTTGCCTTTTACAAATCCGTGTTGGCTCTCCTTAATTAGCTTAAACCTCTCCGAGTGCCCGTTAATTTTTTCTGAGATTATTGTTTCTAAAACTTTACCCACCACTGATGTTAAACTGGGACTGTGCTTACACCTTTTCTTGAACAATGGTGTCACATTTTTAGAATAGTATAGATATATTTAAGGGCATGCTTATGAGGGAGAAGGGAATAGAGGGTTATGCTGATAGATTTAGATGAGGAAAGATGGGAGGAGGCTTGAGTGGAGCATAAACGCCGGCATGGACTGGTTGGACCGAATGGCCTGTTTCTGTGCCGTATATCCTGTGTAATTTGCCCGAATTTCTCCGTATGTGGCTCGGTGTCAAATTTTTGTTTGATAATCGCTCCTGTGAGGCGCCGTGGGACATTTTACTACGTTAAAGGCGCTATATATATGTTAAAGGCAACACGGTGGCATAGTGGTTAGCACTGGTGCCTCACAGCGCCAGAGACCCGGGTTCGAATCTGACCTCGGGTGACTGTCTGTGTGGAGTTTGCACATTCTCCCCGTGTCTGCGTGGGTTTCCTCCGGGTGCTCCGGTTTCCTCCCACAGTCCAAAAATGTGTGGGTTAGGTTGATTTGGCTATGATAAATTGACCCTTAGTGTTAGGGGGGATTAAATATGTGGGGTTATGGGGATAGGATGGGATATGTTAAGGGGAATTAAATACGTGGGGTTACGGGGGTAGGGTGGGATATGTGTACTGTGGGGATTAAAGCAGGGACAGGGTACTGGATTTGGATGATCAGCCATGATCGTATTGAATGGCGGAGCAGGCTCGACGGGCAGAATGGCCTACTCCTGCTCCTAGATTCTATGTTTCTATGTTTATATAAATACAAGTCTTTCTTGCCCAGTGGCCCTCCCTGTCAATCACCCACAGTCCCCGCCCCCTGAGCCTGGCCCCGCCCCCTCCCTGTCAATCACCCGCAGTCCCCGCCCCCTGACCCAAACCCCGTCCCGAGCCTAACCCCGCCCCCTGAGTCTGGCCCCGCCCCTCTCTCTGTCAATCACCCGCAGTCCCCGCCCCCTGAGCCTAACCCCGCCCCCCGAGCCTGGCCCCGCCCCTCCCTGTCAATCACCCACAGTCCCCGCCCCCCTGAGCCTGGCCCCGCCCCTCTCTGTCAATCACCCGCAGTCCCCGCCCTCTGAGCCAAACCCCGCCCCCTGAGCCTAACCCCGCCCCCCTCTCTCTGTCAATCAGCCGCAGTCCCCGCCCTCCCTCCGGGTCCCGCCCTCTCTCCAGGCCCCGCCCCCGGGCCCAGTGACGGGCCGCGGCCTCGGGAGACCGGTTGCCGGGAGCGGGAATCGGGGATCGGGAATCGGCGGCGGGGCTTGGTGCCGCGATGGGCCGCCTGTTGCAGCCGCTGAGCGAGGCCCAGCTGAGGCGGCTGGAGGAGCACCGGTACAGCGCGGGGGGCCGCTCGCTGCTCGAGCCGCCGCTCCAGCTCTACTGGGCCTGGCTCCTGGGCCTCGTCCCCGCCTGGCTGGCGCCCAACGCCATCACCATTATCGGCCTTGCCGTCAACCTGGCCAGCAGCCTGCTGCTCGTCTACTACTGCCCGGGGGGCCGCGAGCAGGTGAGCCCGGGGCCGGGGGAGGGGAGCGGGGAGCGGGGCCGCCTGAAACCCGGCCCGGCCCGGCCCCGGGCCTGTGAGACTGATCCCGGTCCGAGTGTCTGATCCCGGTCCGAGTGTCTGATCCCGGTCCGAGTGTATCTGATCCCGGTCCGAGTGTCTGATCCCGGTCCGAGTGTCTGATCCCGGTCCGAGTGTCTGATCCCGGTCCGAGTGTCTGATCCCGGCCCGAGTGTCTGATCCCGGTCCGAGTGTCTGATCCCGGCCCGAGTGTCTGATCCCGGCCCCGGGCCCCGGGCCCGAGTGTCTGATCCCGGTCCGAGTGTCCGATCCCGGCCCCGGGCCCCGGGCCCGAGTGTCTGATCCCGGTCCGAGTGTCTGATCCCGGCCCGAGTGTCTGATCCCGGCCCCGGGCCCCGGGCCCGAGTGTCTGATCCCGGTCCGAGTGTCTGATCCCGGCCCCGGGCCCCGGGCCCGAGTGTCTGATCCCGGTCCGAGTGTCTGATCCCGGCCCGAGTGACTGATCCCGGTCCGAGTGTCTGATCCCGGCCCGAGTGTCCGATCCCGGCCCCGGGCCCCGGGCCCGAGTGTCTGATCCCGGTCCGAGTGTCTGATCCCGGCCCGAGTGACTGATCCCGGTCCGTGTGTCTGATCCCGGCCCGAGTGACTGATCCCGGTCCGTGTGTCTGATCCCGGGTCCGTGTGTCTGATCCCGGCCCGAGTGACTGATCCCGGTCCGTGTGTCTGATCCCGGGTCCGAGTGTCTGATCCCGGTCCGTGTGTCTGATCCCGGGTCCGAGTGTCTGATCCCGGTCCGTGTGTCTGATCCCGGGTCCGTGTGTCTGATCCCGGTCCGTGTGTCTGATCCCGGGTCCGAGTGTCTGATCCCGGGTCCGAGTGTCTGATCCCGGTCCGTGTGTCTGATCCCGGGTCCGTGTGTCTGATCCCGGGTCCGTGTGTCTGATCCCGGCCCGAGTGACTGATCCCGGGTCCGAGTGTCTGATCCCGGTCCGTGTGTCTGATCCCGGGTCCGAGTGTCTGATCCCGGGTCCGAGTGTCTGATCCCGGTCCGTGTGTCTGATCCCGGGTCCGTGTGTCTGATCCCGGGTCCGTGTGTCTGATCCCGGCCCGAGTGACTGATCCCGGTCCGTGTGTCTGATCCCGGCCCGAGTGACTGATCCCGGTCCGTGTGTCTGATCCCGGGTCCGAGTGTCTGATCCCGGTCAGTGTGTCTGATCCCGGTCCGTGTGTCTGATCCCGGTCCGTGTCTGATCCCGGCCCGAGTGTCTGATCCCGGTCAGTGTGTCTGATCCCGGTCAGTGTGTCTGATCCCGGTCCGTGTCTGATCCCGGCCCGAGTGTCTGATCCCGGTCCGAGTGTCTGATCCCGGTCCGAGTGTATCTGATCCCGGGCCCGAGTGTCTGATCCTGGTCCGAGTGTCTGATCCCGGTCCGAGTGTCTGATCCCGGTCCGAGTGTATCTGATCCCGGGCCCGAGTGTCTGATCCCGGTCAGTGTGTCTGATCCCGGTCCGTGTCTGATCCCGGCCCGAGTGTCTGATCCCGGTCCGAGTGTCTGATCCCGGTCCGAGTGTATCTGATCCCGGGCCCGAGTGTCTGATCCTGGTCCGAGTGTCTGATCCCGGTCCGAGTGTCTGATCCCGGTCCGAGTGTATCTGATCCCGAGCCCGAGTGTCTGATCCTGGTCCGAGTGTCTGATCCCGGTTCGTGTCTGATCCCGGGCCCGAGTGTCTGATCCTGGTCCGAGTGTCTGATCCCGGTCCGAGTGTCTGATCCCAGTCTGTGTGTCTGATCCCGGTCCGAGTGTCTGATCCCGGTCCGTGTCTGATCCCGGGCCCGAGTGTCTGATCCTGGTCCGAGTGTCTGATCCCAGTCTGTGTGTCTGATCCCGGGCCCGAGTGTCTGATCCCGGTCTGTGTGTCTGATCCCGGGCCCGAGTGTCTGATCCCGGCCCGAGTGTCTGATCCTGGTCCGAGTGTCTGATCCCGGTCCGAGTGTCTGATCCCAGTCTGTGTGTCTGATCCCGGTCCGAGTGTCTGATCCCGGCCCCGAGTGTCCGATCCCGGTCCGAGTGTCTGATCCCGGTCCGTGTCTGATCCCGGCCCGAGTGTCTGATCCCGGTCCGTGTGTCTGATCCAGGTCCGTGTATCTGATCCCGGTCCGTGTATCTGATCCCGGTCCGTGTGTCTGATCCCGGTCCGTGTGTCTGATCCCGGTCCGTGTGTCTGATCCAGGTCCGTGTGTCTGATCCCGGTCCGTGTATCTGATCCCGGTCCGTGTGTCGGATCCCGGTCTGTGTGTCTAGAACGAAGTCTCAGAATACGGGGCAGGACATTTAGGACTGAGATGAGGAGAAATTTCTTCACTCAGAGGGTGGTGAACCTGTGGAATTCTCTACCACAGAAGGTTGTGGAGGCCAAGTCACTGAATATATTTAAGAAGGAGATAGATAGATTTCTACACACAAAAGGCATAAAGGGGTATGGGGAGAGAGCGGGAATATGTTATTGAGATAGAGTATCAGCCATGATCATATTGAATGGCGGAGCAGGCTCGAATGGCCGACTCCTGCTCCTATTTTTCTGTGTTTCTATGAGATGCAGGCCGGGGGGGGGGGCAGCGGTTTGGTCTTGGGGTGTGGAGTCAGTGCCCCATCTGGGGCGAGGAGTTTGTTCAGATTGCACCCTGGTTAAAAAAAAATGCAGGGCTGCCTTTCTAGTTTTGTGTACAAGCGACATTTTGAATGCAAAAAATGTGTGTTTGCGTCTCTTTGGGAAAGGGCAGATTTCCGATACATTTCCATGGACGTATACAACAGTAGGAGGAAATGCTGTGTTCACTCTCCTGTCATCAGACACCAATCTTACTGCGGAGAAGTGATTGTCTTCCAAATCTCTAATTGCACCCTTCTGTGAATGAGGGAGAAGGTTTGGAAACCAGATTCGAGCGCCAGTTTTCTGGCAATAATCGGCCAGTCATAGATAAGGCCTCAATGTTATCTGCACTTAAGAGTTTGCCCATTGCAAGCGTTTTAAAAAATATCAGCAGCTAAACAAAGGAGGCCTTTTACCTGTAATCAGCTGCCCTTTGGAAAGCAGCAGGTAGTGGGGTGGGAATTGGGGGCAGTGTCTATGCGCGAGTCATCCAAGCTGGCTTTTGCTCGTGCACACACTTTAAATCCGCCCCGCTGCTAATTCAACTTTTCTTTTGCCTGCGTGCCTCTTGTTGCCACCACCTGTGTGCGAACTGGATTGTGGAGCTTCTAATTCAGACCAGAAGCTGTAAATGTAACACTTACTTCATGTAGTAATTTCCTGCCATGCCTTTTCTGTCACGCCTGCCCGTCACACCTAACAATGAACCTATCTAATCAAACATGCCTCTCACCGAGTCCTCCCAATTCCATCTCCAAGGTAGGTCATATTCTGGCCTCTTGCGCATCCCTGATTTTCTTCATCCCACCATTGGTGGCCTGCCTTCGGCTGACTGGGTCCGAAACTCTGGAATTCCCTCCTTAAACCTTTCTGCCTCTCCAACTCTCTTTCCTCCTTTAAGACATTCTTTGGCTTTTGGTCACTTGTCCCAATACCTCCTCGTGTGGGTCGGTGTCAAATTTTTGTCTGATTTACGTTCAAGGTGCTATATAAATGCAAGTTGTTGTTGTGGTGCTGTTCTCCATCCACTTGAGTCTAAGAAAACCAGACTTCGCCCACCCCCGCACCAAGTGCCGATACCTCCTCCCTCACCCACTCTCGCTGACTGTCCGCAACCTCAATTACCGCCTCCTCCGTTCTCCCACTCCATCCCCCGCTGCTCTCTGCAACTTATCTCGACCCCTTATGAGCCATCAGGGCTGGAACATTCAGACAGATAAAGCCAAGAAGTAAGAAATACAAACACAGATCGAACTGTCCTGTCTGAACTTGGTGGGAGAGAGGCGTGTCAGGGCTCCCAACCCACGCCTGGCCCATGAGCTGTAGTTTGGACACCCCTGGGTTATAGCAGTGAACCCTGTTATAGGCAACGGGTCAGGGTAAAGTCACTTTGAAGCAGACCTACATCACACGATCAACTCATTACTGAGCCCAAAAATAAATCTACCTTCGTAAATCCTGAACTTTCAGTTTGTATCGGCAAGCGATCCCGTCTATTGGTGGTAAATAGATGGCGGTGGACCCACATTGGATCCCGGTCCGGCAACGCCTCAAATTTAAAATTCTCATCCTTGTTTTCAAATCCCTCCATGGCCTCGCCCCCTCCCTATCTCTGTAACCTCCTCCAGCCCCACAACCCCCCTGAGATCTCTGCGCTCCTCCAGTTCTGGCCTCTTGCGCATCCCCGACTTCCTTCGCTCCACCATTCCCTCCCTAAACCTCTCCGCCTCTCTCTCTCGCTCCTTAAAACCCACCTCTTTGGCCAAGCTTTTGGTCACCTGTCCTAATTTCTCCTTATGTGGCTTGGTGTCAAATTTCCTGTGAAGAGCAATGGGATGTTTTACTACGTTAAAGGTGCTATTTATAATCTATATTAATGACCTAGATGAAGGGACCGAGTGTAATGTATCCAAGTTTGCTGATGATACAAAGCTAGGTGGGACAGTAAGCTGTAAGGAGAACACAAAGAGTCTGCAAAGGGATATTGATAGACTGAGTGGGCAATAAGGTGGCAGATGGAGTATAATGTAGGGAAATGTGAGGTTATTCACTTTGGTAGGAAGAATAGAAAAACAATTTTTTTAAATGGTGAGAAACTTTCAAATGTTGGTGTTCAGAGAGATTTGGGTGTCCTCATGCAAGAAACACAGAGAGTTAGCATGCAGGTTCAGCAAACAATAAGGAAGGCAAATGGCATGTTGGCCTTTATTGCAAGGGGGTTGGAGTATAAGAGTAAGGAAGTCTTGCTACAATTGTATAGGGCGTAGGTGAGACCACACCTGGAGTACTGTGCACAGTTTTGGTCTCCTTATCTAAGGAAGTATATACGTGCCTTGGAGGCGGTGCAACAAAGGTTCACTAGATTGATCCCTGGGATGAGAGAGTTGTCCTATGATGAGAGATTGTGTAGAATGGGCCTATACTCTCTGGAGTTTAGAAGAATGAGAGGTGATCTCATTGAAACATACAAGATTCTGAGGGGGATTGACAGGGTAGATGCTGAGAGGCTGTTTCCCCTGGCTGGAGTGTCTCGAACTGGGGGGCATAGTCTCAGGATAAGGGGTAGACCATTTAAGACCGAGATGAGGAGGAATTTCTTCACTCAGAGGGTTGTGAATCTTTGGAATTCTCTGCCCCAGAGGACTGAATGCTGAGTTTTTGAGTATATTCAAGGCTGAGATAGATAGATTTTTGGACTCTAGGGGAATTGAGGGATACGGAGATCGGGCGGGAAAGGGAATTGAGGTCGAAGATCAGCCATGATCTTATTGAATGGTGGAGCAGGCTCGAGGGGCCGTATGGCCGACTCCTGCTCTTAATTCTTATATTTCTTATGTTCTTAAATGCAAGTTGTAGTTGATGCCTTTCTGTCTTAATATGGCTCATTTGTGATGAAGCTAAAGTAGGGATTGCAAGCGCCATAAACCAGGGGTAGACTGTAATTTGCAGGCGGAACGTGATCAGGACAGTATGCTTGGATATAAGCTGAGAAAGATTGTGCTCTGTGATACAGAATCATTGGTTTTAAATGTTTAAACAGAGTGTCTCGTCAGCAGAACCCCGGCATAGACCAGTTGGGCCGAATGGCCTGTTTCTGTGCTGTACATTGTATGTAATTCTATGTGAAAGATCCCATGGCACTATGTCGAAGAAGAGCAGGGGAATTCTCCCCGTTGTCCTGGCCAATATTTATTCCTCAACCAACATCACTAAAAAACAGATTCTCTGGTCATTATCACAGTGCTGTTTCTGGGATTTGCTGTGCGCAACCTGACTGCTGCACTTCCTATATTACAACAGTGACTGCACTTCAAAAGTACTTCATACCACGTGAAGGGCTTTGGTTGTGAAAGACACTCTATAAATGCAAGTCTTACTTTCTTTTAATAGAATGGCAGAGCAGGCTCGAGGGGCTGAATGGCCTGCTCCCGTTCCTGTGTCTGCCCCATGGAGATTTGATTGCAACGTGCATACCCACATGATAGCAAGGTTTAAAAATAAAACCTTAAAATCTTGTTTCAAAGCACCGAGCCAAGGATCAAACTTTCAGTTTGCTACGGTGCTTAAAGGGTTAATAGTACACCCAGTCGCTCTCCCGTGGAGTTATGACTAAATGTAGACGTATGTGAGCTAGGCTTAGAGGGCGTGGGGATAATTGCACCAGGACGTATAGACGTAATTGAATCCCCATTTTAAAGTCGTACATTCCGTTATCAAACTAAAGAAAAAGACAATATTATCATAGAATTATACAGCACAGAAGGAGGCCATTCGGCCCATCGTGCCTGTGCCGGCTCTTTGGTCGAGCTCTCCAATTAGTCCCACTCCCCCTGCTCTTTCCTCACAGCCCTGCAAATTTTCTCCTCTTCAAGTATTTATCCAATTCCCTTTTGAAAGCTACTATTGAATTTGCTTCCACCGCCCTTTCAGGCAGTGCGTTCCAGATCACAACAGCTCGCTGCGTTAAAAACATTCTCCTCATCTCCCCCCTGGCTCTTTTGCCGATTATCTTAAATCTGTGTCCTCGGGTTACCGACCCTCCTGCCAGAGGAAACCGTTTCTCCCTGTCTACTATATCCAAACCCCTCATGATTTTGAACGCCTCTGTTAAATCTCCCCTTAACCTTCTCTGCTCCAAGGTGAACACTCCCAGCCTCTGTAGTCCCTCCACGTAGATTTAGAATCCATCCCTCATACCATCTCTGTCTGTATGCCCCAATCCACAGTTTGTAGGTGTGCTTGCGAAGTGAGATTTATAACTGGTCCTCATTTTAGATTTATTAGGTTTTATGGTAGTAAATTCCAGAATGTGAATTCAGGAGAAGGGTTTGTTCTGTAATAAACATTAATTGCCGTACGCTCTAGCCTTCTCACTTTTTAATGATTGATTTGTATCAAATTTCCACAACCCCAGTGCATTCCTACCTGATTATAATCCTATCACATCCATTTGCTATTTCCCGGTGCTGTTGCAGCATGTCCCTTTGCACGTAATTCCAGGTAGATGCTTTATCCTATTTTCATACGTAATACAAGAACAGGATTCCAGTGAGTGTGGATTTTACACAGGATATGCAGGGGGTGGGGGGCGATGGATATGCAGGGGGCGGGGGGGGGGGCGATGGATATGCAGAGAGGGGGGCGATGGATATGCAGAGAGGGGGGCGATGGATATGCAGAGGGGGGCGATGGATATGCAGAGGGGGGCGATGGATATGCAGAGAGGGGGGCGATGGATATGCAGAGGGGGGCGATGGATATGCAGAGAGGGGGGCGATGGATATGCAGAGAGGGGGGCGATGGATATGCAGAGAGGGGGGCGATGGATATGCAGAGAGGGGGGCGATGGATATGCAGAGAGGGGGGCGATGGATACGCAGAGAGGGGGGCGATGGATACGCAGAGAGGGGGGGCGATGGATATGCAGGGGCGGGGGGGGATGGATATGCAGAGGGGGCGATGGATATGCAGGGGCGGGGGGGGGGATGGATATGCAGGGGGCGGGGGGGGGATGGATATGCAGAGAGGGGCGATGGATATGCAGGGGCGGGGGGGGATGGATATGCAGAGAGGGGGGCGATGGATATGCAGGAGTGGGGGGGATGGATATGCAGGGGGTGGGGGGGGATGGATATGCAGGGGGCGGGGGGCGATGGATATGCAGAGAGGGGGGCGATGGATATGCAGGGGTGGGGGGGGATGGATATGCAGGGGGCGGGGGGGCGATGGATATGCAGGGGGCGGGGGGGGATGGATATGCAGGGGGCAGGGGCGATGGATATGCAGGGGCGGGGGGGGTGGATATGCAGAGAGGGGGGCGATGGATATGCAGGGGTGGGGGGGATGGATATGCAGGGGGCGGGGGGCGATGGATATGCAGGGGTGGGGGGGGGATGGATATGCAGGGGGCGGGGGGCGATGGATATGCGGGGGGCGGGGGGCGATGGATATGCAGGGGGCGGGGGGGGATGGATATGCAGGGGGCGGGGGGCGATGGATATGCAGGGGGCGGGGGGGGCGATGGATATGCAGGGGGCGGAGGCGATGGATATGCGGGGGGCGATGGATATGCAGGGGGCGGGGGGGCGATGGATATGCAGGGGCGGGGGGGGGATGGATATGCAGGGGGCAGGGGCGATGGATAGGCGGGGGGCGATGGATATGCAGGGGGCGGGGGGGGGGATGTATATGCAGGGGGGCAGGGGGCGATGGATATGCAGGGGCGGGGGGGATGGATATGCAAGGGGCGGGGGGCGATGGATATGCAGGGGGCGGGGGGCGATGGATATGCAGGGGGCGGGGGGGGATGGATATGCAGGGGGCGGGGGGCGATGGATATGCAGGGGGTGGGGGGCGATGGATATGCAGGGGGCGGGGGGCGATGGATATGCAGGGGGGGGGGGCGGGGGGGGCGGGAGCGATGGATATGCAGAGAGGGGGGCGATGGATATGCAGAGAGGGGGGCGATGGATATGCAGAGAGGGGGGCGATGGATATGCAGGGGGCGGGGGGGGCGATGGATACGCAGAGAGGGGGGCGATGGATATGCAGAGAGGGGGGCGATGGATATGCAGGGGGTGGGGGGGCGATGGATATGCAGGGGGTGGGGGGGGCGATGGATATGCAGAGAGGGGCGATGGATATGCAGAGAGGGGGGTGATGGATATGCAGAGAGGGGGGCGATGGATATTGCCAATATATCCTTCCTGAGGTGCGGTGCCCAGAACTGAATGCAGTTACTCCAGAAGGGGTCTAACCAGAGCTTTATACAACTGTCTCTTCTTCTTAGGCAGTCCCTCGGAACCGAGGATGACTTAAAGGGTGGAAGGTGCCTGTGCGTGAATTCTTTTAAACTGTAGCATAACCTCCACTACTTTGTATTCCAGCCCTCTTGAGATGAAGGTTAACATTCCATTAGCTTATTTAATTATTTTTTGTAGCTGTCCACTAGTTTTTAGTGATTTCTGTACACGGATCCCTAAATCTCTCGGCTCCACCACAGTTTGTCACCATTTAGAAAATACTCTGATCGATCTTTCTTAGGTCCAAAGTGGATGACCTCACACTTTCCCCACATTAAACTCCCATCTGCCACAGTTTTGCCCACTCACTTAATCCATCAATGTCCCTTTGCAACTTTCTGCTGCCATCTGCACAACTTAATGTTCCCCCTAA
Organism: Squalus acanthias; assembly: GCA_030390025.1. Classification (NCBI taxonomy): domain Eukaryota; kingdom Metazoa; phylum Chordata; class Chondrichthyes; order Squaliformes; family Squalidae; genus Squalus; species Squalus acanthias. The sequence continues at coordinate 333,902 of JASTWF010000229.1, forward strand.
TCTGGTGTTGTCAGCAAACTTGGTGCTGATGCCAATTGGAGTAGATATCCATTATCCCTACTCTCTCTGCCTCCTCCCTCCTAACCAATAACCCATGTCAAAGAGTTGCCTCCAATTTCCATGCGCTCTCGTATGTCGGGAGGGAGTGATGGGCAATGTTCCCTCTAATTTTTTTTTGTGCGCGGTCCCTTTAAATTTGCTGTGCGGCCGCACAGGCGGGCTATCTTTTCCAGCGGCAAAAGCTGGTGAGCGGCCCGCGCGGGACCTCCCGATCGATCCGCGCACCTTAGGGGGAACGTTGGTACTGTTTCTCTTCATGATACAATTGTGAATCATGCAGAATGTAATCAGGCTGCGGTTTGTCACAGACTATAGTGAGTGTCTCTTGCAAAGTCTGCCATTGTAACTGACCCTTCCCCTGTGCTTTCATTTGTTCTCTATCGTTACATCTGAAGCGAATAAAAATATAATTGAGATTAAATAAAGTACTGCAAATGATAGATTAGGGCAGAACTTTGAAGAGTATCTGGAAGTCCACCACATCTTCTATAACTTGGGAAAGTACTGATGTATGGGCAATGTGATGGACGTTGGAAGGGTGAGAGGGAGCACATCTCTTGGGGAGAGGGTGAACGTCAACACATTTCCAAGGAGTATGCAAGTAAGAGACAGTGAAGACAAGGGGAGGGTTGGAGGTGTGCCCTCCAGCACCAGAACCTTAATTAGAGTTCTGAGAACAGAGGGTCTGACCGACCCGATGATGATAAGACCTGATGTCGGTCAAAGTGGTCGAACTGAATGGAGGGGGGCTTGGAGGGAGATGGGGGAGTTGGAGGGAGATGGGGGGAGTTGGAGGAAGGGGGGGGGGAGTTGGGACAGGGAGGTGGGAGTTGGAGGGGGAGGGCGGGTTGGATGGAGAAGAAGGTGTTTAGAGGGGGGAGGTGGTTTCTTTACCATGGTCATCGAGTTGGGGCAAAGTGAGCCAAAGGGATCAGCGTTCTCTAGGAGAATTAGCCACTGATTTGTCACGGCAGGAGAGGGAAAGAGGAATGATGGAAGTCAAGAGGGACCAATGGAGTGGCTGCAGGATGACATTAGTTGATGCTTTATTTCAGTCAAGTTCTGAACATTTAACTAAGTAGTGGGTTTTACCAAGATTACAGCACAGGTGAAAGTGGTGCGGACAGGCTCAGGCAGCAGAGGGCAGGAAGACTAGAGACGAGATGATCATCATATCTGATGTAAGGGGCAGAGTGAAGAGTGAGGTCCTCCAATCCAGTAATCGCATTGCCTACTCCCATCACCGTGCCATCAGCTCTTCTCAAACCGCAGGACCTGAGCTATTTCGAAGGCCTGTAAGCAAAAGGCGGTGGTTATGATCTGAGGTTATGGAACTCAATGTTGAGTCCGGAAGGCTGCAAAGTGCCTCATTGAAAAATGAGGTGCTGTTCCTCGAGCTTGACTTGAGCTTCATAAAAGGATGATAAGAAGTTGGCCATTGGGAAACAAAAATAATGCACGATGGTTTCGGGAAGGGATGCGTCACACTGTAATATTGACACCAGAATACCAACAAGCTCAGCAAGGGACCCGAGTCAAGATTGTAGTGTGCAGGGCAGAGTAAGATTTAGTTTAGCGTGTGGTGCAGAACTCGGGAAAAACTTTTGTACATTGTTTCCTCTAGCGCTGGAGATCAGTCCTGTACGATGACTCAGCGAGCAGTTTGTAAACCTTTCTCGATGGGCATTGCATCAACACTAGCAGAACAGGCTGTAGTTTCCGGATTTATTTATTTGAGCTTTATGCAACATTGCTGAAACCCTCATCCATGCCTTTGTTACCTCCAGACTCGACTATTCCAACGCTCTCCTGGCCGGCCTCCCACCTTCCTCCCTCCGTAAACTTCAGCTCATCCAAAACTCTGCTGCCCGTGTCCTAACTCGCACCAAGTCCCGTTCACCCATCACCCCCTGTGCTTCCTGACCTACATTGGCTCCCGGTCCGGCAACACCTCGATTTAAAAATTCTCATCCTTGTTTTCAAATCTCTCCGTGGCCTCGCCCCACCCTATCTCTGTAATCTCCTCCAGCTCCAGAACCCCCCAGGATCTCTGTGGTCCTCCAATTCTGGCCTCTCGCGCATCCTCGGTTTTAATCGCTCCACCATTGGCGGCCGTGCCTTCAGCTGTCAAGGCCCTAAGCTCTGGAATTCCCTCCTGTAACCTCTCTGCTTTCTACACATGATGCTAAATGCTAACGGGTTCACGTGGATAGGATTGTGGAAAAACTGGACCTTACCCAGTGCAATCTTTCCTATCTGACTTTGCGTGTGCAGGAGTTGTGTAGCTAGAATGAGCTAGGTGCGTTTTGTTGAGTGTGCACTGGCTGATAACGGTTGTTGTTGGAACTCTGGGTTTGTGATAAGGGGAGCAGAGTTCAGATTCCAGACTCCATCAAGTCCTGTGTATAGAGAGAGAGAAAAGAAATTGCATACCTCCCCCCGCCCCCCATAGAACTTGTATTTCTACAGCGCCTTTCACGACCTCAGGACATCCAAAGTGCTTTACAGCCAATGAAATACTTTTGAAGTGTAGTCACTGTTGTACTGTAGGAAACGCAGCAGCCAATTTGTGCACAGCAAGCTCCCAAAAACTGCAATTAAATAAATGACCTGGAAATGTGTTTCTTTAGTGATGTTGATTGAGGGATAAATATTGGCCAGGAAACCGGGGAGAACTCCCCTGCTCTTCTTCAGATAGTGCCATTGGATCTTTTACGTCCACCTGAGAGGGCAGAGGGGGCCTCGGTTTAACGTCTCATCCGAAAGACGGCACCTCTGACAGTGCAGCACTCCCTCAGTACTGGAGTGTCAGCCTAAATTTTGTGCTCAAGTCTCTGGAGTGGGACTTGAACCCACAACCTACTGACTCAGAGAGGCGAGAGCGCTACCCACTGAGCCACGGCTGACACTTAAAAGGTGTATCAGGAACAGGAGTGGGCCATTCAGCCCCTCGAGCCTGTTCCGCCATTCAGTTAGACCACGGCTGATCTGACTGGTACTAAGCACTGTATTAAGCAGTCTCTTGAGGAGTTAGCTCGTGTTGGACCATTTAATCTGTGACCTGGTATTCTCCCTTTTAACAGGCACCAGCGTACGTGTACGTGCTGTGCGGTCTGGGATTATTTATTTACCAATCTTTGGACGCCATCGATGGGAAACAAGCCAGAAGAACCAACAGCAGCTCTCCGCTTGGGGAGCTTTTTGACCATGGCTGTGATTCCTTTTCCACAGGTACGTGGGGGTAGAGGAACAGCGGGATCTGGGGCTACAGATACACTGATCACTGAAAGTAGGACGCAGGTTAATAAGGCCATTAAAAAAAAAAGCAAACCAACCACTGGGGTTCATTTCTAGAGGGATAGAATTGAAAAGCAGAAAAGTTATGTTAAACTTGTATAGAATCTTGGTTAGGTCACACTTGGAGTACTGCGTACAGTTCTGGTCGCCATATTATAAAAAGAATATAGAGACACTGGAGAAGGTGCAAAAAACATTAATTAGAATGATACCAGAACTGAGAGGTTATACCTATCCGGAAAGATTGAACAGGCTGATTCTATTTTGCCTCTCCCAGGAGATCACATGGCTCCGGGTGAGTGGGGATTGTATAATATTGTTATATATAAATCATCACTACTGTGTGGGAGAGGCTGGATTGACCAGTGGGTCTTTTCCCGTCCGTCTTTGTTCGCATAAAACCTTGGTTACTCCACACTGTGAACGGTTCTGGTCTCCATATTATAAAAAGGATATAGGGGCACTGGAGAAGGTGCAAAAAAGATTTACTAGAATGATAGCAGAATTGAGAGCTTATACCCATCAGGAAAGATTGAACAGGCTGGGGCTCTTTTCTCGAGAAAAGAGAAGACTGAGGGGTGACCTGATAGAGATCTTTAAGATTATGATAAGGTAGACGTAGAGAAGATGTTTCTACTTGCGGGTGAGACCAGAACTAGGGGCCGTAAATATAAGATAGTTACTAATAAATCCAATCGGGAATTCAGGAGAAACTTCTTTACCCAGTGAGTGGTGAGAATGTGGAACTCGCTCCCACAGGGAGTGGTTGAGGTGAATAGCATAGATGCATTTAAGGGGAAGCTGGATAAACACATGAGGGAGAAAGGAATAGAAGGTTATGTTGATAGGGTGAGATGAAGAGGGGTGGGAGGAGGCTCGTGTGGAGCAGAAACACCGGCACGGACCAGTTGGGCCGAATGGTCAGTTTCTGTGCTGTAAATACTTCGTAGTCTCATTCCAATTCCGGCAGCAAATGTGTTTGAGTGATGGACCAGAGCACCTCCGCTGACTGCCAGAGAAAGCAGGAGCTCGCAATCGGGTCAGAGTTTGTTTCTGATCCCTTTAAAAGCCATCTTCTCTGCGAACTTTAATAAACTCTCTCGTAACTGCAACTTAGAGCGCTGACGGTGAGCCTTGTAGTGCTTTCTCCTGTCGCGTTGTAACTCTGTTGCTCCTTTTTCTTTCTTGTAGTTATTGTTGGCTTGGGCACCTGCCTGGCCGTTCGCCTGGGAAACGAGAGCGACCTGATGTTCTTCTGCTGTTTTATCGGCGTCTTTATGTTCTACTGCGCTCACTGGCAGACCTACGTTTCCGGGTCCCTACGATTTGGCAAGTAAGTCCGCATGTTTTATTTTCCCCTCCCCACCCCCACATATTCCACATGCAGGATCTGCCCATGGGGATAGTCCTCTCTCGTGCGGGGAAGGTAGGGAGGAGGGAGGTTATGTGTCCAAGAATGTAGCTGCATGAACAAAAGGCAGAAGTAACTGAGCGTGAGTGCAGAGCTGGACATTGACTTCAGGTGCATTTCGTACAGAACACACTTGGAGTACTGTGAACGGTTCTGGTCTCCTTATCATAAAAAGGAAATAGAGGCACTAGAGAAGGTGCAAGAAAAAGATTTACTAGAATGATACCAGAATTGAGAGGTTATACCAATCAGGGAAGGTTGAACAGGCTGGGGCTCTTTTCTGTAGAAAAGAGAAGACTGAGGGGTGGCCTGATCGAGGTCTTTAAGATTATGAAGGGGCTTGATAGGGTAGACGTAGAGAAGATGTTTCCGCTTGTGGGGGAGTCCAGAACTAAGGGCCATAAATATAAGATAGTCACCAAGAAATCGAATAGGGAATTCAGAAGAAACTTCTTTGCTTAAAGAGTGGTGAGAATGTGGAACTCGCTACCACAGGGAGTGGTTGAGGCAAATAGTATCGATGCATTAAAGGGGAAGTTAGATAAGCAGATGAGGGAGAAAGGAATAGAAGGTTATGTTGATGGGGTGAGATGAAGAAGGGTGATAGGAGGCTCGAGTGGAGCAGAAACACCGGCACGGACCAGTTGGGCCAAATGGCCTGTTTCTGTGCTGTAAATAATATGTCATTTCTATTTTGCAAGCAGGAGCTGCTCATTGGATTGGAGCTTCGAGTCAGAAACTATTATTGAATCACGGCACAGAAACAGGCCATTCAGCCCGTCGTATTGCACGGCTTTCACGACTCACAGTTTTCACTATTGTACAGTTTTGATATATTTAATTGCCAAAATGCAGAAGAATTGGATATGTACTTGAAAAGGAAACATTTGCGGGGCTATGGGGAAAGAGCAGGGGGAGTGGGACTAATTGGAGAGCTCGTTCAAAGAGCCAGCACAGGCACGATGGGCCGAATGGCCTCCTTCTGCGCTGTAATATTCTATGATTATCAGATGTTAACCCATCTAAAATAAACAGTGTTAAAGCCTGCTTAAAAATAACACCAACAGGATATTAGTGCAAGCGTATTAAGCATTTGAAATCGATCTGTGCCGATTGGATCCTCTACCCAACTTTGCGTGCGTTGACTTGTTGTGAGCGTACGACCAATTTACGATGTAAACTGTAATAATAGAGAGAGAGCGTGTTACTAAAGTGACTTATGTTTTGATGTTACTGCACGCACGCAGGCTCATTATATGTAATATCTAAGAGGGCTGATTCTACGAGCGCAGGTTAATCAATGGGGGAGCCTCACATCCGTCCAGCCACCCATACAGTGAGGTAATGGGCGATTAGAACGCAAGGACGGAGAGCAATGTTCCCTCGAGGCGGCGTAGTAATGGGAAAGGTCCTGCGCAGGCTGCTCACCGGCTTCTCTGTTGTAAATACCGTGCATGCGCGGAGATTTAAAGGGACTAACAGAAACAGGCCGCGCAGAACGAAGCGCCGCTTACAGGGAGCATTGGCGGAGGGTGGTGGGCTGCGGGCCTGAGATTTCCTGATTCATGCGCGTCAGGCAGCTGAGGCTCCCCTTGGGCAATGCCGGCTCTAGAATCAGCCGCAAAGTGTTTGGCTCGGTGGCTGTCTGATCGACCGTACGTTAACTCACAGCAGTTTTAACCACTGATCTCTCTGTGTCCGATTAGAGTTGATGTAACTGAAGTTCAAATCTGCATAATACTCATCTTTTTCTTGTCTGCCATTGGAGGAGCGACGCTTTGGGATTACAAGGTGAGCTGTACTTTAAGTGATGGCTGCCTGCTTTTGTCGATGAGCTGCAGTGCGAGACCGAGCTGTACCTAGAATGAAAGAACTTGGATTTATTTATGTCGGGTATTCCACATCCTCGGGCGAATGAATTCATTCTGAAGTGCAGTCACTGCTGTAATGCAGGGACACGTGGCAACCAATTCATGCACAGCAAGATCCCACAAACGGCATTAGTCCAAGGCTAGCATCGAGCCCAGCGCTCTAAATCTCCAGCACAGCACGCGCTTTGTATCCCCTTAACCTGAGCTGTGCGTTCCCTTCAGATGCCGTCTGTCCACTTGGGCCGAGAGGATGAGGATAGGGCCGTGGGTGCGGAGATCTGTGAGTCTCCCGTCAGGCTGCTCCAGATTTGATCGGGAGACGTAAGAGGGTAAACAGCGAGAGGCTGGGGAGTAGGGGGTCTGGGATGAGGTAGGATATTGTGGGTATGGGATACGGGACGGGGGTATGAGAATGGCAGACAGAGGGTATGGGATGGAGGTAGGAGATGGGGGTATGGGATATGGCACAGGGGGTATGGGATTGAGGACCGAGGATATGGGACAAGGGGGTATTCGATAGGGGAGAGTGGGTATGGGGCAGAGCTATGGGGAAAGGGCAGGGGGGAGTGGGACTAATTGGAGAGCTCTTTCAAAGAGCCGGCACAGGCACGATGGGCCGAATGGGCTCTTTCTGTGCTGTGTGATTCTATTCTAGGGCCGAGGGGGGGGTCTTGAGGCAAAGTCTTTCAACGTGTCTCTGAACACCGCCCCCCACCTCGCTTCTGATTGGTTCTGCATGATGACCGAGATTGTAATATCATCGTGGACCTGTAGATATCACCGGAGGGTGGAGTTTAAATCTGAGCTATACCAGAGAAAGTACAACCCACGGTTACTGTTTTTGTTCTCTTCCCCTGCCCCATTCCATTCGCCCAGTTTTGAATTGCCATCCTTGCTACCCCCTGGCCCCGGGGAGTGGCATGTCCGGCTTCACCTGACGGGCTGCAGACCTGCACACAGGGCCGGCAGTGACAGGGCTGCATCCAGCCATTCAGCCACCGTCCCACGTGGGTCCCATCGCGCCCGTCTGTGGCCTAACTGCAAAACGGCAGAGGTCACGCTGGCTGAATCCGAGTCAGTCGAGACTTGCCCGCTCTGATCCAGCGATCCGCGTCAGAGGGCTCAAATTCTCCTTCCTGTTTAACGTACGGAGTTTTATTGTCAGAGCAAGTTCAGTTGCTGTGTGATCCGGGAAGATTAGTTAATTTTTTTGCTCTTTTTGAAGGGACCTTTCTAATCATCCCTGTACAGTTAGTCTGAAATAAGTGCAATTTTGCTATAAATATACCATTAATTAGGGCTGGGTTGGTCTGTGGATTATTAATGTTCTACATCAAAAATGTGTGTTTAAAAATATGCAACGTTACTGACATTTAGTGAGATTGTGTATCTTGTCTTCGTAGACTCCCTGAACATTATACTGGATGTTTAGTAATTGCCTTGTTGTCAATACCTGCCACCCTCCTGGTCTATCAATCAACCAGGCAATCAATCAGTGGGGGAAATCGCAAAGTGCCTGCCTCTTTCCAGGAGACACTACTTAACGTTACCTAGGTTATCACAGAGTGCGTTATTCATCTTGAATTGTGTTTGTTCTGGCAATGAGATGCCTTGGACAACATTCTTCCCTCAAACAACACCATTAATTGGTCATTTGCCTCACTGCTGTTTGTGGGATCTCACTGTACCCTGATATTGCTGCCGCGTTCCTCTATGTAGTTGACCGCCCTTCAAAGCAATTCATTGTATGCATTGACTGCCCTTTAGAGTAAATCGCTGTTTGTGAAGTGGTTTGAGGGGGCTTTGAGAGATGTCAAAAGGCGCTTTATAAATGCAAGTTTGTTTATTCTTCCCATTTCCACGTTCCTCACTCCTCTTCCTCTGGTAAAGGGTTAATTAGCCGTGCACGTTTTTGCATCCTAGTATGAGTAGGAGTCTCAATTACTCGATTATGAGCGGTCCGTTAGAATCATTTCTGTTCGAGTACGGAGTATCTCAGAGTAGGAAAGAGGTTGATGCTCTGTGATCCTGCCACAGCTCTCTGTGTAAGCAAGAGTGTGTATGGTCACGGGGAAGATCCCGTTACTGTTGCTCATTGTTATTGTTTAAGCAGCTGTTCCCAGTTACTGCACTGCTGTTGTTGGTTTTATTCTTGTTTTCTCACTTCCTCTGCTCAATTGGAGCTGATGTTGTCCATGGGTGAGTGGGGGTTAATATATTACATGGAATTTACGGCACAGAAACAGGCCATTCACCCAACGGGTCTATGCCAGTGTTTATTGCTCCACACGAGCCTCCTCCCACCCTACTTCATCCTTTATAGAGGGGATGATATAGTAAGCTCATTCTTCCTGGACAGTTACTCTTAGATGAGTCTCAATTGTAATTTGTTTTACTTTTGTCCAATGTTCCCTCTAATTTTTTTTTTACTCGTGCGCGGTCCCTTTAAATTTGCCGTACATGCGCGGTATCTTTTCCAGCGGCACCAGCTGCTGAGCGACCTGCGCGGGACTCCCGATCAATGCACGGCCACGCACCTTAGGGGGAACGTTGCTTCTGTCTCCTCTCCAGCAGTGCTTGGAGGTCATTTTAATTTAGAAAGTACAACAGTGCAAGGCGGGCAATTTGCTTTTCCTCCAACTTAACTGAAATGAAGATTTATCGTCTGTTTAAAATTGAGATTTCAGTCCAGCGAGCGATGTTTACGACTCTTCGATCTCGGGCAGTGGCTTCCTTTGTGACGGGAGCCCCCGTGTTACAAGCCTTAAGTTGCACGTAACCGGGACACAACAGGCTCGTAGTGATGAATTCCGTTTACATGTGTAGTCCAAAGAGGTATTGACACAAAATTTATGTTGCTTACTTCTTTTTTTGTTGTGTTCTGCTGCCTCTGGACATTGCCCATAAAACTTTACACCGGATGGCTAAAGAAAGGTAATACTCTTTCTAAACTTGTGTTGTAATTATGCCGAGTGAGCGAGGGTCAGAATGTAAAGACGGATGGTGTTTTTGAGTTCTGTGTTAACAGTGCCTCAGCCATCGATAGATTGATAGTGGTTCTGTTTTGTGGTGCATTCGCAGCACATTTTACGGTCTTACTATTGATGTTAATCCAGTTCTTGTTGATTATTTCTTCCAATAAAGATTCCAGTACTAGGACTGAGAATGAAGATACTACCTGTGTTCGGAATAATAGGGGGAGCAATCTATTCCTGTACCAATTACTTCCGGGTCATCTTCACTGGTGGCACAGGCAAGAATGGGTCCACAATAGCGGTATGCAGATCCAATGAAGACCAACGTATTTTCCACAAGTTATTAGCGATCTGTAGCTGCTGATGTTCATTGTTACATTCCTTATTTTTCTAGGGTACCAGTGTCCTCTCACCAGCCTTGCACATTGGGCTGGTTCTAATCATGGCCACAATGATCTACAAAAAATCCACAACGCGTTTGTTTGAGAATCACCCTTGCCTCTACGTTTTAACATTCGGATGCGTAGCTTCAAAAGTCACGAACAAATTAGTGGTACGTTAATTTCAAACAAATCGAAGCGACAAGTGTTGCCTTTTTTTTTATTGGGTCCCTCCTTTCAACGCTATCCAGCTGTTGGAAATCCAACTCCCATGACCCAAACCGCCACAGGAAGGTAGGCTGTCCCAACCATTAATCCCTCAAACGCCGGCTCTCAAGTGTGCAGAGCAGAAGTCTGTCTGTTCTGATTGTGCTTTCATACAGATTTAAGGTCATTGGCAAAAGAACCAGAGGGGGAGATGAGCAGAATGTTTTTTAACGCAGCGAGTTGTTGTGATCTGGAACGCGCTGCCTGAAAGGGCGGTGGAAGCAGATTCAATAGTAACTTTCAAAAGAGAATTGGATAAATACTTGAAGGAGAAAAAATTTGCCGGGCTATGGAGAAAGAGCAGGAGGGGGGGGGGGGGGGGGGGGGGGGGACTATTTGGAGAGCTCTTTCAAAGAGCCGGCACAGGCCCGATGGGCCAAATGGCCTCCTGTGCTATATGATTCTTTGTGAACGCTATTTGATGATGGTGTTCTCAACTTTATCAGAATCACTTGGAGCAGCTGCTAACCCACATTTAATGGGCACTGCCTCCCAGGGGGTTGCTCGAGTAATGAAGCTACTGCAGTGCATCGGGTTTGTTTTTGTTGTTGGTTATTTGTGTGGAACGCTGGTCCTAATTTACACTGGTGGCAGCTGCTGCAAACTCCAGTAAGACAATGCCTGCCGTGTTCAGTATAAGTTTTCAACGGTAATATTACAAACTCCCCAGAGAAGGGAGTTGGTTTTGGGGGTCATTTGCTGCCATAGAAAAGGAGCTAGATCGATATTTCTCAGGAACATAGGAGGAGGCCATTCAGCCCCTCGAGCCCGTTCCTCCATTCATTGAGATCATGACTCATCCGTGACCTAACTCCAAAAAAACGCCTTTGCTCCATATCTCTTAATACCTTTGGTTAATAAAAATCTATCAAAATCAGATTAAAATTAACAATTGACTCAGCATCAATTGCCATTTGCAGAAGAGAGTTCCAAGCTTCTACCACCCTTTGCGTGTAGAAGTGTTTCCTAACTTCGCTCCTGAAAGACCTGGTTCTAACTTTTAGGCCATGTACCCTAGTCCGAGACTCCCCAACCAGCGGAAATAATTTCTCAAATAGTGGAGAAGGGGGTTGAGGGATTATAGAAATAGTAACACTGCTTGATTCTTTTTTCCAGGAGATACGCAAAGGAACTTGGTTACCTAAAGCAGGAGATTAAAAGGAGTGTTCAGGATAGAGTAATCAATGGGCTCAGACAGAGTGGGACTGATGGGTTTATCTCACTCTTGATAAATACTTGAAGAGAGAGAATTTGCAGGGCTGTGGGGAAAGAGCAGGGGAGTGGGACTAATTGGAGAGCTCTTTCAAAGAGCAGGCACGATGGGCCGAATGGCCTCCTATGCTGTATGATTTTCTATTATAATCTGAATGCTTACCAAATCTGACATAGTTCTGCATACTGTTCATCGCTGAAACATTTCCTGGTTGATTTTGTAGGTGGCACATATGACGAGAAGTAAAATGAAACTACAAGATACAGCCTTCATAGGGCCTGGGCTCCTGTTCCTGAACCAATACTTTAATAGTTTTATTAATGAGTACTTTGTACTATGGGCAGCGATGGTAAGTACCTTATGTTTATTTCTTTGCAAAGAATACAAATTTAGACCATTCAAAGCATTGTTACGCCGTGTGTTCCAAAACCTCAAATGTTGGAGAAAAAGTTGGGGTTGTGAATTAAATGTTGGTACAAAATACTGAGCCCATTCTGTCTCCTATTATCCGCTGTCATATTGGAGGTGGTTTGTGCTCAAATTGTGATGTGACTATTGAAATTCAAACTATTTTGCACCCAATATCGGCACAGCACAGGTTTATAAGCAGAGTGATCCCACTCTGGGTCATCCTCAGAAATGCTCCTCCAATTCTGACCTCTTGCGCATCCTGGATTCCCTTCGTTCCACCATTGGCATTCCATCTTTCTCTAATTTGTCTTTTTCTCTGTCTCGTTTCCACTGTTCGACATTCTATAATACACTGCCAATTGAGTAACAGTTCCCTTCTTATTCCTGAACTCTAACCAAACATTCAACCATTTTAGGAACAGGAGGAGGCCATTCAGCCCCTCCAACCAGTTCCGCCATTCAGTTAGATCACGGCTGATCTGTATCTTAACTCCAACTACCCACCTTGGTTCCATATCCCTCAATACCCTTCCTTACCTAACAAAAATCTATCAGTCACAGTTTTGAAATTTTCAATTGATCCCCCCACCAGCCTCAACAGCTTTTTTTTTGGGGGGGGGGGGGGGGGGGGGAGTTCCAGATTTCCACTCCCCTTTGTGTGAGGAAGTGCTTCCTGACATCACCCCTGAACGGCCTGGCTCTAATTTTAAGGTTATTCCCCCTGATTCTGGACTTCCCCCCACCAGAGGAAATAGTTTCTCTCTATCTACCCCATCGAATCCTTTAATCATCTTTAACACCTCAATTAGATCACCCCTTAATCTTCTAAACTCAAGGGAATACAAGTCTAGTCTGTGCAACCTGACCTTAATTTTAGAGGTGAGCTCTCCCCAGAACTAAATAATTTGATAGATTTTTTTTAAAACCAGCGATTTCAACCTGTTATGCATCCAACCAAAGGAAAATTAATAAGTTTCTGGGGTCCTTTAAAACCCTCCTTACAGCGAGCTTTTGGTCACCCTTCCTAATCTCTGCTCCATTAACTGCCATGGGGTGTTTTTCTATGTTGAAGGTGTTCTCCAAGTGTAAGGGGGTGTTGTTGTACTGGATAATCACCAAGACCGCCTACTTCCACAACATCGCCCGTCTCCACCCCTGCCTCAGCTCATCTGCTGCTGAAACCCTCATCCCATGTCTTTGTTACCTCAAGACATTGACTATTCCAATGCTTTCCTGGCCGGCCTCCCACCTTGTACCCTTTGTAAACTTGAGCTCATCCAAAATGTTGCTGCCTGTATCTCTAACCTCCTCCAGCCCGACAATCCTCTGAGCTCGCTGCGCTCCTCCAATTCTGGCCTCTGGCGCATCCTGGATTTCCATCCCTCTACCACTGGCGGCTGTGCCTTCTGCAGCCTAGGCCCTAAGCTCTGGAATTCCCTCTCTCCGCCTCTCTCCTCCTTAAAACCCGCCTCTTTCACCTGTCCTAATATCTCCTTACGTGGTTCGGTGTCAAATTTTGTTCGATAACGTTCCTGTGAAACGCCTTGGGACGTTTTACTACGTTAAAGGCGCTGTATAAATGCAAGTTGTTGTTGGATGGTTCATGAGATGTAAAAGCTGAGCCCTGTTTTGATTTTTTTCAGATCTTCTCCATGTGCGATTTGCTGATTTACTGCACTGCTGTCTGCATTCAGATCGCATCACACCTCCGCATCGAGGTCTTCAGAATTCCCCACCAAGCTCCTGAGCAGGTTCAGAACCACCATGACTGACAATTTGCCCAAAAGGAGGAGGAAGAAATGGAGAGGGACCACACAAGTGAAAAACAGGCATTATCTAGTAACAGAAATCCTGATCAAGTGCTAAACCAACAAGACCTTATTAATCTAGAAGGCCCTGTAATTATCAATTAAATTATTTCAATATATTTTCAAAAAGAATGGAAAGCAGCTGTTGTAATTCCTCGCCCACCCAATAACGTCAAATGTGCATGCATAAAATTCGAGCTCCATAGCTGCACGTTTTTGCAAAGCTTAATATCATTTCCACCGTAGCCATTCATGTTTATATGCAAGGCCCTGCAATCGGACTCTCTCTATGTCCTAAACCTTCGTGTAAAATGTTCCAGAGTGTGGTGATGCACCAGGGTCAAGTGCTGGGAAGGTCTCGGTGAGAAAAACCTACTGTGTAATGCGGCACCAAGGTGAGCCAGTGCAGACCAGGTTTGGGGCTTGGGGGAGGAGAGGGGAAATCATGTCAGAATCTGATTCTTTCCTGAGTTGCGATCCAGTTATCAATTCTGTGCAATCGGGTAAAATCGAAGTAAGCTGTGAAGGACCAACATTCGATTTATCTGCCAACGACTTACTGTCAAACAAGGTAGCTTCCTTCCGTAGAACCGTACAGCCGCACGGGGCAACACCAGCAGAATAACGTGATCTGTGGTTACAAAGGGAACATTGTATTAATGCATATAAACATTTGAATGCTGGTATTGTTTTGTGAATGGTAAATGTCCTCCTCCTAATGGGCAAATTACTGTGTTTGAATCAATGTAAGCTACTGATGTGTAGCTCTCTGTCCATTTTAATTTTGTCGTTTGTTCTGTAAGACAGCATTAGAAAGATGGTCATAATGTGATGGTGTGAGTAAAGGTCGCGTATGCGTAATGATGCAGTTTCTCAATGTAGAAACATTTAACTTTTTTTTTTTACACACAAACAGATTTTGTAATACAATTTTAACCTAAACTCTTGTACTGTGCAATATGTTTAACCTGACAATGCAAATAGCACACAATGCTATCTGATTAGAACTCCAGCAAGCTGATTTTTCTGTCGCTAAGCTGTCAAATTAACAAGCGGGTGTGGGGGTGGTGGGGAAGAGGTGGGCACCTGTCGATTTGTAGAAGAGAGAAAGGTTTGGAGACAAGTTTAATAACATGAGTAAATTCTGCTGTAGTTGTAACAGTCAGCGGTGTTCGATGTATTGTGACAGACAGAAGGTTTACACTACATATCAGCCGTTCCTTCATCGTCGCTGGGTCTAAATCCTGGAACTCCCTCCCTAACAGCACTGGGAGTACCTTCACCACACGGACTGCAGCGGTTCAAGAAGGCGGCTCACCACTACCTTCTCAACGGCAATTAGGGATGGGCAATAAATGCCGGCCATGCCAGCGACGCCCACATCCTGTGAATGAATACATTTTTTAAAAAACTAGTGAAACATTTGACGTAAACTGTCTGTTCACTAATCGACCGGTTAAGCTTCCAAATTCTCCTAACTAACTTTAGTTATGATAGTTTAGATTGCTGGTGTATACTGTTATCTAGTATTAATGCAAGCTCAATAGTGGAATTATGAGAGTGCACATAATGCAAAAAATAGACATAATCAGCCTATTGATCTACAATGTTACTCGCTAAAACTTTCTAAATGTAAAAGTGGAGTTCCTCAGGTTGTCCGACAGATATATTTATATGCTGCAAATTTTTGCTTTCTGGGTGGGAAAGTTACTTAATTTAGCTCTGAGCAAACACGTGACTCTTGTATTGTCTTTCTATCTTTCTTCAATTAAACTAAAAATCAAATGTACATAAAGGTTTTTGTCTCATTAACTTTGCGTTGTCCAGAAATATAATGGAGCGGTTTTTGAAGGACTCGGATTTGAACATAAGAAATAGGAGCAGGCCATACAGCCCCTGCTCCGCCATTCAATAAGATCATGGCTGATCTTCTACCTCCACTCCACTTTCCCGCCCAATCCCCATATCCCTCGATTCCCTTAGTGCCCAAAAATCTATCGATTGATCTCGGCCTTGAATATACTCAACGACTGAGCCTCCACAGCCCTCTGGGGTAGAGAATTCCAAAGATTCACAACCCTCTGAGTGAAGAAATTTCTCCTCATCTCAGTCTTAAATGGCTGACCCCTTATTCTGAGACTGTGACCCCTAGTTCTAGATTCCCAGCCAGGGGAAACATCCTCTCTGCATCTACCCTGTCAAGCCCCTTAAGAATTTTGTATGTTTCAATAAAATCACCTCTCATTCTTAACTCTAGGGAATATAGGCCTAGTCTACACAATCTCTCCTCATAGGACAATCCCCTCGTCGCAGGAATCAGTCTAGTGAACCTTCGTTGCACTCCCTCCAAGGCAAGTATATCCTTCCTTGGTTAAGGAGACCAAAACTGTGCACAATACTCCAGGTGTGGTCTCACCAAGGCCCTATATAATTGCAGTAAGATGTCTTTACTCTTGTATTCCAATCCCTTTGTAATAAAGGCTAACATACCATTTGCTTTCCTAATTGTTTGCTGTACCTGCATGTTAACTTTCCATGATTCGTATACAAGGACACCCAGGTCCCTCTGAACAACATTTCACAATCCCTCAGCATTTAAAAAATATTCTGCTTTTCTGAGTTTCCTACCAAAGTGGATAACTTCACATTTCTCCACATTGTACTCCATCTGCCATGTTCCTGCCACTCACTTAACCTGTCTATATCCCGTTGCAGCCTCTGAGTACTCCTCAGCTTACTTTCCCACCTAATTTTGTATCGTCAGCAAACTTGGATACATTACACTCGGTTCCTTCATCTAAGTCATTGATGTAGATTGTAAATAGATGAGGCCCAAGCACTGATCCTTGCGGTACCCCACTAGTTACAGCCTGCCAACCTGAAAATGACCCCTTTATTCCTACTCTGTTTTCTGTCTGTTAACCAATCCTCAATCCATGCTAATATATTACCCCCAACCCCATAACAAAAACTTGCATTAATACAACGCCTTTAAAGTGGTAAAACGTTTGAATCTAGAGTGAAACATGCACAGGAACAGGAGGAGGCCATTCAGCCTCTCGAGCCTGTTTCAGTTAGATCACGGCTGATCTGTATCTCAACTCCATCTACTCACCTTGGTTTCCTATCCCTTAATACCCTTGCCCAACAAAAACAACAGCAAAATACTGCGGATGCTGGAAATCTGAAATAAAAACAGAAAATGCTGGAAATACTCAGCAGGTCAGGCAGCATCTGTGGAGAGAGAAACAGAGTTAACGTTTCAGGTCGATGATCAAGGCAAAAAAAATCTAACAATCTGAATTTTGGAATTTTCAATTAGCCTCAACATCTTTTGTGAGGAAGACAGTTCCAGATTTCCACTACCCTTCCTGACATCATCCCTGAACGGCCTGGCTCTAATTTTAAGGTTATGCCCCCTTGTTCTGGACTCCCCGCCCCCGCCCCCCCTCCCCTCCCCCCCAACCAGAGGAAATAGTTTATTTCTATCTACCCTATCGAATGCATTAATCATCTTAAACACCTCAATTAGATCACCCCTTAATCTTTTAAACTCGAGGGAATACAAGCCTAGTCTGTGCAAATCGTCCTCACATTTTAACCCTTTTAGCCCCGGCATCAGCTGTATTTGATGCTGTATTTGGAGTGCGGGCGGGATATTTACTGATGCCTTGCTGACTGGGTCTAATGGACGTACAGGCTCACTATAAAGTCCGTCACCGCAGCAATGGCCCCAATTGTAACTCCCTCCGCCTGGCGGAAACTGGGGGGAGAGGGGGCAATTAAAATAAGAACAGCGATTCAACATGAAATGACTGGTTTAGGTTATTACTTTGGGAAGGATTTTCAGGTTGGCTGCTGGCTAGTTATAATTAGCCTCGGTTTATACCAAAGTTCGATTTCCATAACAAGATATAGGAGCAGGAGTCGGCCATTCGGCTCCTCGAGCCTGCTCCGCCATTCAATAAGATCATGGCTGATCTTCGACCTCAACTCCACTTTCCCACCCCATCCCCATATTCCTTGATTTCCCTCGAGTCCAAAAATCTATCCATCTCTGTCTTGAATATCCTCAAAGATTGAGCATCCACAGCCCTCTGGGGTAGAGAATTCCAAAGATTCACAACCCTCTGAGTGAAGAAATTTCACCTCATCTCAGTTCTACCATTTAAAAAATATTCTGCTTTTCTATTTTTTTCCTACCAAAGTGGATAACTTCACATTTCTCCACATTATATTCCATCTGCCATGTTCTTGCCCACTCACTTAACCGATCTATAATCCCTTTGCAGCCTCTTTGTGTCCTCCTCACAGCTTACATTCCCACCTAGCTTTGTATCATCAGCAAACTTGGATACATTGAACTCGGTCCCCTCATCTAAGTCAAAAATGAGAAGTCGCACAACACCAGGTTATAGTCCAACAGATTTATTTAAAATTACAAGCTTTCGGAGCTGTCGCCCCTTCCTCAGGTAGAGTTACTGTGAGACAATCTACCAGAATTCACAGAATATAAACACAGAGATTCAATCTTTCCCTACATCAAAGACACACTAAGAGCACAGCCAAGACAATGAGATGTGTCCCAGGGGGTCCAACGTGTCAAAACACCTGCTGGCTGCATATCCTCTCCATTTGGGTTTGTTTCTTGTGTTTGTTTTTTTAAAAAGCTGGAAAGACCGGCAACGATGTCAAGTCACGTTCTGTAGCGTGACATGAACCCGATATCCCGATTGAGGCCGTCCTCATGAGTGCGGAACTTGGCTATCAGTTTCTGCTCGATGATTTTGCGTTGTCGTGTATCCCGAAGGCCGCCTTGGAGAACGCTAACCCGCAGATCCGAGGCTGAATGCCCTTGACTGCTGAAGTGTTCGCCGACTGGGCAGGAGGGTTGCCTCCCAGTCGGCGAACACTTCAGCAGTCAAGGGCATTCAGCCTCGGATCTGCGGGTTAGCGTTCTCCAAGGCGGCCTTCGGGATACACAACAACGCAAAATCATCGAGCAGAAACTGATAGCCAAGTTCCGCACTCATGAGGACGGCCTCAATCGGGATATCGGGTTCATGTCACGCTACAGAACGTGACTTGACATCGTTGCCGGTCTTTCCAGCTTTTTAAAAAAACAAACACAAGAAACAAACCCAAATGGAGAGGATATGCAGCCAGCAGGTGTTTTGACACGTTGGACCCCCTGGGACACATCTCATTGTCTTGGCTGTGCTCTTAGTGTGTCTTTGATGTAGGGAAAGATTGAATCTCTGCATTTTCTCTGTGTTTATATTCTGTGAATTCTGGTAGATTGTCTCACAGTAACTCTACCTGAGGAAGGGGCAACAGCTCTGAAAGCTTGTAATTTTAAATAAATCTGTTGGACTATAACCTGGTGTTGTGCGACTTCTCATTTTTGTCCACCCCAGTCCAACGCCGGCATCTCCACATCATCTAAGTCATTAATATAGATTGCAAATAGCTGAGGCCCAAGCACTGATCCTTGCGGTACCCCACTAGTTATAGCCTGCCAACCCGGAAATGACCTGTTTATTCCTACTCTCTCTTTTCTGTTCGTTAACCAATCCTCTAGCTATGCTAATATATTACCCCCAACCCCATGAGCCCTAATTTTGTGTAATAACCTCTTGTGTGGCACCTTATCAAATGATTTTTGAAAATCCAAATACACCACCATCCACTGGTTCCTCCTTATCTACCCTGCTAGTTACTGGACACCGAATGTACAACCCGCTTTAGGTGTACACTACTTTCATAATGTCTTCTGTTTGAGATGCTCAAACTGCCATCGAGTGTACTTGCTTCTTTTTGGGTAGGTGATATAATTTCACGTTTTTCTAGGGAGGTGTATTGTGCAGACGTTCCTTTACCATCTTTTAACTCTGTGGTACGTTGGCCTTAAGCATTGACCTGATTGTGAATCTCTAGCTTGTGCAAAGGGCTTGGTGTAATCGTCACATCCTATTTTTAATGTTTGACAGTAACTAGGCAATATTTTATCGAATAAAAACATGCTAATGCTGCATACTGTCTGGGTAATCTATCTGGCAATTTTTAGATAAAGGATATGTTGCCTTTTTTCTGTATGTTACATTGTCAGTGGCCTGTGAGCTAGTTAACTCAACTAATCCAATTCAACATTAATATTAACCTTTATAATAACCTGCGTAAGTTCCTTAGGGGTTTGTTAAAAGCTGCAAATATACATTATGGGTACGGTAGCATAGTGGTGATGTTACTGGACTAGTAATCCAGAGGTCTGGACTAATGTTCCCGAGACACGAGTTCAAATCCCACCACGGCAGCTGGGGAATTTAAATTCAGTTAATTAAATAAATCTGAAATAAACAGCTAGTATCAGTAATGGTGACCATGAAACTACCAGATTGTCATAAAAACCCACCTGGTTCACTAATGTCCTTTAGGGAAGGAAATCTGCCATCCTTACCCGGTCTGGGCCTATATGTGACTCCAGACCCACAGCAATGTGGTCGACTCTTAACTGCCCTCCGAAATGGCCCAGCAAGACACTCAGTTGTATAAGGTGACTCACCACCACCTACTCGAGGGCAATTAGGGATGGGCAATAAATGCTGGCCTTGCCAGCAACGCCCACATCCCATGAACGAATAATAAAAAACATTGTGCAATTCTTTGTAATGATAACCACAGTTACATTAATACATTCAAGCTCCTGTCTTCCCTCAGAACAACATGGGCTGAAGAGAGTTGTGAACATTCGGCATCTCCTGTTGTTGCAGTGTCACGTGAAGGAGAGAATTGTTAGAACACAGTGGACGACGCATACTTTATTTTTAAAAAAACGTTAAGATGTTACTGATCTTTACAAGAATATGACAATCAATGGCCCGTTGGGTAAATCAATTTTTGTATTGAATTGTTGCTGGTGGAACATGTTCTAAAATATTTTTTTTTAAGTACATTTAAACAATTAGGTCACATTTAAACTGTGCTTCATTTTCTGTATGTTCTGCGTGCACATTATTTTCTATTTGGCAAGCTATAGATACATTTTACTCAGTGAGTCCATCATAATCTTGATCTGTAATGTTTTGTTCTAGATCCCTCATGTACTGCAAATTAAAGTACTTTAATTACAAACTGTTCATTATTTCTGCGAACCCTATATAATCAAAGAATTAATGCAAAATTGTCCTGACACAACTTTCAGATACCTCCAGGTAAACAATGTTAAATAAAATCTGTAATCCTCCTCCTGTGTGTTGCTATTTATTTCCTTTCCTCCACAGTTCCAGACGTTTGTCCACTGCCATCAGTATGCTGGGCTCTGTCGCAAGGACACAAAGCTTCATTCTGTACTCATAGAATCATACGCCACAGAAAGAGGGCCGAATGGCCTACTTCCGATCCTATTTCTTATGTTCTTAAACCCCTAAACTACAGGTAGAGAAAGAAGTAACTTGCATTTCTATAGCGCCTTCCATGACTTCAGGACGTCCCAACGCGCTTCACAATCAATTAAATACTTCTGAAGCATAGTCGCTGTTGCAACGTAGGGATCAAGATTGCTCAGTCCCTTTGAGGGCCAATCCAGGCAGTAGTTTCCATTATGTAGGGGTCCTTCAGGGTGTGACCTAGGCTTGGTGACCATGGTGGGCCCCACTGCCCTCCCCCCATACCTCCCCCGCCCGACCAGTATGCCTGGTTCATCCCGGCCTCTGGGGCCGACAAATCCCGGCCCCGATGTGTACCAGACTGTTCCACTCTCATCTGGGGGGAAATCAGAAATGCAAGAGTCTGTTGATACCGAGAATGACTTGAGGGTCGTTGTTTACTGAGTCAGGAGGTCCGTGGGTTCAAGTCCCACTCCAGAGACTTGAGCGCAAAATCTAGGCTGACACTCCCATTGTAGTACTGAGGGAGCGCTGCACCATCTTTCGGATGAGACGTTAAACCGAGACCCCGTCTGTCCTCTCAGTCAGACATAAAAGATCCCATGGCACTAGTCGAAGAGCAAGGGAGTTCTCCCCAGTGTCCTGGCCAATATTTATCCCTCAACCAACATCACTACAGCAAATTATCAGTTCCAATTGGTTGCTGTGTTTCCTACATTACAACAGTGACTACACTTGAGTGTTGTTGCCTTGATGTCAAGGGCAGCTACTCTCAACTCACCTCTGAAATGCACCTCTTTTGTCCATGTTTGGAGCAGTGTAGTCCTGGCGGAACTCAAGTTGAGCATCGGTGAGCAGGTCATGAAGTGCCGCTTGATAGATACAATAGGTATAATCCCTCAGTTCTGGTATCATTCTAGTAAATCTTTTTTGCACCTTCTCCAGTGCCTCTATATCCTTTTGATAATATGGAAACCAGAACTGTCCACAGTGCTCCAAATGTGGTCTAACCAAGGTTCCATACAAGTTTAATATAAATTCTCTGCTTTTCAACTCTATCCCTCTAGAAATGAACCCCAGTGCTTTATGTTTGCATTTTTTTAATGGCCTTATTAACCTGCGTCGCTACTTTTAGTGATGTGTGTATCTGTACCCCCAGATCCCTCTGCTCCCCTACCCCATTTAGACTTTTATTTTCCAAGCAGTATGTGCCCTCCTTATTCTTCCTACCAGAATGTAGCACTCACACTTATCTACATTGAAATTCATTTGCCAGTTACGTGCCCATTCTGCAATTTTATTAATGTCTTCCTGTATTTTGTCGCGGTCCTCCTGTGTATTAACTGCACCCACCAATTTTGTGCCGTCTGCAAATTTTGAAATTGTGCTTCCGATTCCAGAGTCCAAATCGTTTATGTAAATGGTGAACAACAGTCGTCCCAGCACCGATTCTTGTGGAACATCACTTCCCAGTCTGAGTAACTACCTTTAACCCCTACTCTCTTTTAGCCAGGTTGCTATCCATTCTGCTACTTGTCCCGACTCCATATGCTCTGACTATGGTCATGAGTCTACTATGCATTCTGGCCATTGTGTGGTGGAAATTAAATTTGCATTTACAGTATTGTGTACTCGCGCACACAGCAATGCCGGGAGTATGCAGGGGAAAGAGTTTGAACTGAATCAGGCTAATATATTCACACCCAACTTCTCCTCCTCAGTTATTTTGGGCATCTACATCCGATTGTTCGAATAGGGTCAATAGGAATAGGCTTGGCTGATGTCTCCTTGCGCAGAGAAAGGTTGAAATTTAACAATTAGCATATCAGCAAGACTCACTTAATCGCGTAACATTTGAGAATTTATCAGTTTAAAGTTCATCACTCACTGCGTTACAGATCTTGGATTAATCACTGCGCGTTTTAATGTAAAACAATTAAGCAATTTGCTTTCAGTCTGGCCTCATTCAAACAATACATAGAAAGCCAATTGTTTGTGAAGGGGCGAAGAAAACAAGTTGATGAAAGAAGGGATTCAGAGAAAAAAAAAACAAAGCATCACAAACAACTGCAGACTCTCATCCTACCAACAGTCTAGGCTGAGTTTCCTCTGAATGTTCAAACAACATGGTGAATGGCCCCTTGTGAAATCCTGCTGGGATTGCAAACCAAAGGTCAGTATTTACAACACAAAACCACTCAATGTTCACGCATAATCCGTGCACTGGGTGTTTACTATTTACAGAGCCGTTCCTAGTATAAAATTGTACATCACTGGAAACTGTACAGAGCACCCACAACATGGCTGAAGGCACCAAAGGAATAGAAGGATACATTGATGGGGTGAGATGATCAGGGGTGGGAGGAGGCTCGTGTGGAGCAGAAACACCGGCACGGACCAGTTGGGCCAAATGGCCTGATTCTGTGCTGTAAATTCTATGCAATGTTATTCTCATCCAGCGAGTCATGCAGCTTTCATGAAGATGCTGGAAGCTAATGGAGTACATAAGCAAATTCTAGATTTTACCCGTGCTGCGTACTCTTCCTCCGCGGTCTATGTAAAGGTGGATGAGACTCACTGAAACCATCTCAAAACAGGAGGGAAGTGAGTTTGTGGACCAGTCAGTCACCAATCCTATTCGATGTTTTCATCAACAATGCGCTGGATGGCATTGTACAGACTGGAGTTGGGAGTGTCTGTAACTATGTTTGGATAGGCACAAGAGTCTGGAGTTAGAGTAGCGGAGAGTTCGGGGTGGGGAGGTGTTACAGAGGGAGGGGTCAGACCGTGGAGCAATTTAGACAAATGCTTGAGAAGTTGAAATGGCCAGGAGCTATTGTAGTGATGGGCGAGAGCGGGACTTGGTGCAGATAGGATACGGGCAGCAGAGTTTGGATGAGCTGCAGTTTACAGAGGGTGGAGGATGGGAAGCCAGCAGTACACTGGAATAGTCAAGTCTGGTGGTGCCACAGACATGATGAGGGTTTCAGCAGCAAATGGGCTGAGGTGGGTGACATTAAAGGTGGAAGTGGGTGGTCTTTGTGACAGAGAGGATATGGAGTCAGAAACTCGCTTGGGGTCGAACAGGATACAGAGGTTGCAAACAGTCTGGTTCGCTTGAGAAAGGGGGAGGGGAATGGAGTCAGTGGCGAAGGTACAGTTATTTTGGCAGAGGCTGAAGATGATATCTGCGGTCTTTCCAATGTTTAACTGGAGGATGTCAATGCTTACCCGACTAGATGTTGGATGGGCAGTCTGATAGCACAGAGGTGGTGGAGCGGTCGAGGCAGCAGCAACAACAACTTGCATTTATATAGCATCTTTAACGTAGGAAAATGTCCCAAGGTGCTTCACAGGAGTGTTATCAATCAAAATTTGACACCGAGCCGGATGAGGAGATATTAGGGCAGGTGACCAAAAATTTGATCAAAGAGGTAGGTCTTAAAGGAGGAGCGAGAGGTAGAGAGCAGGATTGAAGTGCGGTGCCAAATCCTGACTAGAACTGAAACATCCCTGCAGAATCCATAATGGGAAGAGCATACATGGGCACTGATAAGATTTGATGGAGCCAGTACATTTAGTCCACTCTGGCCATCAATGGTCTACTTGTGTTTCTCCCCTTTTGGTATCATCTAAAGGGACTGAGAACAAAACCTATAAAAGTTCTGAACTATCAGCCCTGGTACGATCAAAAGCAGGATTTTACTCTGGAACAAAGGTCTCTGGGCCGTTTGGATCATCCTGAGGCTGAAGGCAACAAATATAAACCCACAATAGCTGGATAGAGGTGCCTAGGCCCAGAGAGCACAGAAAGGCCAGGTCCTCCTCCATCGTTTCATCACCCTATTTCAATCTTATAGAATCATAGAATGATACAGCACAGAAGGCCATTCAGCCCATCGTGCCTGTGCCGACTCTTTGAAAGAGCTCTCCAATTAAAATCTTAATTTTTAACCAGCTACAAATTTCATGTTCTTTATCGTAGATATTTCAACAGGAATTGAAGACTGTAACATTATAGCCCCGACTTTAACCTGACCCACCCTGTGGGAAGAGGATGTGTTTGAGTCAGCATCTGTCTTGCACTCTGTCCAACTGAAGTCTGTCCAAGAGTAAAATCGGGCGGGGTGTAAAACGGGAATCCGCACTGACTCTACTTCATCCAAGTAAGATTTGGACAGTGTTGAAAGGAAACATAAAGCACGTGCCAGTATTTGTCAACCAGTGTTCGAACCATCTGTTGTGATCATGCCTGTAATTAGACTCTCTGATGAGGGAGCCAAATACTGAGCATTATCCAGTGATGGCATGAATTCACTGGTTGGGCGATGTTTTTAATAGGAACAGGAGTAAGACATTCAGCCCCGTGAGTCTATTCAATCAGATCATGGCTGATCTGGATCTTAACTCCATATCCCTTGATACATAAGAACATAAGATGTAGGAGCAGGAGTAGGTCATTTGGCCCCTCGAGCCTGCTCTGCCATTCAATAAGATCATGGCTGATCTGATCTTGGCCTCAACTCCACTTCCCTGCCCGCTCCCCATAACCCTGGACTCACTTATCGTTCAAAAATCTGTCTATCTCCACCTTAAATATATTCAATGACCCAGCCTCCACAGCTCTCTGGGGAAGAGAATTCCAAAGATTCACGACCCTCTGAGAGAAGAAATTCCTCCTCATTTCCGATTTAAAAGGATGCCCCCTTATTCTGAAATTATGCCCCCTAGTTCTAGATTCCCCGAGGGGAAACATCCTCTCTGCATCTTCCTTGTCAAGCCCCTTCAGAATCTTATATGTTTCAATAAGATCCCCTCTCATTCTTCTAAACTCCAATGAGTATAGGCCCAACCTGCTCAACCTTTCTTCATAAGACAACCCCTTCATCTCCGGAATCAACCTCATGAACCTTCTTTGAACTGCCTCCGATGCAAGTATATCCTTCCTTAAATAAGGATACCCTTCTTACCCAACAAAAATCAATCGATCTCAGTCTTGAAAGCACCAATTTTGGGGGAAGAGTTCCAGACTTCTAATACCCATTTCAAGTGGAAGATTAACACGCACCAAAGGATGTGCTTTTGGTTACTCTGGCCAATGGTGGGCAGTTCAACCAGTGGGATAACCTGGTTCTTGCTGCCAAAGTCCTTTCCTTGCTGGCAGAAAGAATAGCAGAATTGGATTTGAAGTTATTAATGTGTTATAAATGTTAGAAATCTATGAGCAGTACAGTCTATTGTGACATGCCTTGTGTTCAGACACTGGTGGATTAAATGGATTACTAAAGTTAATCACAAGACCATTTAAACTGCCCGAGTAGAACAAGGTTTACTTGTTTGTACTTTGATTTAGATTCGTTACGTTAACTATGCTGGTTTGAACTGGAAAGACAAAAAACGTTTGATTACAATCTCAAACTGATAAACGAGACAGAAATAGCCTGGTGTTTATGTGATTATGACGTTGATTGGTAAAATATGAGGGAATTATAAGTAATTTAAACTTTAAGGATCAAGCTGCCCCAAACTTACTGACCGGCTAGATTTATATGTCATAGGATATTTGAACTAATTAACATCGGGATGTCAGTTTTAGTTCTCTTAGAAATTTATCAGGAGTGCTGTCTATTTTAAAGGAGTCTCATAAATGCTTTAATCATAGAATCATAGAATAGTACAGCACAGAAGGAGGCCTTTCGGCCCATCAAGTCTGCGCCGGCTCTTTCGAAGAGCAATCCAGTTAGTCCCACTCCCCCGCTCTTTCCCCATATCCCTGCAATTTTTTCTCCTTCAAGTATTTATCAATTCCTGTTTGAAGGCTACTATTGAATCTGTATCCACCACCCTATCAGGCAGTGCATTCCAGATCCTAACCACTTGTTGCGTAAAAACGTTTTTCCTCAATCTCCTTAAATCTGTGCCCTCTGGTTACTGACCCCTCAGCCATTTTCTCTTTATTTACTCTATCTAAACCCTTCATGATTTTAAACACCTCTATCAAATCTCCTCTTAGCCTTCTCTGCTCTAAAGAGAACAACCCCAGCTTCTCCAGTCTATCCACACAATTACAATCCCTCATCCCTGGAATCATTTTAGAGGGGTGGCTAGAGTGATAACACTCACTTATTCATCTGCTCTTTCTCCTTCTCGCAGCTTGCTCCTGGTGCGAGTGTGATCCAGCTCGTTGTCTCTTTGTCGCCCAAGTCGGAACTCGAGCACGTAACCTAGGCTGACGCTTCAGTGCAGTGCCAAGGGAGAGCTGTATTGTCAGCGTTGCCAGCTTTCAGGTGAGATGTTAAACCGAGAACCCGATTGCTGGTATGGATGGGTGTAAAAGTTCCCCTGGCTTATAGTTGAAGAGGTGTCAGCCAGTTTTCCGAGTGTCCTGGCCCATATTCCACCCTCAACCGGCAAGAACAGATTAACTGGTCATTCTCTCATTTGCAACTTGGACACATTAGCAGTCATGTTTGCCTCCACAACAGTGGCTACATTTGAAAAGTAGTCCATTTGATGGGGTATACATAGAGAAGATGTTTCCACTTGTGGGGGGAGTCCAAAGCTAGGGGCCATAAATATAAGATAGTCACTAATAAATCCAATATGAAATTCAGGAGAAACTTCTTTACCCAGAGAGTGGTTAGCCATGATCTTATTGAATAGCAGAGCAGGCCCCGGGGGTGCCATATGGCCGACTCCTGCTCCTATTTCTTATGTTTTTAGAATTTGGAACTCGCTACAACACGGAGTAGTTTGAGGCGACTAGCATAGGTGCATTTAAGGCGAAGCTAGATAGCTCATGAAGGAGAAAGGAATAGCAGGATAGGGTGAGATGAAGAGGGATGGGAGGAGGCTCGTGAGGAGCATAAACACCGGCACGGACCCAATAGGCCAAATGCCTGTTTCTGTGCTGTAGACTCAATGTCATTGACTGTGAACAGCTTTGGGACATCTTGAGTACAAGAGGCACAGTGCAAATACAAGTCTGTTCTCTTACTGAACATTGTTTTTGGTTTTCTCTTGATTGCTGCTAGTTGTGTTAGAATGTACGATTTACTGCTAGTTGTGTTAACTACAATAAATGAAACCTACTATAAGTGTCAGTCTAGGACCAAGTGTAATACTTTCTAGTTTTGTTGTTTTTCTGCTGTTCATGAACCCTTTCTCCCTCCCCTTTCAGAGTGGCAAATGGAAAAAAATGGATTCAATTTCTTATTAAGCAGATAAAAGTGGTCTGAAATTATATTAAATTGTGTACAAACTATTCCTAATTATATGCTGATATAATCATGAGCCAATTATCGCATTATACAGGGTATGGTCAATCACCGGGATCTCTGCAGGGGTATGTTGGGGAAGGGCGGGGGAGTTATTTAACAACAAGACTTTCCCAAATCATCACAACACAAAAGAGCCACTTGTTCTGCTGTACGTTACAATTCTGGTGTCAGATTCCAATTTTCAGAGAGACCAATTACTTCAAATCAGTGTCCAAAACTCATTGTGCAGCAGCACACGCCTATCCCTCACACTCACCTGCAATATCCTGTTCTCACTCCCATTTTAAATTCCCCAGATCCATTTGACTAACCGCCACCCGCCCATATTGAGCATCTAGTGAATAATTCATAGCTACTCACAGCACTCGAATCATTGTAAGTGATGTGATAATAAAAGTTTTTAAAATAAGTCAACAGGAGTGAAACTCTGGAAATAATTCTTCTAAAGTGGTAAAATAAACCTGTTGAAGTCAGTTGTAAAGCATGGGGTGGGGAAGGGGGAGGGATAAAGCAGAATTAACCCAGCCCTTAGCTCTATTTGTGGATTTTCTTGTACATTTCTTCCTTTTGAGTTTTCCAGATCTTCTGATTACCAGTTTTTAAGTGAAGCCTTGGTGTACATTTCCAGTCATTTCCTCTTTGCCAGGCGAGCTTTCTTGATATCGACTTCGGATCCAAAAATAAACATTAGTTTATGACATTATGATCACTAAATGGCAGTTAAAAGAACCCGGAAAGAAAGAACTTGCATTTATATAGCGCCTTTCACAACCTCCGGATGTTCCAAAGCGCTTTACAGCCCATGAAATACTTTTGAAGTGTAGTCGCTGTTGTAATGTAGGAAACGTGCCAACCAATTTGTGCGCAGCAAGATCCCACAAACAGCTGTGTGATAATGACCAGATAATCTGTTTTTAGTGATGCTGGTTGAGGGATAAATATTGGCCAGGATACCGGGGAGAACTCCCCTGCTCTTCTTTGAAATAGTGGCCATGGGATCTTTTACGTCCACCCGAGAGAGCAGACGGGGGCCTCGGTTTAACGTCTCATCTGACACCTCCGACAGTGCAGCGCTCTCTCGGTACTGAACTGGGAGTTGTCGGCCGGGATTTGTGCTCAAGTCTCTAGAGTGGGGCTTGAACCCACAACCTTCTGACTCGAGAGGTGAGAGAGAGAGCGAGCGCTACCCACTGAGCCACGGCTCTCACAGGCAAGAAATGGCAGCAGAACCAATTATATTCTCAATCCTAACATGGAGAAAAATATAAAGATATTCTTTGTAAAAGCCAATTTAATTCTCTACAACCTCTGTCCTTGGCCTCTTACACTGTTGCAATGAAGCTGAACGTAAGCTCGAGGAACAGCACCTAATTTTTCTACTAGGGACTTTACAGCCTTCTGGCCTTAACATTGAGTTTAACAACTTTAGATCTTAAAACCACTGCTCCCATTCTCTCTCGGAGAGCAGGTGTTGGTAACGGTGGGTTGACGCACCAGAGTCACTGGGAGAGGAGTGGGTGTGGGCTGGTGCTTGGGGTGGGGATCCCCCATCGCTACACGGCTGGTGGGATGGCCTGCACCCCTGGGGTCTCCCTGCCTTTCTTCTGCCACATTCCCAGGCCAAGGGAGCCTTCACCTCTTCGCCAGATTTTCTAAGGTTCCCCCCCACTCCCTCCCTCTGCTATAACCATTTACACCTCCTCTGGACCCATTCTTTTGTTTCTATACTTGTTTGATGATCACCTCCTTTTGCTTTGCACCGTCAACCCTTTTGTCATTTAATCACTCCTGTCCTCTGTACCTCAATTAGATCACCCCTTAATCTTCTACATTCTAGAGAATTCAAGCCTAGTTTATGCAACCGGTCCTCATTAGTTAACCCTTTTAGCCCTGGTATCATTCTGTTGAATTGGAAATAGGCCATTCAGCCCTCGAGCTTGTCCAACATTCAGTTAGATCATGGCTGATCTGACAGCAGCACCTCACAGGTAACAGGTTTGATTGAATTGTTTTTTTTTAAAAAAAACAGGCCTGTTGTACTTCCGATACCTAACACCCTCATGTTTATCTCCCTCAGAGCCATTAATTTGATTTTTCTCCTCCTCCTCAATGTCAGAGAAGGTCAGCTTGCTCTAAGTGTTAACCTCAATTTCCCCACCTGCTTTCTGGCCTCGGGTGCCATGATAAGAAAAACCAACTCAATTTCTGGTATCTTCAAGCTGCTTAACGATAAATTAATTAATCTCTCAAGCCTACTATCTCACTCATTATTAGACGATACAACATAGCTCACCTCCATTAACAGAAACCCCTAATTATCTAAAATATAGAAATTAATATTCTACAGCTTCACTCCAATTATCACCATCTTACCTCCTGCTACTACCATTTATATATCCCACCCCCTTTTAATTATTGTTAAATCTCTAAATTAACACACGGTCCACTAATTAGCTTTAGCTCCCTAACCTTCCCTGATTATTCTCTATAATTACACCCATACCTGATTATTAGTAATCCGTACCCTACCTACTCCTCCCTCAGTTGTTAATCTTTATACTCCACTGTGTTGGTTATAAAACTATTTCCACCCAAGCTGCTCTTTATTACATAAGAACATAAGAAATAGGAGCAGGAGTAGACCAATCGGCCCCTCGAGCCTGCTCCGCCATTCAATGAGATCATGGCTGATCTGATCCAACCTCAACTCTAAAGAACACAACCTTCTCTAAGCTTACTATTACACTATAATTACTCTACACGCCTGTCTAAATTTACTACACTGTATTAATCTATGATACTTACTATTATTACTTTGCACTGTTTTCCAAGATTACTCTATCCCTCCTATTCCTTCTCACCCTGACAAAATCACTCGCAGACCTTGGATTTAGTAGAGTGAAAATGAGTATCACTCGGCGACAGCAAAATATCCATTTTAAAATCACACCTCTGGAAACCAGTCACATCCTTTGCTGGACGGGTCTCACTCTGCTTCATTTTGGAGTCAGTATTTAGGGATCTGGTACCATAGTGGTTATGTTACTGGTCTAGTAATCCAGAGGCCTGGACTAATGATCCGGGGACATGAGTTCAAATCCCACCACGAATTCACTTAATTAAAAAAATCTGGAATATAAAGATACTAATGGTGACCATGAAACTACCGGATTGTCGTAAAAACCTATCTGGTTCAGTAATGTCCTTTAGGGAAGGAAATCTGCTGTCCTTACCTGGTCTGGTCTATATGTGACTCCAGACCTGCAGCAATGTGAATGACTCTCAACAGCCCTCTGAAATAACAAGCCACTCAGTACCAAACCGCTACAAAAGGAGCACCTTCACCGCACGGACTGCAGCGATTCAAGAAGGCGGCTCACCACCACCTTCTCAAGGGCAATTAGGGATGGGCAATAACGAATAAAAAAGTTCAGTCACGTTGCACATGATTTATACTGCCCAAGCCAGAACTGTTTGGGACTTGCAGCAGGAATGCACTGTAATTCCCAGAAGTTGGTTAGCCATATTAAAAGCAGCAAATTTTTGATTAGCCATGTACTAGCAAAACTGCTTGTGGAAAGTTATGCAAATATGTGAAACCTCCAAGTTTAAAAATAGTGGACAGCTACTGGTAAAGGCATAAAGTTATGGCATAAGTATTCAAAATGAAATTCAAGAGATACAAAATCCACCACAGGCATAGAAACAGCATCCTAAACTGCAAATATATATATATTCACATACATTTTATTGAAAGCCTTTTGACATTTAGAATGCACACTGAAATGTAAACACATTTTGTTACAACAAAAATCCCTTTTCCAGTTAACATAATAGGAGCAGGAGTCGGCCATACGGCCCCTCGAGCCTGCTCCGCCATTCAATAAGATCATGGCTGAACTTCTACCTCAACTCCACTTTCCCGGCCGATCCCCATATCAAACTGCTGAAATGTTGTGGTTTGTCCATGGAGAGTTCTGCAGCAACCCCGACTGAAACGGTTACGTTCCTGTATTGAAAACAATTTAGATTAATCTTCTATTCCATTGTATTTATACGGGCCTTTAAAAGGCCCCTTCCTGACCAATGGAATAGAGCAATGATCCTTACAAGAGCAAGTTTCCACATACTATGTGCCAGTAACAGCCTGCATCTGGCAAGGGGCAAAAGGAAAATTGTGTACAGGTGTTGCATCTTCCAAGAGGCTAACCAAATGCTGTTCATTTGTGGTGACAATTTTGGTAGCACCACGGGAAGCAAGTGTATAATTACCTCCCGCCTGACGATTCTGGCTCCACTTTCTTTGAAACCAAATCAATTCAGTGAAGACAAAGTTAGAAGAGTGCTGAGGGAACAAACGCCAAGTCAGCAAGTACAGTACCCACTTCATTTATATCGGGATAGGTGAATTACAGTACAGATGTTAATTTCCAACCTCACAGTTCTAGACTTTGATGGGCCAATAACCTCAAAATACAACTTATTCAAGCAGTTTAGAAGTATTACATAGTATTTACAGCACAGAAACAGGCCATTTGGCCCAAAAAGTCCACACCAGTGTTTATGCTCCAAACAAGCCTCCTCCCTCCCTTCTTCATCTCACCCCAACAACATATCCTTCTGTTCCTTTCTCCCTCGTGTTTATCTAGCTTCCCTTTAAATGCATCTATGCTATCCGCCTCAACTACTCCACGTGGTAGCGAGTTCCACATTCTAACTACTCTCTGGGTAAAGCAGTTTGTCCTGAATTCCCTATTGGATTTATTAGTGACTACCTTATATTTATGACCCCTAGTTCTGATCTCCCCGCAAGTGGAAACATCTTCTCTATATCTACCCTATAGAACCCTTTCATAATTTTAAGACCCCTATCAGGTTACCCCTCAGTCTTCTCGTTTCTAAAGAGCCCCAGCCTGCTCAATATTTCCTGATAGGTATAGCCTCTCAGTTCTGGTATTATTCTAGTAAATCTTTTTTGCACCTTCTCCAGTGCCTCTATATCCTTTTTATAATATGGAAACCAGAACTGTTCACAGTGCTCCAAGTGTGGTCTAACCAAGGTTCTATACAAGTTTAACATAACTTCTCTGCTTTTGAATTCTATCCCTCTAGAAATGAACCCCAGTGCTGTTTGTTTTTATGGCCTACTTTTAGTGATTTGTGTATCTGTACCCCCAGATCCCTCGGCTCCTCCACCCCATTTAGACACATGTTCCAAGTAGTATGTGGCCTCCTTATTCTTCCTACCAAAATGCAGCACCTCACACTTTCTATGCTGAAGTTCATTTGCCAATTACACTCCTGCACGTTTATTAATGTTTTCCTGTATTTTGTCACAGTCCTTCTCTGTATTAATTACACACCCCAATTTGGTGTCATCTGCAAATTTTGAAATTATACTTCCGATTCCAGAGTCCAAATCGTTTATGTAAATAGTGTTTCCAGCACCGATCCTTGTGGAACATCGTTTCCCATCATTTGCCAGTCTGAGTAACTACCTTTAACCCCTACTCTCTCTTGTCTGTTTTGTAGCCAGCTTGCGATCCATTCTGCTACTTGTCCCCTGATTCCACATGTACTGACCTTAGTCACTTGTTTACTATGCGGTACTTTATTGGAGAAAACAAAACAAGTGAAAATATACTTACAAAATATTCCCTGTTTTATTAAAATAGAGAAATACTTTATGATGAAGAACTTGAGGGTAATTGGAGCAAGCAGGAGAATGCGATTCGACTCAGTGCTTTATGGTGAGAAAGGGCTGTGCAAACAAGGCCTGTGCTGTAACAGTTTATGATTCCCAAATAACAGCAGGAATTAGATATACCCCCTACAAATACAGATCAAATCTATTTTTAGAATGGCTTTTCCCTCAAAATTAAGCTTCCATCAGACAGGACTTTCTCCTAGATTAAACAGTTAAGTGCTTGATCAGTGCTTCCACAACTACTGGTAAAAGTCGAGTAAAAATAGCCTACAGTTGGATTAATTAACTATTAATGTACAAACATCTCAATGCTTGGCTGCCCAATTCAATTTCTTTTTAAAGTAATGCCATAAAATGCTCAGTTTATTTTAGAAAAAAAGCAAACTTTCTGCACTCCCTCCTACTTGAACAGATTCGTCACCTATAAACACTGCACGAACAGGCTGTACGTACCAGCTATTCTGGTTTTCTTGGCCCTTTGCAGTAGATGAGTCAACCCCTCCTTAATCTGGAAACCGATTAGAGGGCGGTAATGCTAGCACAACTGTCTACTTATAAATAATAACAATGTGAAAGAAAATGATTAGTATAAAACCTAAACAAAAACCTCCTTACACCCATCATTTAAACTTTGCAGCCCAAATCCAAGTATAATTACTGTTGCGGGCACGCTACTCTCCTAAAGGCAAGAGTTTTTCCTTCAGTTTCATTGCACAGACTCAACTGAAAGTGAGCAACCCTTATAACTACTAATAGATAGAACGATGGTTTGCAGGAAATTATGCCCGTGTGTTAATTACACCTTTGCTCAACAGGAGTGAACTAAAAACCTTGGGGGAAAAGGCAACGCCTATATGACATGCACAAAAACAAGAGAACCTCTTGTGTGAACCAATTTACTGGAACCACTGCCATTGGGGCAGCAGATGTAGAGCATACAAGTCAGATTCCAAAATACAAAAATAATCCCATCATAGCTCAATGCATAATTCTCCAGTAACTAAGGTTAGAAGAGAGTGGAAGCCATCAATTCAGGTGTAATATTTTTTGCAATAAGGGATCCAATTATGACATTTGTTAGCACCGCAAAGTGCCGCTGAGCTTTGGCAGTTGCATTCCAAACAGTTCTGTAGATCACTAGATGGATTGCTTTGTAGCCATCAAAATGTCTCTCTCAAGGAAGGAAGTGGGCAGTACGAACACCTGCTCACAGCAGGAAACAGTCAGAGCAATGTGAATAATGTGGAGAGAGATTATTCCACTGGAAGGAGTGCATACTATGGGCTAGCAGCAGTGATGCTTTAAAAATAAACTTGGTCTTGATATAGGTTTCCGGAGAAGAGTTGTGTTGGAACAACTTGCATTTATATAGCGCCTTTAATATAGTAAAATGTCCCAAGGCGCTTCACAGGAGTGTTATAAAACAGAATTTGACACTTAGCCACATAAGGAGATATTAGGACAGATGAAGTAGGCTTTAAGGAGCTTCTTAAAGGAGGAGAGAGGTAGAAAGGCAGAGGTTTAGGGAGGGAATTCCAGAGCTTCGAGCCCAGGCAGCTGAAGGCATGGCCACCAATGGTGGGACGATTAAAATTGGGGATGCACAAGAGGCCACGATTGGAGGAGTGCAGCGATCTCGGGGGTTGTAGGGCTGAAGGAGGTTACGGAGATAGGGAGGGGCGAGGCCATGGAGGGATTTGAAAACAAGGATGAGAATTTTTAAATTGAGCCGTTGCCAGATGGTTATGGCAGAACATGCTCACTTTTGAGCCACCAACACTACATTTACAGCCACTTTTATGGTATCAAGATACATTAAGTGAACATACTAGTATACAACTCAACTCTTAAGTGTGTATTTTGCTTAATTTTCCATGTGCAAACACTGGACAGATACTTCTAATTTTGCATCAGTGTAGCACACATTTTTACACACGTGGAACTTTCATTGCTAGAATACCCAAACAGCCTTAATATATTTATTCAATTATATTTCTAATCAAAATTCTTAATTGTGCAAAAACAATAAGCTTTCTTCAGTTTCCCCATTTACACAGCAACATTTCTAGTTAAAATAAAAGTAGACCAGTTATGTAAAAATCAGTAACACACATGTCCTTCGTAAAAAGAAAAAAATAGGCTCGCTCTACGAACAGCTGTGCTAAGTTCTGGCCAAAGCTGCATGATTACAGCCGGACTAATCTGATCAGACAGACGACAGGGCTCACTGCATTATGACTGGCTCAAAGGATGTCAAATAAATGGATCAATCTGAAGAGTACCCACAACTGCTGCACAGTCCTTCTCCACGTTTTCAGTATAAGCCCATGAAAAGACACCATTGCTAAAATTAAATCGTGACTAGTCTAAAGCTCCATGCTGGAGACACATCCTGGGGATCTTTTACTGCTGTTAAACAGCGATATATTGGTGCGTGTCAGTTTCAAGTATCTACCAAAAAGAACAATGGCATCCTGCCAAAAAACTGGATAAAGATGAGAAAAGCTTTCCCTGGTATGCGGAGTACGCTGACACACAGTGGTGAAAGACAGGTATTTGCATTTGATGTTTCTAATTTATACACTATTTAATTTCTTGTTGCCAAAGCTTTATTTTTAAACCAAAGACCAAAAAGGTTAAAAAAAAAATCGTACATTTACCTACATTTCAACGGAGATAAGTCTCTGCTACTTAAAGTATAAAAACCATTTGTCCTTCAAAAATGAATCACCTTAAACATAAAAGGCATACAATTCACAAAGTTGCGACCGCTCCTTTAAAATAAAAAATATCTAACACCACTGTGGACTGCATCGACCAAGACAGGCACTTTAGGTATATATCTGCAATATGGGGAGAAGTAGTGATTGAAGTGAAAGACGAGGTTAGATTCAAACATTTATACTTGAGGGTAGCATGTTCCTACTTTTAAAATACACCTACTGACTTATTCCAAGTACAATACAAGGGGCAGTAGCATCCAGTCACTTTACAGCAGGTCAGCAGGTCTGCGCCATTCACAGGGCCCAGGTGCAGCATTAACAGTTCAGTTTTAATTACAAGTTTGATACAGCGTTCAAATACCATAAAAGGCCCTATAAACACATATGCTGTCTTGCACATCTGTAAGAGTGTGATAATGAAATATACTGTTCTCCACACTTACTGGAGTGCATATTGCAAATGCTACGGCAGCATCAATAACGCTCGTTTCCCATCCGATTCAGGGCTCTTTGTAGCCTTTGCAGTCTATGTAAAGCTATGCTGCAATCTTCTTATTTTACAATATATTGCAGGGAGAAAAGGTATCCGTGTTCTTTTATAGTGCAGTAGTTCAAATACATGAACTTCCCCCCCCCCCACACAACAGCACAACACAATTTCCATGAAGTATGTTGTTATATTTTGCGCGGAATGGTACTTGAATAGCTGATTTAGAGACAAGTCCCACCAGTTTCCTTTGTAAGCTCAGATTTTCGTCATTGTATCCTGCTGACGTGCTCTTGTGATTTATCTGGCTGCTTCCAATAACTTTTGGTACAGGTTAAAATGTCAATGGTCTAACGCTGATAAACCCAGACAGCTGACATCAAACAAGATCCAATCACTGCCGTTATGCAAAAGTCCTTATTTTCTGGAGTTATACATTTCAGGTACATAGTATGGTATTTTCCCAAGAGTTCCATTCCTTTGATATTATCGTAGACTCTTGTTCACTTCCTTCCTTCATTCAATTCCTCACCACTTTCATTCTATGACTAACTACAGCCGAACATTTTCTCATTCTTGCTGGTCAGATGTCTGAATTCTACATTAAGAACTGAAGTAGATGCTTGTCATTTTTTTCTACACACTGCTTCGATCAGGAGCAACATTCATGTACACCCGTCTTCTTGGGAAAATCTTTCGCTTTAGTGCAATCAACTGAAAGAAAAACAGAAATAGATGACTACTGTATCAAGCAATCTTATATCATGAAATTAATTCCTTTTTGTGTGGTATACTGATTTACATTCATTGGTTTTCACAGCACAACTGGCTGCACACAAAGTACCTGCTTTTAATGGGCTGATCAGAAAGGTGGTGGACAAATACCGTCAGCTTCTGGACAAAGACAATAGAACACTACCAAGGTTGCAAGTTTTGCAGTGTACTGCAGTCTGGTTAGTGAAGCATAGCTACAACAGAAATGTAACCTCTGGACAGGCACTTCACCAAACATTACCGTGACCAAGATCCATTATATATCCTTACATCATTGACTTAGAGTGTCTCATTTGGAAATCAAGTCTGGATTACCTAGCAAAGTACAAAAGTTTCTAAGCTTAGTGTAAAGTACAGCACTGAATGGAAGACGTTAAGCTAATATGTCAGGTGTGTCCAAACGTTTTGCCTTTGTGGACCACTCAGGTGCATACCATAGAGCCTCACAGGCCACAAACAGATTAAACCCATGTTTCCATTAATATACTACAAGCTGTGGATACCAACAGAGCTCAAGTATTGTAATTTTTCTAACCTCCAAGCCTATGAAATTCTAACAGCAGAAGGCAGTGAGCCTGGCCTTCATGCGCAAGCCTTAGGTTAGACACCTCTGATATGTTACAAGGGTATTACAGGTTAATGTGAGAACGTCCATTAATAAAATCATACAGTCCAAAAACTCCCAGTCAAATTCTGTGCATGACAATAGATAGGACAGCAAACGTGACCAGCATTAAATGTACTAGCGCTGACAGGTACCGACAACTATATTCAGATTTTTATTTCAAGCAAGAAGGAACCAAAATACACCTAGTACCCAGTGATGCAATAATGCTGAACACGTGTTTAAATGGCAAAAACTGATAACATCATGGCATATTTTTCTACAATAAAAACAATAATCCAATTTTAAATTCAGATAATGAAGCAGTCCATGCCCGCATGCAACAAGACCTGGACGATGTTCAGGCTTGGGCTGATAAGTGGCAGGTAACATTCGCGCCACAGAAGTGCCAGGCAATGACTATCTCCAACAAGCGAGAGTCTAACCACCTCCCCTTGACATTCAACGGCATTACCATCGCCGAATCCCCCACCATCAACATTCTGGGGGTCACCATTGACCAGAAACTTAACTGGACCAGCCACATAAATACTGTGGCAACAAGAGCAGGTCAGAGGCTAGGTATTCTGCAGCGAGTGTCTCACCTCCTGACTCCCCAAAGCCTTTCCACCAGCTACAAGGCACAAGTAAGGAGTGTGATGGAATACTCTCCACTTGCCTGGATGAATGCAGCTCCAACAACACTCAAGAAGCTCAACACCATCCAGAACAAAGCAGCCCGCTTGATTAGCACCCCATCCACCACCTTATACATTCACTGCCTCCACCACCGGCGTACCGTGGCTGCAGTGTGTACCATCTACAAGATGCACTGCAGCAACTCGCCAAGGCTTCTTCGGCAGCACCTCCCAAACCCACAACCTCTTCCACCTAGAAGGACAAGGGCAGCAGGCGCATGGGAACACCACCACCTCCAAGTTCCCCTCCAAGTCACACACCATCCTGACTTAGAAGTATATCGCCGATCCTTCATCGTCGCTGGGTCAAAATCCTGGAACTCCCTTCTTAACAGCACTTTGGGAGCACCTTCACCACACGGACTGCAACGGTTCAAGGCGGCGGCTCACCACCACCTTCTCAAGGGCAATTAGGGATGGGCAATAAATGCTGGCCTTGCCAGCGACACCCACATCCCATAAAACGGATTTAAAAAAAATTGGGTTCCCATACAGAGAATCACAACCCAACAGAGAATTAGCAAATAATAACTAACCGATCTCCTGTAGCGTTTCGCATGGATAGCCAAGACCTTGTCCAGTATTCAGGTCAAGCATGGTTAAAGACTGAGGGACAGGGGGAGGGGAGGGGGGAAGGAAAGAGAGGAGTGGGCAAGCATTCCAATCAGGGGCTAAACATCTGAGCTGGGGTTGGTGGAGAGGGTTGATGGGAAACTGTCTTCACAGGGATTGGGCTTACACAACATGTCAACTGGGAGGGCAAAATAACTGTTGGAGTGGGGTCCATGGGGAGGGGTGGTCAGAGACCACAGCTTCAGGTATCATTACAATTCCCTCAGTTGCATGTGGGCCTGCGAGAGCAGTCTGAAACGTTCAGTTCTGGTGACTAAAAGATGCACAGTGGCCTCCAAATGGGGGTTGCATTAGGATTTTTGCTGAATAACACCAACACAACTTTACGGGGGTGGGGGCAGGATGCGACAGCACCGCACAAATACAGGAGTGGGACATGCCTGGGCTAGGCAACAGGGCCAGAATCTGAGGGCTGGATAGAAAAACTGGTTGAGAGGCTGAAAAGTTTTCCCATCAGGGTTGGTTTGTCCAGGTTATAAAAAGTAAAATTGACAATAATTAGATTACACATGATGGCCCGAATTTGTGGTCAACAGCGAAGCAAAGGCGCTCGCTGCTGGCTCTGAAGAAAGCTGCCCAGAGATCTTGCACTCTCTGTGGCAAGAAATTTGGCTTTTTCGATGTTCATTTGATTTCAGTGCTCTGTAGTGGGAATCCCTAGTGCGATGCTGCTGTGACATCAACAAGCTGTCTAAGCAGCCAATCACATTGCAGAATTCTCACAGATAGGGAACCAGGAAATGAGTAGCTGCTTTTATCCGGCCTTTTTAAAAATGTTAGAGAGCAAAGCAAAGATTGGAACTCTCACATGGGGATAAGGTAGAACCTGAAATATCATGAACAAACTTAATTTTTTTTAAAAGTTTATTAAAAATTGTAATTTTTATCATAATGGAGAAATTTGACACTCCACAAATATAAAAAATAATTTTTCTTGGCCAGAACAGTTGTTTAGCAGTCAATACGCTGTTAAAACCCCAATTACACCTAATCCAACAAGGTCTAACTTTTAATGGGGTATTTAACAGCGATATTACCGTGGAAAAGCCAAGTTTGTCAGTTTCACTGATTTCCCTGATTACACCAATTGCCGGCTATTGGGCCGGGGGGGGGGGGGGGGGGCGGGGTCCACAGCGCAGCCAGTCTCGGAGCAGTGAATGACTGACCGCAACTTCAGGATTTCTGCGTTTAGATGCGCATGAAGTTGCAGTCAGTTTCAAAGGGGTAATAATGGCGAATGCTGTTGGTTCGCCGTTACTACCCACCGCCAATTCCGGGTCAATGTTTCCAATTCCAGAGGCTTACAACAGGATCTCTTATTCAGGATGAGGTTTGAATCAGGATATTGCTGCAGAGCCATCCAGTGACCAGGGTGTGGAACTGCATTCAGACTGTGACTACCACCACACAAAATATTAGCAATTCTTTTAGCAGCTAACATTAACATTATTTGAAAAACATCTATTAAATCTCCTCTTAGATGTCTCTGCTCCAGTGGAAATAGCCCTAGTATCCCAGGTACTACATGAAGATCATTTTTAATGAAAATTCAAGATTTACGCACCTGTTCAGCAAAGAAAGAACAAACCGTGAAGATAATCAGAGTCACTAGTACGCAATGTGTCCAGAACTTCAGCTTGTCTCTGTAAGCTCTCCTGTAAAGAAAAGGTTCAATTCAATTGGAGCTATCTAGTGCATGTTTTAACAATATTAGTAGGCTATGCGGCTAACTGGTGCATGAAACCCATGTACCCCATAGCAGCTGGGAACATGAACTGGACCCCCAATACCACGGAGCATGTTATCAATTGCACCGCTGCAGGGAGGGAATGAGCAGTGTCCAGGTCTGTTCATATAGGGTGGAGAGAAAGTAAGGGGGGGGGGGGGGGGGGGGGGGGGGGAAGTGGCGGAATCAAAGAGAGAAAGACTTAGTGAGGTCACTTGTTCCACAGCAATTTGCAGAATCACTGAGAGGCCTTAAAGCAGGCTGATCCCCGACTGCGGATTGTGCATAGCCGAGGGAAAAATTAGTTTACAAACAAGCAACATAGATTTTTGACCATCAAGAATGTAAAGTTTTAACATAAAATCAGCTGAAGTTGAGTAATTTTGATCAGTTTAGAAAGTTCCTTTTCAGTCTTATTAGCAGCTATGGTACGATCCATTCCAGTGAATGGAAACGTAGAATTGACAAAAATCCTCTCAAATTCCCTGGATAATATCTTGAATGTAGCTTCAAACTTTACATTATAAACATTTTGGAATGTGTTCTCTAGAGTTCAGCAAATAGTCCTTGATACAGGTACACAAATCTTTTCCTGTTTTTCTAGCACTCAACCAAAACAACAAGGAAGTGCCCTGCTCTAATATCTATAGAGAGCTCTAATTCCAATGTTACCCTTCTTCTTGTGAGAGAAGCATCTCTACTGCCTTCCTTCTCCCTAAAGGGAAGGCATCTTTGGGTGGGGTTGGGGAAGGAAGATGGAGGGAAGAGAAACTACAGCTGCAAACAACAATCTGCTTGCCTCAGTTGGTACCATTCTCGTCTGCGTCACTGTGGGTTCAAGCTCCACTCCAGGACTTGAGTAGAAAATCCAGGCTGACATTTTAGTGCTACACTAAAACAATGCTGCATTGTCAGACTGAAAAATCATCTGTTCAGTAAGAAACTTTTAAAGTCAAAACACCTCCCAGCTAGGGAAAAAGAATGCTTATCTTTAGGGCTCAATGAAGAGCAGAAAATACATTAGACACCACACAAGTACTTGGAGTGACAGACTGACTTATCAGTGCTTCCAAATGCTACCATATGCTGACTGATTTCACAGTTGACACTGAAATACAGGGCACTTACATGTCATTGCTAGACAAGATCAGCCATGATCTCATTGAATGGCGGAGCAGGCTCGAGGGGCCGATTGGTCTACTCCTGCTCCTATTTCTTATGTTCTTAAGACTGTATCCAATTTCAATGCATTAGCAAGAGTTGCAGGAGTAGAAAATCTGGTATGTTGATGCATAACCAAGGTAGCTAATGTGTACTGCCATATTATATATTTTGACAGAAGTGAAACAGCAGTTCCAGTTTAGATGCTGCAGGATTCTCTCAAACTCTACTGAATCGGATTTTCCTGCTTGACTTCAAAGCACATGTTTCATTTTCTGCTCAATTTTCCAACAAAAAAAAAATCCCACAAAAAAAACCAAAATTCAGTCTCTGCAACATTTTCTGAACCATCCCTGAAAGTTTTGGCTGTAATACAACCTGTGGGTATTTAGGTGGGAAAACATGTCGTGACCATTCTGAAAGTCGACTAATTAGGAATATTACAGACCCTACAGTTTGAAACCAATCAAGAACATTTACACAGATTAGTTCAAGCCTTTTATTTTGGTGTCATTTAATACAAAATAATATACACAATATAGCAAAATTATGATTTTACATGAAAAGGCAAATGTATAACTATGAAAAATACCAAGTATATAAAATAGGTGTTTGTATAAAATGAGAGCTTAAGTACCACAAGATTTTCTTCACCGCCAAGCAAAATTTAGTTCAACTAGGGTTCTCCGCAGAGATTTTAACAGGC
Source organism: Squalus acanthias (assembly GCA_030390025.1). NCBI lineage: Eukaryota > Metazoa > Chordata > Chondrichthyes > Squaliformes > Squalidae > Squalus > Squalus acanthias. The sequence continues at coordinate 377,479 of JASTWF010000229.1, forward strand.
AAGTGTAGTTTTGAATATCCAGATCTCTCTCCTCTCCCAAGTTGTTCTGGCACAGTAATAAAAACTGCTACAGATGTATCATGTTATCTTTTAGTCCCAAGGCTCAACCTTCTTTTCAATAGCCAAGTTTAAATGTTGCAAAGTTTTAACACTTTCTTGGATCATAGTACATTACAAATTACATGCTACTTGCAGAAGCTAATGTTAAGGATTTTTCTGTGCTCCCAGGTCAGCTATAGCGCAGCCAAATGCAGAGTAAAGCTCCCTGTACCTAGCCCCAACAATGGGCCTCAAGCTCAACTTCTAGGGCAGCACTCGCTACTGCACAAGTGTAACAATTTTCCATATTAGCTACCCTGTAGCCCTGACTAAGACCAAAACATTAGTGTCAAATGAGGAGCAGTTCTGTACTGCAGATCCAGGCCCACACATCCTTTATAACCAGCAAAGGAGACTTTCTTCCCATCTGTCTGGGCTGGATTTGAACCATGGTTCCAGTGGTAAAAGGCCAAAGTCTCACCCACTACACCCTGTTCGAAGATTTTTTTTTTAAAAAAAGCAGCTCCATAAATTTCAGCAGCACTACACACCTACAGGACTCGAGATCTTTCCTTAACAAGAGGGTAGGTAGGTCAGGGGCGCATTGGCCACCGGATCTGCGTGAGATTTGGACAATATGCAGTCTATAGAGGTGTTTACATGGGAAGTAGGGTGCTGGGATGTCAGCACATCAGCATGGGAGGTGGAGAGAGTAAGAGGGGGAAACAAGGGCACTTCTCAACGATTAAAATAATTCAAGCATTTGGTTGGAGTAACAGCTCCTCTTAAAATGCAAGGTGATCCATTCCATTTAAAAATGAAGGACATACTAAGCAATTTTAATAGCCACAATCTGTATTTAACACAAAGTCTGCTAAAGCAGAATTCACTGTAATTGTCTCCAGATTGCATCAAACACAAAGAAAAATTGTGTTCAAATGTAAACAAATTTACAGATTATTTTACAAGTGTTAAATTTATTAACAGTAGACAACTAACAAGCAATGTTTCCTTTAAGCTTCGCGGCCGGCTCACCGGCTTTTAAATAGGAAAAACCGCGCATGCGCAGTATTTTGAATGGGCCGTGCAGCCCCTTAAAGGAGCCACGCACCAAAAAAAAATTAAAGGGAACATTGCTAACAAGCGGTTTTTAACTATAAAACAGTTCATTTGCGAACTCCACGTTCCCAGGTTCAGGGTACCATCCATTTGTAAATTATGTCAGAGTGCAATCTGGATTTTCACAGGACACAATAACCCTGGTCTCAAATCAGTGTTCCCACCAAAGAATTCAGCTCGAGTCACCTAATTCATTCCTTCTGTTTTTAATTAAAAAAATTGTACTTAGTTTTGGCCCATTCTACAAATATTTACCAAGTCCCTCATGCAACACTCTCATTAAGAGCATGTTCATTGGGATTTTAGATATAAGCTTCCACTGAATTACAACTTGGCTGAATTTTTCTTTATAAAGGACCAATTGTCCATTCAACAGACCCATGGGATTCTGACTGAATTAGGAATGAGAAAATCTATTCAGGTAGGATACCTTGTCTTACCACGTAGAAAGCATCATATTTCAATGTCTTCTAATTCTCCATCCTTTGCTGGGAAATCCTTCCCCAGTTGAGATCAGGAGCACCCCATCAGGGAAAGTGACAGATCCATGCCATACCTTGAATCTACTATTGCACCACGTCACCTTTTCTGGTGATTTCTGTGGTTTTATTTGAAACGTGAGTATCCATTTCTTAGCCAAGGGTTAGTGGCCAAATGCATTCTTAATTATACGTGTTAACAGGATTATATTTATTTGCTTTGAAGTGATGACAGTTGGAATTATAAATCTATTGCTATATAAAAAGGTAGTATGTTTTGACTCCAATAAATCACTCCGTGTCATATTAATAAAGCACACCATATTTAAGAATTAAAATTACTGCTTGATGAGCTTTCACATTACATTACTCTGGAGTTGTATATAAATAGCTGTTTAATTGACTGTAATTAAGACTGATAAATGGTAAGTGTAAATAAGCTGACAGCTATTCTTGGTAACACAAGATGGCTCGAACCTACAGGAGTAGACTATGAACAGTTTCCACTGGTCACGTGGTGGGTTAGGAATTTTTTTTTAAATAACACACAGGAGGAATGTTAGGACATGGAATGGCCTACCAGAAACAATGGAGGAAGCACAATCCAGAATAGCTTTTAAAAGGGAAATGGATAAATATCTGAGAAACAAAAATTTAAAAGGATATAGGGAAATGACATGAAAATAGGACCAAGTGCATAGAACTGGGACAGGTGTGATGGGCCAAACATCCTTTTTCAGGGCTATAACAATGAATGATTCTATGCTACAGGGCTCAAAAGCTCTGTTCAAATTATATGTCATGATGCGGAGATGCCGGTGTTGGACTGGGGTGGACAAAAATGAGAAGTCGCACAACACCTCTACCTGACGAAGGAGCAGCAGCTCCGAAAGCTTGTAATTTTAAATAAAACTGTTGGACTATAACCTGGTGTTGTGCGACTTCTCAAATTATATGTGCATGCTTAATTGAGGATTGGTTACTTTTTTTAAATGCTTCAGTCAAGTTGTCATTCAGGGCAATCTGTCAGTTTATTCCAAAAAAATCCCAATTTAATAAGAACATTTTCAAATTCTGCCCTCCCAAGTTTGAAAGTATTGAGTTCTCTTGCAATTTGGGGGCGGAATTTTGAGACAGAAATAGCTGAAGTTCTAAATCAAGGATTGCACAGAGCACAGTACTCCCAGAGAAAATGAATCAGTTCAATTTTGCTATTTGTTCGACATTTCCCACGTTTTCTCACTGACCAGTATAGAGGTAAAGGTGGTTTAAAGATGATAATATAATAGGACTTGTTTTCAGGCAATATTTATCCTTCATTACCAATTACATATATAGGCCTGGATTTTGCATGAATAATAACGGTGAGGCTGTCACCGTTGTTATGGAGTAAATTGGACAGCAACTTCTGGAGCACGCATATGCGCAGTTAATCGGGGAAATCCGGAAGTTGCTGTCCAAGTTATCCTGCTCCTCCACAGACTGCGCTATAACAGATAGACTCGGCACTGAAAGACTTGCAACAGCGTGAAGTTGGGGTACTTGCCCACTAGTTACCCACTAAACACGCCAGAAAAAGTTAGGACTGGTGCAATCAGGAGTAAGTGAATTTTTAACGCCGTGACAAGTGATAATTACTGCCAAACAACCTCTCTGGCCCTGAAATTTTACAAGTGTAGCGTCTCATTCATTCAGAAGTTAGTGTTGCAGATTCAAAAGAAAATTAAAATGACATTTTCTTCCAAACTTTTTCTGTCTGTCTCTTTTATCTCTCTCTTAATCCCATCTATCTTTCCCAATCTTTATTTCACTTTCTCTACATCATTTAAATCTAATTTATACTTCCTGCTTTAGACTCTGCGGGCTAGAAATTCATTATAGCCCAGGAATGGGTGGTGTCAGTGGAAAAGTTGGAGAATTAGTGCCAGGCGCTAATGCTTTAGACTGCACACAAAATTTGTGCTCACTGCTCAAAAAAATGATTGGAGTCCTAATTCAAGTCTCAAAGCCCAAGCTCATTGGCGTTACACTCAAAGGGTGGACCAATATCAGGTGCAGTTGAGTCGCAAGACATCGTTGCCACAGGTTTTTGTCAGTACTTAAAGGGGAGGTTCACTGATGCTGCGGCACCTCATTCTCAGCATTGCTGGCTGTGCAGCTGCCTCAGAAAGCAGAAGCAGGACAACGAGAAGGAGCCGGAGGACTGAACCAGGTGTACTCATGGCAGTTTGACGCCCCAGGCAGAGAGCCTGCAGATTCTGCGATGAAGCATTGGAGGCATTGGTTTTTGCTGTGGAGAGATGGAGGGCAGTGCTCTACCCAGCAAGTGGCAGGAGGCCCTCGCCACAAGTCTTCCATACCATGTGCAGAGAGGTAGCGGGCAGCACTGTGGTCCCTAGGACCCCCACACAGTGCAGGAAGAAATTTAATGACCTCACTCGGGTGGTCAGGGTGAGTCAATGCTTTAACAAATGCTACATACCACTGTCTGAACCACAATCTTCACACACTGCCCAGAGCACCACACCCCCAATCTCTACCTACCAACACTCACACCTTGCACACAATGACAGCTATTCAACTATGGCAGGCACAGCACCCAAACACATTGCTCCACACTCTCACACACTTTCCTTTCTCTTGCAGGCCAAGATGGCTCACAACAGGAGGGAGCAGGAATGCACAGTTGGGGGACAAGCCGACACCCAACCACTGTCTGCGCTGGAGAATCGAGTGCTGCAGATTATTGGGCGCCAGGTGGTGGGCGCCGTGGCCACCGGCGACCTTGACCTCCTTGAGGACAACAGTATGTTCATCTCTACTCCTCCTTCTCACATCCCTTCCCCCTCACCCCACCCCACAAGCGTTTTGCACTTTCCAGCTAATCATGCTGTATGCATTCATTTCTCCCTTTCTGCCCCCCTCCCCTCACCTTAACCAGACTCTTGTGCCTTTATGCTTTCAGATAATGAGCAAGCACCTGAGCAGCCTGTCCCTGAGGGCAACATAGAGAGCAAGGCGGGAGAAGAGAAGGAAGAACACACCGAGTCACTGCATCTTCCACCCGCAGACACCAGCTCATGTACTGGCATTACGTGTTCTTTAGAGGCTAGTATAGTAGCGGGATCTGCACAGGGTGAGGCACCGGGGACGAGTGTGCTGCAGCAAGGCCGGGGGAAAGGGTAGCTTGGGGATCCGCTCCCCGGAGGGCAGCTTCTGCTGCACAGGACTCAAATGAGGACCTTGATGGGGAGGCCTTTAGAAGAAGGGTAATGGGCATTCACACGGAGACGATAGGTGCAAAGGCAAGGGTGCCCGAGAGCCTCTCGGCAATGATGAAGAACGCGGAGGCACAAGGCTCTGCGCACACCATGGAGCCCATCATTTCCAGTCTGCAAAGGATGGTAGACTCCCAGAGAAACCGTGGCAACCCAGACCTGATGCCACGTGTGATAGGCGATCTGGCAGCTTCCATTGCAGTCTATGGTTGGTGCCATTCAATCTCAGACTGCTGTCATGCAGTCTCAGCTTGATGCCACGCAAGCTTCGACTGCTGCCATTGCGGCTGGGTCTACCACCGTCGACCGGGGCTTTCACGGTGTCACAGTAGGCCAGCAATCTGTGCTCCAACAGATTGCTAGGGATGCGGAGGTGCTGCCCCGGGGGAGTGGCAGTGGGTCAGTGGAGCAGGAACCTGCTGTCCTCTCACCACTGCCACTCTGCCATTGCCCTTGTGGTGTGTCTCATTTCAGCTTTGCGCTGTGATATGGCCTGTGACAGGGATGGAATGATGGGGACGTGGTGAGCAACAAGGATCTGGGGTTTAACTCATTCAATCCGCAGTCTGATGAGGCGGTCATGGACCACCCTTCCCGAAGGCCGACTGAGTGGCTGCCTCCTCCCTCGCTCCTGTTCCTCCTCCTCCTTGTTGTCCTCCTCCTCCTGAGGTGGTCCCGCAATCCCTGCTGGCAAGGGCTGGGCCCTCATGATGGCCAAGTTGTGGAGCATGCAGCAGACCACCATGAAATGGGACACCCGCACAGCCGAGTACTGGAGGGTTCCTCCCGAACGGTCAAGGCAGCGGAACCGTTGCTTCAGCAGGCCGATGGTCTGCTCGATGTTGTTCCTGGTAGCAGCATGGCTCTCATTATATGAGTGCTGGGCAGGAGTGTTGGGGTTGCGGAGGGGAGTCTTGAGCTAGGTGGAGAGCGATAGCCCTAGTCTCCGAGCAGCCAGCCGCGAGCTTGACGTGGCGGCTGGAAGAGTGCTGGCACACCAGTCTGGCGCAGGACGAAGGCATCGTGGCTGCTGCCAGGATAGCAGGCATTGACATTGAGGATTCGCTGTCTGTGGTCGCACACCAACTGCCCATTAAGTGAATGGTAGCCTTTACGGTTATGCAAAATCTCAGGATTGTTATGCGGTGCCCGTAAAGCCATGTGGGTGCAGTCAATGGCGCCCTGCACCAGTGGAATCCTGCTATCCTGGCAAAGCCACACGCACGCTCGTCCTGCTTCTCTGTTGTGATGGGGAAGGAAATGTAGTCCCTTCTCCTACTGTAGAGAGCTTCCATGACATCCCGGATGCAGCGATGGACAGCGAACTGCGAGATGTTAGCTATGTCTCCTGTTGCAGACTGGAAGGATCCGCTGGCAAAGAAATTGAGGGCGATGGTGACCTTGACTGCCACTGAGAGATCCGTCGTTGCCCCGGTCTGAGGCGGGAGAGGTCTGGTTGCAGGAGGTGGCAGAATTCTATGACCACCTCTTTGGTGAACTGGAGCCTTCTAATACATTGCTCCTCGCTTAATTGGAGGTAGGAGAAGTGCTCTCGGAATACCCTCGGAGGGTAAGGCCTCCTGTTGAGAGCCCTGATGGCCCTCCTCCGCCCTCTGGGCACATGTTCCAGTCTTTCTTGCTGCCCCTGCTCCCTCCGCCGTAGATCCAGGAGGGCGAGGTCGACTGCTAGTACAGCCCCCCCATTAATGTTACCAAGTGTAGCAGTTTGATTCTTTGAAGAATAAATGTAGCTACTTTTTAGTTGCCACAACAGAACCTTGAAATCACAATGAAACTATTGGAGTTATGTCAAACTGACAAGAAACCACTGAAACTGCAATAACTGCGAGTCATTACTGATGATCCCTTTAAATAACGTCCCTGGAGCCGGCTTCCTGGTGCTTCACACCAGCTCTCCCTGTCGGTGTTTACTCCAGGCGCTAAGGTAGGTGGCGACAATCAATTTAGCAGATCAGGTGGTCAATGAGCGTTGCACATTCACTGACGTCACGATCTACCTGGCATTGTCGTTCCCAGCGATAACTCTTACCGGCGGCACTATATGGGGGGGGGGGGGGGGGGAGAGAGGACGGGATTTGGCACGCGGCGCTGGAGTCGCCCCGCCTCGGCGATACTGCTCTAGTGTCCCATTAGTGCCATCTGCAAGAGCTAACAGGAAGTACTAAGGGGACAAATTTTTCCCCCTGCGTGTCTGAGGATTCTTCTGTTTCGTGTCCTGCTCACAGATCACAGATGCCCTGTAGAGGCCGCGCTGGATCAGACACTGAATTTAAGCAAGTCTACACACAAAAGCCCACGAAAACTCTGTGGGCAGCTGTCAGCGAGGTGAATGGCGAAAACCGTTCCTTCGCCGCTGACTGCAAAATCCGGGCCAGTGTTTTCAAAAAGCCTATAGCGTGGTTTCCTGGGGTCCCACGACTCCAGCACAGTTCTCAGGTTGGTCTGAAATCGCAGTCCGCACATTTTCCTATGCAGCTGCTCCAGAATGCACAAGATGCTACCTGGCGACGTCACCGGAGTGGCCCAGCAGAGAGGGAAACCCAAACCAAGGATTTCCATGCAAGAAATAAAATTGTTGCTTTTATAAAAGTATCAAATAAAAATTCTGCTCAGATTTCCTTTAAAATGGGGAAGTACACTGAATAACAAGTGCTCTCCTGGACTTACTGTCACCTTTAATTAAGGGCTTAAAGCTTCACTTACCATTCCCGAAGCTCATGCATATGGAGAAATCTGTTGCGGTACTCTCTTGGCAGTTCAAACTGGGATGCTACTGGGAACAATGACTCATAGAAATCTCGAAGCACTGCCTTCACTGTGGCTCCATCCTTATGATTATGGTCAATGTTGTCATTTAAACAAATAAATTTCCTGCAGGAACAGAGAAGCATATTTAGAACAATGGTCAAATGTTGGTCATTAAACACTTGGAAACTCAGGGAACTACATCGGGTGGTATTCAGAGTTCAGTATTTTAAACATATTTATCAAATCTATGAGAAAGATTCAATATATTTTAAGCCATGCTATTTGCTACACGGAAATATCTGAGACTAATGCACGCTCTTTTCAATAAAAGAGGGCACTCGTTTTGTTTACAAATCTAGGCAAGATGCCTCATCGCCATTTAAAAATAAGACTCTTTTTTTCCCAAAGAATTTACATATACTGTATGCTAAAAACAACAACTTGTATTCATATAGCACCTTTAACATAGTAAAACATCCCATGGCGCTTCACAGGAGTGTTATAAAACAAAATTTGACACCGAGCCACATAAGGAGAAATTAGGGCAGATGACCAAAAGCTGAGTCAAAGAGGTAGATTTTAGGGAGCGTCTAAAAGGAGGAAAGAGAGGGAGAGAGGTTTAGGGAGGGAATTCCAGAGCTTAGGGCCTTCGCAGCTGAATGCATGGCTACCAATGGTTAAGCGATTAAAATCAGGGATGCTCAAGAGGCCAGAATTAGAGGAGCACAGATATCTCGGGGGGGCTGGAGAGGATTACAGAAATAGGGAGGGGTGAGGCCATGGAGGGATTTGAAAACAAGGATGAGAATTTTAAAATCGAGGCGTTGCTTAACCAGGAGCCAATGTAGGTCAGCGAGCACAGGGGTGATGGGTGAATGGGACTTGGTGAGAGTTATGACACGGGCAGCAGAATTTTGGATGACTTCAAGTTTACGTTACATAGAACGTGGAAGCCAGTCAGGAGTGCGTTGGAATAGTTAAGTCTAGAGGTAACAATTCGTAAGTTGTGATACAGTTTGAAGTTCCTCACATTATTAAAACATTTTGTTGAGTCTGTAATACTAGTAATTTTACAATGAAGTGACAAAAAACTATGGGTAGTAAGCTTGGTTTTCATTACCTCCGTAGAATAGTTAGCAATAAATCTGGATATTAGGACATGACCTAAAATCACAGAATTATACAGCACCATTTGGCTCATTTACACCTGTGCTGGCTCTTTTGAAAGTGCTATCCACATAGCTCCATTTCCTGTCTTCCCCCCATATCCTTTTACACATTTTCAAATATTTATCCACTTTCCCTTTAAAAAAGTTATTACAGATTCTGCTTCCACCACTGTTTCTGGCCCCAACAACCTGCTATGCAAAAAAGCATTCTGCTAACTCCTCCCTTCAATCTTTCGGCAATGCTCTTAAATTTATACCCTCTAGTTACCAACTCACTGGCATGTGGAAATCATTTTTCTCAATTTATCTCATCAAAACCATTCATGATTTTAAACATTTCTTTTACATCTTTTCTTAATTGTCTAGCACTCTAATATTATTTGTTCTAGTCAGAATAGTCTTACTTTCTCAAGTCTTTCATTACTAAAGGCGCTCCTTGGTATGTGAATCTCTTCTGCACCCTTTTCATTCGCTTGACAGCCTTCCTAAAATAAGGCTCCCAGAAAGTGCACACACTCTTAAAAGGTGGCCTAAATATCAACATCTGAAAATTTTGATATTGCACCCCTTAGAGTCCACATCATTTATATGCTGAGAAGATTATTGGTCCCAATACTGACTCCTAGAGGACAGCACTGTTTGCATCCTTCCAGCCTGAAAAAAATGATTAGTCACTCCTGTTTTCTGGGCTTTACCCAACTTCCTATCTGTGCCTGCACACTCCCTTTAATATCGCGTGTCATAATTTTATCAACAAGCTTCCTATACGGTGCCTTATCAAAAGCCCATCGAAAATTCATAAAACACATTCACTGCGTATCATTTATCAATACATTGCTGTTATTTCCTCAAATTTGTCAGACACAACTCGTCTTTTGTAAATTCATATTGAATGTCTTAGTTAACTCGTGTCTCTCTAGGTGAGCATTAAGAACAATGGATAGATATCGGTAGCTTAAGATATGGCAAAGACTAAAACAAACGTGAGCTTCGCTGCTGTCAATGATGAAAGTAGTATGGCTACCGAGATAACAGAATAGCTTCATTTCTTGGTGATAACTAGATGATTTTTAATTTGGTAGATGTGCATCAGAACTGCTTTCAAAATTCTGAAGCTGTACACAATTCTATTAAATTCCCATGAAATTTGAACAGTGTTCCATAGCAAGAGCCTAACTTCTATCACATCCCTAGACTCAAATACAACTCCCAAAACCATTCCACAGCAGAACGTGAATAAAAAGAATGAGTAACCAAGTGTGAAAAATATTGAACTTGTGATTCAGATATCACAATCAACGTATGACTGCACTAACAAATGAGTCATCACACAATTTCTTTCGAGCTATTCAAAAAACTGTCATTGCATAATTTTAGTGCAACTTTAGCAGTTTCTAATGGTTGATTTTATTTTTGTTCACAGCCAAATTTGGTGCAAATATCTTTTCACATTTTCCACCTCAATGCACAAGAATAATTTAGGAGCTTTGTACTGTTCAAATACTTGGTTCTCTTTATGAAGTTAACTGTTAAACAGAACTATTCCCACATGAAAAATAAAGTAGCTTTCCAAATAACTTTTCCAAGTCATTTTTATTTTATTCACGTAGAATCTTACACCACAGGAGGCTTGCAAAAGTTCTCTAAAAGCTATCGACCTGATCCCATTCCTTTACCCCACACCAATGTTCCCTTTAAGCCTCGCGGCCCCACAGCTGTCTGAAGGTCCTGCGCAGCTGGTGAGCCGGCTTTTAAACAGAAAAACTGCTTGCGTGGAATTTTGAATGGGCCGCGCAGTCCAAAAAAAATTACAGGGAACATTGCCCCACACCTTTTTATAGTTGTAGAATTTATTATCACACACAAGGAGGCCATACAGCCCTTAACAGTCACGCACTTCAAAAATAATTCATTGTGCTTTGAGATGTTTCAATGTAAAGAATATAGAAAGAAAAGTATCAGATATAACAATCCATTCATTGCTGGAGTTACTCTCGCATACATACCTGGGGTTCCTTCGGATGTCATCCAATTGGCCAACAACATGAGAAACATTAGTGCGAATCATTTTAAAAGCAATCTCCTCTTCTCCCATGATTTCAAACCTGAGTATTAAAAAGTGAAAATTAATCCATGAACTTTTAATCAAAATGCTTAACAAATTTGAACCTTTACATATTCACATTCTAGAATGAGAACATCAGTACAAGAGTGTGGTCTGATAGCAAAGCATATTACAGACTATTAAAATGTACAAGATAAAATGGTATGAGAAAGGTCTGTGCCTATAACCTCTCACACAAAGCTCTCAATTATGCCTTGCCATCAGGCAGAAATATTAAGCACAAGTGGTTAGCCAATACAGGAGTTGACAAAAGTCAATTGGAGAGGAATTCTGGTTCCTACGTTTGAATCCAGTCCAGACTGATGGGATAAAGTCCCCTCTGTCAGCCATAATGATCCTACATGAAATTAATATGGTCAGTGTCAATCCAGCTTCCAGTGGGTGCAGATATAATGCACAAACTAGCTACCTCAGTATAAAGTGACAATCATGCAGTGAAGTTATGAGCATGGTTGGTATGACAAATGGTGGAAAAGTTCACATTAGTGTATGAAGGTGGAAGGAAGAGTAAGGCATGTTACTGGGCAGAGTAGAGGGAGTTTCACCCTGAAACTAACAGTGCTATCCCTATCCTGGAAGTGCCTGATGCTGGGAGCGCTGCTCAAAATGGAAAAATAAAGTTTAATTCCTAGTAGAAACATTCTCCAAGTCGAAAGAGAATGCAAAAAACGGGTGCTGTTACGAAGCCTGTAAGATTTTATTATTGGAAATATATGGAATTTGGGTTTGGTTATTTGCAAACAGTATTTTGAAGAGGAAAAACATTATTCAATTGCTTGACATACTTGTATTTATTTTTGTCCTTGTAAGCCTTGCGAATACGGTCAGTAATGGGTTTGCAGTTGATCACAAGTCCTTTAGTCACTGGAGGCTGCAGTAAACAAGATTTAAAAAGAAATTCAAGTGTTACTTAAATAGAAGACCTGCAAATTGAATTTACCACATTAAAATTGAAACAAACATGAAAGAGATTCCTTCTCATCCCGCAAGTTAAATTAAAATGCTCTGGAATTCTCTCCCTAAACCTCTCCACCTCTCTCTCCTCCTTAAAACCCACCTCTTTGACCAAGCTTTTGGTCACTCCTCCGAATACCTCCTTTGGCTTGGCTTCCATTTTTGTCTGATTATGCTTTTGTGATGCTCTATATATTAAAGTTGTCTTTGTTGTTGTAAAAATGACACTACTTAAAGGTGCACAAAATGAAAAGTAGAAATGTCCCCCTCTCAAATTGATTTCATTTTTATAGTTCCTGCATCCATTTTGAAGATTGATTTAGCCAGCTAGCCTTTGAGAGTTATACAAAAGACTGCCAAAATATTGGGGAGAGGAGCATTTTCCTTTGGTCTTACAGTGCTGAACGTTATTCAATTCAGAGCCAGACAACACAAAGAGAAATCATCCAGCGTTCAGGACATCAAGATATTATGTGCCTTGAACTATATTACCACTATTTCCAGGGTAAGTATTACACAGATTCACCTTTCACGAATTCAGCCAAATGGCTCATCAAGTCACAACTAGATTGTTCTAAACATTCTACTCTAGTAGCAGAATATGATTGTTGTGTCAACAGAGCGTGATACATTAATTGTGTTAAAAAACAGAATGTTAGTTGAAACTCAGTCATGCTCATTTGAAACTCATTAGAAGTTTCAATTCATTTGCTGACTGATGTATTTTCAGCTAGATCAGTTTTAACAAGAGCATTCTAAAATGTTAATAAAATTATTGTACTGTAGGTAAAACATCTCCCCTATCAAGGACACAGCGAGAGATCCAATGTGCTGCGCTCCACGGTGACAGAAACATAGCTTTGTGCCCACAATTCCCACATAGTGAGTTTCTAATCTTCGTCATACCATAAGACAGGCAATGAGGAAAAACCAAATACTTCCACATGGAAAAAGGGTGAGGGGAAATCATGACCCCATCATTCTGGATCCCACACGTGGAATTCCTAATGGCCTTGTACATAGCAGCAGAATCTTGGAAACAATTATCCAGACCCTTCCTTTGGTTGGGCAAGGTGCATGACACATAAGTAAACCTCAAAAACAGTTACTCCGCCAATAAATAAAGTTTAATCTTACCAAGTAGAACGCCTGTTACTATATTACATCAACTGGGGGAGGGGGGGGGGGGGGAGTGGATGCGGCAGGGAAGGGGGGTTTAGTTTATTTGCAAATTCTTACCAAGTTTGGGTCATAATATGCCTCCTGGGTGGGAGGGACTCTATTGATGTGAGTGGTATTTGTGGGAACCATCTTTGAGCAATTGATCAGCATCTGCTCCAGACCGGTTAAGTCCTGTATGTATAAAAGTAGCAATTAAACCAAGGGAAATGTTGACTGATCAAGAGAGACACGTATCCTCAATCCTGCTCTAGTGATCATAAAGTATAAAGAAAAGGAACACCAATACTTATAATTATTACATTTAATATGAGCAATATAAAATCATTAAGATATCACAGCTACCATAAAATCTAGATCTCAAATATATTAGCATACAAGTTCACACATTCCAATTTAGAAATAGGTAAACATCTCATGGGATTTTTCAATGTTAAAATGCCAACAGTTAGCTGTTATCATTTCCCATTATGCTTAGGTGACCCCCTGAATAGGATTTCCCATTCTAAAGTGAGCACTTGGCTGTTATGGTGCCTGTCACACCAGCAGGTCCAGCTGTACATCAGCTGGGGCTGCAGAACCTCAAAGATCATCAGCACAGCTACTTCAGGCAAGTTTTTCAAAATAAGATTTATACCTTTCTGGCTGATCAACACAACTACAGGTTATCAGCTAAAATCTCATTTATTATTATTTCACCAGTCCAGATGTGCCCTCCAGTCTTTAGCAAGTTGCAACTTCACGCCTTCGGCCAGGTCGCAGCTCCTCGCTGTACCTCAACGGGTATTAAAGCTTCCAATTGTTAGCTCATATATAAATGACACTTTACCCTTTTTTAAATGCTTTTAATTTATTTTACACTATTATATTATAGCGTTCTTTTATTATTGATTGTATAATGATAGATATGATTTCAATATAGTATTAATTGTTTTATATTTAATATATGCTTTCAATGAATTATATCTTTTTAATTTTTACTGCAGTTCACTTGAGCAGCAACATGGGAGAATACCATGAAGTACATCAGTTCAGCTGTCTGTTATATTTAACTCCTCAGCAAACTGTCAACATTTTTTAAACCTTTAATATTTATAGTAGTTATCACAATATGCACATATTCCTACCTCAGCCCACACAGTTCCTAAAGTCAAAAGTATAATAGGGAACCACAGAACATGCTTGCTCCTCTAAACCCACCACAAAACTAAAATTATTGCCTAGGTGTGGTCAGCATGTAGAATTGTGAAACCTAATGCTTTTGTTATAAGTTTTTATTGAAATACAATGCATGTAGAGCTTGCTAGCCACTTTCAATCACATGACTCAGGAACCTGAGTAAGGCGCAAAAAATTTACCTGCAAGCTCAGTGGGAGCTCGTGAATCCTAGTTGCTAATGTCCGGATTTCTCGATCAGAGAGGATCCCTGATCGATCTGTGTCAACTTCATTAAAAACATCGGATAGGTTTAATGGCTGGAGTGCACTCATTACATAGTAAAAATATGAAAATGCAAACTGCATGTCCTCAGAATGACGAACTTTATGGTTAGAAGTCTTGTCGAACGCCTTTGGAAAACTGTCCAGAAACAAAACTATTTCAGTAAGTGAACAAAATAAAGATTAGGCTTCGAAGCAGTAGCAAATCAGAGCATCACAAGAAAATCATTAATTACTACCAATACTTTTTTCTACTCCTTTTCCGTCAATTTTCTTGCATCCTCTCTCCTGTTAACTGGCTCCTTGCTGCCTTAAGGTACCTTCCAAATGGCATTCTTCATGCGAGACTAAACGAGTGTCAACAGGCTTTTGACTATGCCCAGGGACAAAGAGAGTGGTCATACAGCTGAGCCCAATTCCACCCTTGCCTGGGATCCCACACACATACTGTCAAGCAAGGGTCGCTGCATTTGGCCAAGAGACCAATCGCAGTTCCCCTGCTATCACCCAGTCGAGATCAGCAAACTT
Source organism: Squalus acanthias (assembly GCA_030390025.1). NCBI lineage: Eukaryota > Metazoa > Chordata > Chondrichthyes > Squaliformes > Squalidae > Squalus > Squalus acanthias. The sequence continues at coordinate 392,557 of JASTWF010000229.1, forward strand.
AGCACAGACCTGGAATTGAATCGGAGACTTTTTTGGTTTGTTGGGCTCAGTTACTCACTCTCTTACCCAGATCAGCCTTAGGGACCTGAGGCTAGTATTTTAAATATTTACTACAAAAGAATGTACTTTTACAGAAACTTAAGCTGGTGATGTGTAGATTGAAAAAAGACATGCAATTGTTTTAATGCTTGTTAGTCATCGTTGATCAGCATTTTAGATTTTTGTTACTAAACATTGCATTGCTTAGTACAGTAAACGCTTGTTTAAACTGCACCTAATCAACCGGAATTCTTTAATAACCGGCAAAATAGATAACCGTAATCTTGCCGAATCCATCCATTTTTCGTTTTTCCGAGTCCGAGTTTCCCACGGTGGCCGAGTTAGTCACTGGTTTTTATTTTTTGTGTGTTAAAAATTGCCTACCTGTGTTATCCGGAATTTTTAATCAACCGGCACCATCCTGGTCCCATTGGTGCCGGATACGAAAGAGTTTACTGTATATTAAAACCATACATCTTCCCAATACAGGACAAGATTTCAGCAAGTTTTCAACAACATCTTAGGATAACTATACTTACAAAGGGATAGTTTAAAACATGCACATTTTTCGTCACTTGCTGCTTCTCAAATTAAAGTCAGAACATGTTGTAGCCAAAGATTAGAATCCCATAAAAAAAGGCAGATTCTATAAATACTTCATTAAAAACACATTATGAAAACTGGAAAGATAAAATTGTCAATATCTCACATAGCTTGAAGATCGTCCATGATAATACGGTCAATCATGTGAGGCATGTGGGCAGGAACTTTACGAGAAGTAAATCCAAACTTAGTATTGAGAAGTTTATTTACATAGCGCAGCGAGTCTGCAAACGTGTCTTGGAGTTTTCTTCCCATTTCTTTACCGTCAGTGTGGTATGCAACTGCCTTCTCCAGTTTTGCCTCCTCCTGAAGTAAAATGTGATGACGCTCATAAGATTTGCAGACTAAATTTTTGGATGCTCAGGCATTTTCAGATGTGAACTGGCATTTATTCCCTTTGCAATACTTCCTACTATGCCTGTGCACCCCCCATTTCATATAACCCAGTAAATAGGGGGAGGGGAAGAGGTCCTGGAGAAACAAGCATTTTACTTTTCTACGCAGTGATGGCAAACACTCCCAGAGAAGGTACAGCATGCAGAGTAAAGCTCCCTCTACTCTGCTCCAAAGAAGGACCCCCTCAACCTTGCAAAAGCCCTCCCGACAACAACTTGCATTTATATAGTGTTTTTAATGTAGAAAAACATCCCAAGGCCCTTCACAGAGGCATAATCAGAATTAAATGGTTGCCAAACCAAAGGAAATATTAGACAAGTGACCAAAGGCATGGTCAAATAGGTATGTTATAAGGATGGACTTAAAGGAGAGGAAGATGGAGCGGAAAGCACAGCGATCAAGGATGGGGAGAGAGACAAACAGCCAGGTCTGGAGAGTTAGATATAAGAGGGGATGAGACCATGAAGGGATTTAAACACAAGGATGAGAATTTTAAATTGGAGGCATTGGAGGACCTGGAGCAATTGTAGGTCAACAAGCTAGGGTGATAAGTGAGCAGCACTTGGTGCAGGATAGGAAACTGGCAGTAGAGTTTTGGATGAGCTGATGTTTACAGAGGGTGGAGGATAGGAAGCCAACCAGGAGAGCATTGGAACAGTCGAGTTTGAAAGTGACATACACATCCATGAGGGTTTCAGCAGCAGATGGGCTGAGGAAAACCAGAGCTGAACGATGTTAGGGAGGTGGAGTAGGCAATCTTTGTGATGGAGAGGACACAAGGTCGAATAGGAGATTGCGAATAGTTTGGTTCAGCTTGAGACAATGGCCAGTGAGGGGGATGGAATCGCAGGCATGGACAGGGACCAAAAACAATGGCTTCAGTCTTTTCAATGCTTTCTTCAACCACCTAGCCATTCTTAAATGTTGACATGCTCTATTTCAATCACTAACTCTGGTGGTGCAATCCAAACCTCACAAGCCTCATTTAAAAAGAGTTTCTCATGTTCTCTGTCCTAAATATCTTGCAGTTAATCTTAGATCTATGTTTCTTCATTCTAGATCCTGCTGTGTTTTATAGTAGGAAAAAGATTCACATGCAGGGACCAATGTTCCCTCTAATTTTTTTTTGGGTGCACGGTCCCTTTAACTGGTTGCATGGCCCATTCAAATTTTTGCACATGTGCGGTTTCCTGCATTGAAAAGCCGGTGAGCAGCCTGTGCTGGACCTCCAGACTGCTGTGCGGCCGCGCGACTTAATGGGAATGTTGTCAGGGACCCTTTTCACTGGAGCAGAAAATACCAACAAGACAGAGGGTTTTAAAATGATAAAAGGTTTAGATAAGAGTGTATAGGGAAAGACTATTTGCTCGGTTTGGGAAGTCAGAGACAAAGGGTGAGCAATTTAAAGTTGTCACTGAGTGAAGAGACAGGTTAGGAGAGATTTCTTTATGCAGAGGATTATTGGAGTATGGAATGTTTACCGCTGGGAGTTGCTCAGGCAGAGATCATTGTACTGTAGTAGAAAGGTGGATAAATGTTTAAAGCAGAGGAAGATGCAGGGCTTTGGGGCAAGTGGGGCAGTGGGATTAGTTCTGGAATACTCTCGCAAAGAGCTGGCACAGACATGGGCTGAATGACATCCTTCGGTGCTGTAAACCTCTATGGTTCTATTCCTCAGAATACGAGTTCCCTGTTTTGGTTGGGTCTGAGGCAGACAGAACAAAAGTCAGGCACTATTTACTGATGGCATGTTTTCCTGGGGTAGTCTGGAGGTGCCACAATCATTGAAAATAAATTAATCTGCTCTTGGATGCAGGTAGCTCCTCCCAATCAATGACACACCAGAGCAGCTTTGGGAGAAAGGAAATCTAAAATAGTAGGTCTCCATTGAGGCAGGAACTACTGCAGAGACACTGTAGAATACTTAAAACACTAAAAAGAACACCCTCTAAACTCTCCCTCCCCTTTAAGTATGTACTATGCAGTGCTAATGACGACGCTTTATTCTGAGAAACCACAGCATACTTGATACTAGATAACCAAATAAAATAATGAATATAAACATTTTAGGCATTAAAATATAAGCCCCTCTCTTTTGGCAATTTTCTATTACCTAGGCAATCAGTGAACAGTGACTTTTATAAATTACTTACTTTTAATAGATCCTGGAAATATCCTTGCTTTTCCCAAGGAAAAAAGCCAGCATTACTGCCAGCGAAATACTGCAGCTTTCTGTTGGCATGTCCTGTGCTGTTATTTTTAAATTCAATTTCTGCAGCCTCAGCAATGGCCTCTCTTAACACTCCATCCCTTTGCCCTTGGTGCTTGAACTTCCTTTCAATTCCTCTTGCATTCTGATCTTGTTTTAACTTGCTGCTGTCATTTGGTATGAGAATATTAAGAATTTTCTGTGAAGTGATGGGTCTGATTTCAACTTTTTGGAGCAATGACATATCTTTGGCAGGGTTTTTTAATAGGGCATTCATTTTCATTGCAAATGAGGGATTTAGAGACGCTTGATTACCAGCTTGTGCATTTCTTCCAACCTGGCCATTCTCAACTTGCTCTTCTGTCAAGTGGTTCTTAGCATCTTCATCCTTATTAACATATCCTCCACCAGCAAATCCCCTTTCCAATAAGCCTACATTCTGTACCAAAGTCATCTTTCCAATGTCTTTACTTTCATTTTGTTCTGAAGAACGTGCAAGCTTTTTGAACGGTTCCAAAATCAACACCTTTGTTCGATTGTACCCTTTAAGTGTGATATCACCATCTTTTAATTTTGTATCCAACTCTTTCAGCTCATTCTGAACATTAACAGACAGAAGTGATACATTAATAAACTGAAGCTCAATTAGAAGACTGGTGTTCAACTTATCTAAAGTCCTTTCTTGAATTTTGGGGAATCGCAGTTCTTCAGGAATGTCTTTGAATGGAATTTCCATTTCTGGTGGTGCTGCAGTGAGATTTATAGCCTTTTCTTCCTTCTTTGAAGCGACAGTTTGGTTTGATTTCTGACCTTCTCGGGTGTCAGCATCTACAGTGAGGTACATTTTAAACTCTTTGTCACTTTTATCCAGGAAAGTCAAATTGAAATGGATTGTAGTTGTATTCATTCCTCTGTGCATGATCAAGTGAATGGTCTTCCATTTGTTGGCCACAGAAGCATGGCGAATTATGGCATTATCAGTAAACGATGCTTCTGTGACTTTGTTAGCAAAGCCCTCAAAACTGAAGTAAGCCAAGGCCTCACCTTTCGGAAGCATGTAATGAGTCTGGTTAAGAAGAAGATTCACATCATACATCTGATCAAAGTGTTCTGTGGAAGAAACAGTTGAACAAACCAAGTTAATAAAGAATGTCTTTAAGAAAATAAAATCTTCATGAAAAAGTGGTGGAAGAGCACAAAGTGAAACCACTGCTGAACTCTCAGGACCAATTCATTTAAATATAGACATGCTTTCTGATCATCAGGTTTTGGTTTTTTCTCTTCATTTGAGGTAAGTGAAAATCAACTGAAAACAAATTCACTTTGAGTCAAATATAAAATAAAATATCTTAACATAAAGCTTAGGGTTTGAAGAGAAAAATAACTTTGCCAGGAACAAATACAGTATTTAAATAACTAATAAATGCTTACAACTGTCTTCATAAACCTAATGCTAAAAGTTGACATGCATAATTTTTGTTTAAAATCGTCATAAATGATCTAGGTCTAGGGGGCCACAAGCAATGTTCCCTTTTTTTTGGTGCGCGGTCCCTTTAAATGGCTGCGCAGCCCATTCAATTTTTTGCACATTTGTGGATTCTCCCATATAAAAGCCGGTGAGCGGCCTGCATGAGACCTCCAGACCCCTGCCCGGCCGCGCAGCTTAGGGGGAACGTTGGTCACAAGCGCAGTGGTTAAATTTTCAGATGACAAAAAGCTAATAAAGATGGCAGACTACAAATCTGAACAGGATAAGCTACAGGAACATTTGAATATGCTTGAGAATTGAGCAGACAGAAGATGGAATTCAATGTACAGTAATGTTAAGTGCTTCACCTGGGGACAAAAAATCCAAGAAGGGACTATTATTTAAATGGAGAGAAAATGTGTATGGAAAATGAAAGCGATATGGGGGTCCTGATTAACAATAAGTTGAAACTATTGCAACAATGTTCGGTGGCTGTGATTAAAGCAAATCATATTTTGGGATGTATTTGGAGGTCAGTATGGAGTTGAAATAGTGGGGTAATCCTGCCACTTTATAAATCATTGGTGCAACCGAACTTGGAATACTGTGTACAGTTCTGGTCGCCGCAGTACAAAAAGGATATTGCAGTTATTGAGAGGATACAGAAGGAAGCAACCAAAATGATCGAAATGGATTATGTGGAAAACAGAAGGTCGAGAGGTGATACGAGTGCTGTTTTTAGGATTCTAAAAGGACCAGATAATGTTGACCATGACAAGCTGTTTCACCTTGCCCAGAACAGTAGAACCTGAGGAGACGGGCTGCGCTTGAAGGGGGTAAATTCAAAACTAATTTGCAGAAACATTATTTCAGTGAGCGAGTGGTCAATCGATGAAAGAAGCTCCCTAAGGAGACAATGGAAGCAGAAAGTGTTGATTCATTCAAATGCAAATTAGATAGATTTCTTTCAGAAAACAATTATTTTAGGATACAGTATATGAGTAATGTGAGACATGAGATGGTGAGTGTAGCGTGCTTGGGAGGAACAAGCAACTTGGGACCTATGGTTCCTAAAGCTCTCCACCACTGGGGGTTTTCCTTGCCTCATGTCTGGGTCTGTTGTCGACTCATTGATAGAGATTGATTGCTGTTAGTCAACAATTCCATTATCGTTGTATCACACGGCTACCAGGGTGGGAGATGGCGAACTAGATGAACCCTGGTCTTTTTTCGTCTAGCAATTCCTATGTTCTTATTAGCTTCATCCTCAAAACCTCCTCCCCCACAGAATTACATTCAGCTGCCATGACAGATAACTCAAGGTATGTCCTATGTTAATGAAGCTGCAGTATGCCAACATTAACATTGGTAAATCTGATTGGGTTTCATTTTAACTTTGGAATTCAATTTTCAGGAGGTAATTATCAAACTTAATTGGGTTTAAGCCAAAAATCGACAGCTTAAACAAGTTTTATTTAAAAAACTAAAATATTCTGAAACATACATTTAAAAAAATATAATTTGTTTTCCTTCTTAAATGCCAAATTAATATGAAAAAGCAACTAACATGCCCAACAGCATCACGCAGCTAATTATAGTGCATGAATGCGTTTTTTAAATTTACTAATAGCTGGTCATATTCAATAAAAGATGCACAAAATTTTACAGGGAGGGAACAATGAACATTGTTCTCAGATAGCATGACTTCAGATTGGAAACCCAGGCATAAGAGATACCTTTAAAAATAAAAGTCTTGCTAGCAACCCTGAAAATTGCAATCTCTCTGGGATGAAACATTTTGACCCACAAACTATTGCAAGAACACTACTCAGAGGTCAACTATTGTAATATTACCTCTATACTATAAAAAACAAACCACTTGAGCTCCTAAATATAAAAAGTTTTAAGTCCTTTACTTCTGCACAGCTCATTTTTTCTCATCCACTCAGTTTAAACTTCTTTCTTCTAGCTAATATAACCAATACTATCCTATACTTTTTCAAGTTTAAAATGCTTTCATCACCCATTTTTCTGCCACTAGGGTCCCCATGTCCATTTTGAAGGTGAGACCATATACTGTATATAGAAATGGGCCTTTGATTGAAAGCCAAATTGTAAAGGCCACTTTTATTTAAACAATCAATTGCAACAACTCTGAAGATTGACATGACACATCACAAAGATGACCTGATTAAATTCTGACATCAACGGTTGGAGACGTGCTGCCAAAGGGCAAGTTATCTCATCCACAATCGCCCAATGAGAAATAGCCACTTATAAATCATTATTTTTCATTCTCATAGGAACATAGAACAGGAGGAGGCCATTGAGCCCCTCGAGCCTGTTCCGCCATTCAATGAGATCACGGCTGATCTGTGACCTAACTCCATATACTCCCCTTTGCCCCATATCCCTTAATACCTTTGGTTAACAAAAATCTATCAATCTCAGATTTAAAATTAACAATTGACCCAGCATCAACTGCTTGTTACGGAAGAGAGTTCCAAACTTCTACCACCCTTTGTGTGTAGAAGTGTTTCCTAATTTCACTCCTGAAAAGTCTGGCTCTAATTTTTAGACTATGCCCCCTAGTCCTAGACTTCCCAACCAGCGGAGATAGTTTCTCTCTATCTACCCTATCAGTTCCCCTCAATAGCTTGAAAACTTCGATCAAGACATTCATTCTACCAAATTCCTAGCAAGTACAAGCACTTGTTTATAAATGAGTTTTATTTCAATTGCACATTTTTCGGAGATGTAAAATGCCATTTATGCAAGCTTTACACCAGTGGTACACGTGTACAAAGTTTGCAGTGCAAGTCCCGACTATGATACATTACTTCATACTCTGAATCCTAAAACTACAGTTACACGTCTCAAGACCCAAATTTTCCCATTTATGTAAATCAAGCTTATTTCAAATGCAGAATCACTGAATTTTACAACACAAAAGGATGGCATTCAGATCATCTCACCTGCGCTGGCTCTCAAAGGGCTATCCACTTAGTCCCATTCCCCTGCCTTTGCCCCATAACCTTTTAATTTTTCTTTTCCAACTAACTTATCCACTTCCCTTTTAAAAGCTATTATGGATTCTGCTTCCACTGCTGTTTCTAGTAGGGCACTGCATGTTTTAACAACTCTCTGCACAGAAAAAATTCTCCTAACTTCTCTCCCCATTCTTTAATCCTTCACCTAAATTTTGACTTTGAATACTCGCAACCACCTAATTGCCCATTTCAATTTCTAGTCTAGGCTTCTGATCTTGCCAGCAACAATCAAAATTCGAAGTGATCAGATACAATCATAGAATGGTTACACAGCACAGAAGGAGGCCATTCAGCCGGTTGAGCCTGTGCTGGCTCTCTGCAAGAGCACTTCAGCTAGTCCCACTCCCCAGCCCTTTCCCCATAGTGCTGCAAAAAAATTTTTTTCAGGTACTTATCCAACTCCCTTTTGCAAGCCGTGATTGAGTCTGCCACCAACACCCTTTCAGGCAGTGCATTCCAGATCTTAACCACTCGCTGCGTAAAAAAGTTTTTCCTCATGTCGCCTTTGATTCTTTTGCCAATCACCTTAAATCTGTCTCCTCTTGTTATCGACCCTTCTGCCAATGGGAACAGTTTCTCTCTATCTACTCTGTCCAGACCCCTCTAGATTTTGAACACCTCTATCAAATCTCCTAATCTTCTCTGCTCTAAGGAGAAAAACCCCAGCTTCTCCGGTCTATCCACGTAACTGAAGTCCCTCACCCCTGGAATCATTCTCGTAAATCTTTTCTGCACCCTCTCGAAGGCCTTCACACCCTTCCTAAAGTGCGGTGCCCAGAATTGGACACAGTACTCCATTTGGAGTCGAACCAGTGTTTTATACAGGTTCATCATAATTTCCACACTTTTGTATGCTAATCCTCTATTTATGAATCCCAAGATCCCTGATTACGGTTTCTAAAAGCTTCCCCACTACCGAGGTCAAACTGACTGGCCTGTAGTTGCTGGGTTTATCTTTACACCCTTATTTGAACAATGGTGTAACATTTGCAATTCTCCAGTCCTCTGGCACCACCCCCATATCTAAGGAGGATTGGAATATTATGGCCAGTACCTCTGCGATTTCTGCCCTCAATTCCCTCATCGTCCTAGGATGCATCCCATCCGCTCCTGGTGATTTATCTACTTTAAGTACAGCCAGCCTTTCTAATACCTCTTCTTTATCAATTTTTATCCTATCAAGTGTCTCCACTACCTCCTCCTTCACTATGTCTATGGCAGCATCCTCTTCCTTGGTGAAGACAGATGCAAAGTACTCAATTAGTACCTCAGCCATACCCTCTGCCTCCATACATAGGTCTCCTTTTTGGTCCCTAATCGGCCCAACCCCGCCTCTTACTACCCTTTTACTATTTATATGCCTACAGAAGATTTTTGGATTACCTTTTATGTTGGCTGCCATTCTATTCTCATACCCTCTCTTTGCCCCTCTTATTTTCTTTTTCACTTCTCCTCTGACCTTTCTGAACACATTCTGAAAGCATGCTTCATACTACAGAAACAGCATATTCAAAAATTACAATTCTACATGTTTTCTGCACTTTGTGCTTTGGCTAAATTGTAATGTTGGTTCTACATGGGATAGATGCTTCCTTCGTTTCAATTAAGATTTTATTACATAAAATTATCCAGCTCACAATGCAAAATATCTACAAAACAAAAGGCTTCAGAAATATTGGAGGCAAACTCAGGACTAAAAATGTACAGGTGGATGATAACTATTTTTGCACAATGGTACACAGCACAGATTTCAGGAGCACCATGTATGTTTGTTTTTAATGGAACAGATAAATTGAATCTTGATTAGGGTCAAGATTGCTACATACTCTAGAATCAGGGCATCTGGATTCAAGTTTAGAAAAGGGAAGGTGCATAGCTAGTTTAGATTTAACTGCCTTACAGAGAGGGTAGTGGAAATGGACAATTGATGGCAAAAGGAGGCAGATAGTGTGAGAAAGTTTAAGGGAGAACTGGAGAGATATGGAGGGAGTGGGCGATTGAGACATATTGGCCCTGAAATTGCAGTCGGCGGCATAACTAAGGAGTACACCGCCGACCTCCGAAAGAAATCCGCACTTACCTGGTGCGAGGCCACCTTCGAAAACTTGTGTTGTTTCGCTGCGGAGTTGAGCACAGAGTAGTGGCCCACGAATCCCAGCGGCCACTATGTCCCACTGTGTGCGTAAACGTACCTGGGATCACGCGGGGCGGTGCTCCAATCAGGTAACAGAAATCTCCAATGCCACTCATGATTGTTTTAGTCACACTCACTCCGGTAAATTAATAAATAAATCAGTCTCTCATTCTTGGCAGGGTTGCATTGGGATCAGGAGATAGTTAGGTGGATATAGATATTTATTTATTTTGAAGATTTATCATCATGTCGGGTGTATATTTCAAGTTGCTGCATATTCCCCTTCCGCTGTGCAAACAGGCTCCTCCACCTGTTTGCACTAGCCGTAAAATTTTCCTGTGTAATTGCTGGGCAGTTGGTGGGTAATTAGCCCAACTCTGCCAGCAATAAGGATTTCAAAGTCGGAGCAGATGATCTGTCAAGTCGGAACTTGACAGATTGCAATTTCGGGATTTAGCGCATGCGCAAATCCCAAACTTGCTGTCAATTTCAAAGGCGGTATGATGCCATACCGACCGCAAATTCTGCCCCATTAAGTTTCTGGGGCCAGTCAGAAGATTGCAGAGCCTGATCAGTCCTGTACTTTCCTTTGTTGCAAATATAGCATTGCCACAGTTACAGCTGTATAAATAGGATCACTACTGAAGAAATTCAATTCCACATCAGTCTGAGGTCAGCAAAGTCATGCATTTGGGTGACTCTGAACCATGATCGGAGCAAAATTAATGCATTAACATGTGAATCTTGCTTCAGTAATACCAATTATTTACTAAATGCAACAGATATCCAATAATCATCACAGCCCCAGGACATCGCTGCAGGAGTTCCTCAGGGCAGTGTCCTAGGCCCAACCATCTTCCGCTGCTTCATCAATGACCTTCTCGCCAACATAAGGTCAGAAATGGGGATGTTCGCTGATGACTGTACAGTGTTCAGCGCCATTCACAACTCCTCAGATAATGAAGCAGTCCATGCCCACATGCAACAAGACCTGGATGACGTTCAGGCTTGGGCTGATAAGTGGCAGGTAACATTCGTGCCATAGAAGTGCCAGGCAATAACTATCTCCAACAAGCGATAGTCTAACCACCTCCCCTTGGCATTCAACGGCATTACCATCGCCCAATCCCTCACCATCAATATCCTGGGGGTCACCACTGACCAGAAACTTAACTGGACCAGCCACATAAATACTGTCGCAACAAGAGCAGGTCAGAGGCTAGGTATTCTGCGGCGAGTGTCTCACCTCCTGACTCCCCAAAGCCTTTCCACCATCTACAAGGCACAAGTAAGGAGTGCGATAGAATACTCTCCTTCGAGGGCAATTAGGGATGGGCAATAAATGCTGGCCTTGCCAGCGACGCCCACATCCCATAAACGAATTTTAAAAAAATGTTTCTCTAAAAGCTAACAACAGATACTCTCAAAACTTAGGAACGAAGAGAGCTAAAATGTGATCCATAGAGTAATTAGCAACAAGAAAGAAGAGTTTTTCATTAGCCATTAAGAGGAACTACTTTTGGAAAATTCTCATTTGCTTATAATTAGAAACCGTAGTTGCAAAACAAAGAATTTACACACAAGTTCCTTCTTGTTCCACTTCTTGTTTTCTGCTATCAAAATCGATTGCAGCTGACTTTTAAAAAAACTGGTGTAGAAAGAAGTGAATTTAACACAGGCTAAGGAAACATGAAACTGTCATACCAAGATTGATTGAATAAATACAAATTGGGACCACCAAGCATTCAGTTCATGCTTGGCTCAGTTGGCAGCACTTCATTTAAAAGGCTATAGTTTCTAGCCCCATTTTAGAACTTGGGCACATAATTACAAATGATTACAAAGTATTTACAGCACAGAAACAGGCCATTCGGCCCAACTGGTCCATGCCGGCGTTTATGCTCCACACGAGAGTCCTCCCACCCCATCTCATCTAACCCCATCAGTATATCCTTCTATTCCTTTCTCCCTCATATGCTTCTCTAACTTCCCCTTGAATGCATCTATGCTATTTGCCTCAACTACTCCTTGTGGTAGGTAGCTAGTTCCATATTCTAACCACACTTTGGCTAAAGAAGTTTCTCCTGAATTCCCTATTGGATTTATTAGTGACTATCTTATATTTATGGCCCATAGCTTTGGTCTCTCCCACAAATAGAAACATCTTCTCTATGTCAACCTATCAAACCCTTTCATAATCTTGAAGACCTCTATCAGGTCACTCCTCAGTCTTCACTTCTCTAGAGAAAAGAGCCCCAGGCTGTTCAATCTTTCCTGATAGGTATAACTTCTCAGCTCTGGCATCATTCCAGTAAATTTTTTTGCACCTTCTCCAGTGCCTCTTTATCCTTTTGCTAATATGGAGACCAGAACTGTCCACAGTACTCCAAGTGTGGTCGAACCAAGGTTCTATACAAGTTTAGCATAACTTCACTGCTTTTCAATTCTATCCCTCTAGAAATGAACCCTAGTGCTTAGTTTGCTTTTTTTTAATGGCCTTATTAACCTGCGTTGCTATTTTCAGTGATTTGTGCATCTGTACCCCCAGATCCCTCTGTTCCTCTACCCCATTTAGTCACTTATTTTCCAAGCAGTATGTGGCCTCCTTATTCTTCCTACAACAATGTATTACCTCGCACTTATTTATATTGAAGTTCATTTGTCAATTACACGTCCATTCCGCAAGTTTATTAATGTCTTCCCGTATTTTGTTGCAGTCCTCTTCTGTATTAACTACAACCCCAATTTGGTATCATCCGAAGGCTTTTTTGGAAATCCAAATATATTATGTCTACTGCATTACCCTTTTCTACCCTTTCTGTTCTTCAAAGAATTCAATAAGGTTGGTCAAGCATGACCTTCCCTTTTGGAATGTGTGCTGACTACTCTTGAATATTCTTTCAGTTTCTAGATGTTTTTCTATTACATCTTTGATTAAGGATTCAATTATCATTTCTTTCACCAACATTAAGCTAATTGGCTATAGTTCCCTGGACTCGTTCTATCTCCCTTTTTATATATATAGGAATCACATTAGCTGTCCGCCAGTCCTCTGGCACTATTCCCGTTTCTATTTATATAAGGTGTTATATAAATGTTCCGTCCGTCCGTCCGTCTGTCCGTCTGTCCATCTGTCTATATATATATATATATATATATATATATATATATATTATATATATGTAATAGTACCTCTGCTATCTCTTCCCTAACTTCTTTTACTATGTGCAGATAATCTACACTGACACCTCAGTCCAGTCCAGGGAATGCTGTCTGAGATGCCTTTTTTTTTAAAAAGAGGCTTCAAACCAAGGCCAGATCTGCCTTTTAGGATGGATGTAATAGATTGCAAAAAACTATTGAAGAGCAGAGAGCTTCCAGGTGCTCTGGGCAAAGCTCCTCCCTCAACCAGTACCATCACAAGATAATTATGGATGAGGATGCCGTTTGGCCCATCCATCCAGAATGACGATGGAGGAGGAGGAGGAGAGGGCGGAGAAAAACATTTATATAACACCTTTAACGTGGAAATCAAGTCCCTCCATTGCAGCATCAAACTGGTTCTTACATAATTCCAGGTTATTTTTCATGCATTACTCTATCTAGGAATCCATTCCATGTCACTCCCTGTGTAACGAACTTCCTGATATCAGTCCTAAATTTGCTTTTTACTTGTTTGAATCTGTGGAACCTTGTTCTACTCTCATTTTAATGCATGTAATTTTCTGCAGTTATTTGAAAACCATTCATGTGGGTGGGTTGCCAATTTTTCCTTCTAGCACTTTACACTGGTCTTTGTTTTATCTGCTATTATTCAAAAACAGAGTCATTCAGCTCATTTATTAGAATCTTGCGGTGTACAAATTGGCTGCCTACATAACAGTGATTACGCTTTCAAAGTAATTCTTTGGCTGTGATGCACTTTGGGGTGCCCAGAGGACATGATATGATAAATACAAATTTTTCTTTAATATCAACTCTTCTTCACAAATGCACATCTAAAAAAATAGGCATTCATGCTGAACCTAATGCTGTATTTGAAAGACAAATTCAACAGAATTGATGTTCATGATTCCAAAAACAAACCCACTCAAATCTGTGGATAATCACAGTTCGCAGGTAGAGGGAAAACACACAGCACATCCCTGATTATCCTGTCTTTTCTCAGACAGCTTACATCCTTATGTACTGGCTCACCGTTCCCCTCTCAAATAATATTTGGCTAGTGCATAAAATTGGAATAATAAGTGTCACATTGGGAATGTAAATAAAGTGTATGCAATGATGTTACATGGATGTCATGAAATGCTCACAATAAAAACAGGACTCAGGAGGCTAATCCGTGTTGTGCTTTGGTAAGTAGAGATTTTAGTTTTGCTCCACAGCCCTAATCAAGCAGCAAGTATGGGACAGGAGGATTCACAGGCCACATCAAGGGGTTTTATACAGACAGTGAATGTCCAATTTGAGCTAATTAACATACAAATCTGATATCAACTTGCAATAATCTAGGTTCTATATTCCAATAGAGAAATGTGCAAGAGATTTATGGATCGCAGTTCACACTTACCCTGCCCACAATCACCAGCGTCAAATCCACATGACAAGACATTACAAGCTTGATCACAAAACTTATCAGCCAGCCAGGAGTTGGCACAACCTTGGTTGCAATACGTTACTCCAGGGAGACCTCCAGCAAACTGCCAGGCCTGTGCATTCACCACTCCAACACCACCGCCACGGCCACCTGCAGTGTTACCTGCAATTATAATAACGAACATATTTAGTAATCTATTTAAAAAAAATTTAAAAACAGGAGAAACAATCCATCAACAACAACTTGCATTTATATAGCGCCTTTAACATAGCAATAATGTCCCAAAGTGCATCACGGGAGCGTTATCAAACAACATTTGCCACCGAGCCACACAAGATGTTAGGACAAATGACCAAAAGCTTGGTCAAAGAGGTAGATTTTAAAGAGCATCTTAAAGGAGGAGAGAGGTGTAGAGAGGCAGAGAGGTTTAGGAAAGGAATTCCAGAGCTTAGGGCCAAGGCAGCTGAAGACATGGACACCAATGGTGGAGCAAAGGAAATCGGGGCTGCGCAAGAGGTCAGAATTGGAGGAGCACAGAGATCTCTGGAGGTTGTAGGGCTGGAGGAAGTTACAGAGGAGGTTGCAAGGATTCAACAAGTTATATTGATTTAGCAGCTTTAACGCAGTAAAGCATCCAAAGATGCTGCAGAGATGAAAAAAAGGGTCCCATTCATCCTCATTAGGTCTTTTGTTTGCTATAATCAGATTTATCACATCATTTATTGTTCACTAAACAATAAAGAGCCCATTTTTAAAAATCCTTTGGAACACATTGTTTATCTCCCAAAGACAAAATGATCTATTATATGCTATTTTTATAATCCATGGCTGAAATGCCAATGAGACTTGCATTTGTGAGCACAACAGATGGAAACTTGAGATAGGTCACACAGGAAAGCAAATGAAATACTAGAACTGGAAGGCATACTTAGACTTATGTTTGCCCAGTTGGTAAGGATGCAATATCAGTGATCAGCATTGGCACTTCTCAAACCAGCTATTGTCCATATTCACACAATCCATAACCAATTGTGTTTCTTCCTTGTTAATAGAATCATAGTTATATGCAGTTGGGATTTTTTGAGACTAATTCTGTGATAAATATGAGATGCTTAAACCTATTCATTGAAGGAAAAAGCTGGTTGCTTGAACAAAACATAGGACACCAGAATAGGTGCAGTGGTTCACTATCATGTGATACCATTCTGCCTTCGTGTCAGTAGGTGCACATTTAGGGAACAGTGATCATAGTATCATAAGGTTTAGATTAGCTATGAAAAAGGACAGGGAGCAATCTAGAGTATAAGAATGTTTAACTGGGGGAAGGCCAATTTCAGTGGGATGAGAACGGATCTGGCCCGGGTAAACTGGAATCAAAGATTGGCAGGCAAAACTGTAGTGGAACAATGGGCTGCCTTTAAGAGGAAATAGTTCGGGTACAGTCGAGGTACATTCCCACAAGGGGGAAAGGTAGGGCAACTAAAGTCAGAGCTCCCTGGATGACGAAACAGATAGCCAATATGATGAAGCAGAAAAAGAGCGCATATGACAGATGTCAGGTTGCAAATACATCTGAGAATCAGGCAATATATAGAAAGGTCAGAGGAGAAGTGAAAAAGAAAGTAAGAGGGGCAAAGAGAGGGTATGAGAATAGAATGGCAGCCAACATAAAAGGTAATCCAAAAATCTTCTATAGGCATATAAATAGTAAAAGGGTAGTAAGGAGGAGGGTGGGGCTGATTAGGGACCAAAAAGGAGACCTATGCATGGAGGCAGAGGGTATGGCTGAGGTACTAAATGAGTACTTTCCATCTGTCTTCACCGACGAAGAGGATGCTGCCATAGACATAGTGAAGGAGGAGGTAGTGGAGATACTTGATAGGATATAAATTGATAAAGAGGAGGTATTAGAAAGGCTGGCTGTACTTAAAGCAGATAAATCACCAGGAGCGGATGGGATGCATCTTATGATGCTGAGGGAATTGAGGGCGGAAATCATGGAGGTACTGGCCTTAATATTCTAATCCTCCATAGATGTGGGGGTGGTGCCAGAGGACTGGAGAATTGCAAATGTTAGACCATTGTTCAAATAAGGGAGTAAAGATAAACCCAGTAACTACAGGCCAGTCAGTTTGACCTCGGTAGTGGGGAAGCTTTTAGAAACCGTAATCAGGGACAAAATTAACAGTCACTTGGATAGGTGTGGATTAATTAAGGAAAGCCAGCATGGATTTGTTAAAGGCAAATTGTGTTTAACCAACTTGATCGAGTTTTTTGATGAGGTAACAGAGAGGGTTGATGAGGTTAATGCGGTTGACATAGTGTACATGGATTTCCAAAAGGCGTTCGACAAAGTGTTACATAATAGGCTCGCCAGCAAAGTTGAAGCCCATGGAATAAAAGGGACAGTGGCAGCATGGATACGGAATTGGCTAAGTGACAGGAAACAGAGAGTAGTGGTAAACGGTTGTTTTTCCAGAGTGGAGGAACGCATACAGTGGTGTTCCCCAGGGGTTGGTTCTAGGACCATTGCTTTTCTTGATATATATTAATGATTTGGACGTGAGTGTACAGGGCACAATTTCAAAATGTGCAGATGAAACAAAACTTGGAAGTATAGTGAACAGTGAGGAGAAGAGTGATAGACTTCAGGAAGGCATAAACAAGCTGGTGAAATGGGCGGACACATGGCAGATGAAATTTAACACAGAAAAGTGTGAAGTGATACAGTTTGGTAGAAAGAATGAGGAGAGAATATATAAACTAAATGGTACAATCCTAAAGGGGGTGCACGAGCAGAGACACCTGGGGGTATATGCGAACAAATCGTTGAAGGTGGCAGGGCAGGTTGAGAAAGCAGTTAAAAAGACTTACGGGATCCTGGGTTTCATAAATAGAGGATTAGCGTACAAAAGTGTGGAAATGATGATGAACCTGTATAAAACACTGGTTCAGCTCCAAATGGAGTATTGTGTCCAATTCTGGGCACCGCACTTTAGGAAGGGCGTGAAGGCCTTAGAGAAGGTGCAGAAAAGATTTAAGAGAATGATTCCAGAAATGAGGGACTTCAGTTACGTTAATAGACTGGAGAAGCTGTGGTTGTTCTCCTTGGAGCAGAGAAGCTTGAGAGGAGATTTGATAGAGGTGTTCAAAATCTAGAGGGGTCTGGACAGAGTCGAGAGAGAGAAACTGTTCCCATTGGCAGAAGGGTCTAGAACCAGAGGACACAGATTTAAGGTGATTGGCAAAAGAACCAAAGGCGACGTAAGATAACAGTTTTTTTACGGAGTGAGTGGTTAAGATCTGGAATGCATTGCCTGAAAGGGTGGTGGAGGCAGACTCAATCTTATCTTTCAAAAGGGAGTTGGATAAGTATCTGAAAGAAAAAAATCTGCAGGGCTACGGGGAAAGGGCAGGAGAGTGGGACTAGCTGAGAGTCGGCACGGGTTCGACAGGCCGAATGGCTTTCTTCCGTGCTGTAACCATTCTATGATTCTATCTGCATGCCAAATAAATTCTAATGTTCCACTCCTTTAAAGCCTGGAGAATGTTTTTAGCATTAACCATTTAAATGCCAAGAACCCATGATATGAGTAGTATTTTAATATGATTGAGCAAAGTCAATACAAATTTATGAAAGGGAATTAGTGTTTGACAAATCTAAGAGAAGTTGTAACTAGCAGGGTAGATAAGGGGGAACCAATGGACGTAGTGTATTTGGATTTTCAAAAAGCATTCGATAAGGTGCCACACAAGAGGTTGTTACACAAAATTAGGGCACATGGGAATGGGGGTAATATACTAGCATGGATTGAGAATTGGTTAACGGACAGAAAAGAGGGAGTAGGAATAAACAGGTCATTTTCGGGTTGGCAGGCTGTAACTAGTGGGATACCACAAGGATCAGTGCTTGGACCTTAGCTATTCACAATCTAGATCAATGATTTGGATGAGGGGACCAAATGTAATATATCCAAGTTTGCTGATAATACAAAGCTAGGTGGGAATGTAAGTTGTGAGGAGGATACAAAGAGGCTTCAAGGGTATAGACAAGCTAAGGTGAGTGGGCAAAAACATGGCAAATGGAATAAAATGTGGAGAAATGTGAAGTTATCAGCTTTGATAGGAAAAATAGGAAAGCAGAGTATTTTTTAAATGGAGAGAGATTGGGAAGGTTGGTGTTCACAGGGACCTGGGTGTCCTTATACACGAATCACTGAAAGCAATTAGGAAAGCAAATGGTATGTTGGCCTTTATTACAAGAGGATTTGAGTATAAGAGTAAAGACGTCTTACTGCAAATATATAGGGCCTGGTGAGACCACACCTGGAGTATTGTATACAGTTTTGATCTCCTTACCTAAGGAAGGATATACTTGCCATAGAGGGAGTGCAACAAAGGTTCACCAGACTGATTCCTGGGATGGGGGGATTGTCCTATTAGGAGAGATTGAGTAGAGTAGGCCTATATTCTCAAGTTTAGAAGAATGAGAGGTGATCTCATTGAAACATATAAATTTCTTACAGGGCTCGACAGGGTAGATGCAGGGAGGATGTTTCCCCTGGCTGGAGAGTCTAGAACCAGGGGACAGTCTCAGAATAAGGGGTCGGCCATTTAGGACTGAGATGAGGAGGAACTTCTTCACTCAGGAGGGTGGTGAATCTTTGGAATTCTCTATGCCCAGAGGGCTGTGGAGGCTCAGTCGTTGAGTATATTCAAGACAGAATCGGTAAGATTTTTGGATATTAAGGGAATCAAGGGATATGGGGGTAGTGCAGGAAAGTGGAGTTGAGCTAGAAAATCAGCCATGATCTTATTGAATGGCGGAGCAGGCTCGAGGGGCAAATGGCCTACTCCTGCTTCTTATGTTCTTATGTAAATGTGGGAGACTGAGAAATGTTGGTATTCAGAGGGATTTGGGTGTACTTGTACACGAATCATAGAAAGTTAACATGTAGGTACAGCAAGCAATTAGGAAAGCAAATGGTGCGTTAGCCTTTATTACAAAGGGGTTGGAGTACAAGAGTAAAAAAAAGTCTTACTGCAATTATATAGGGCCTTAGTGAGAGCATACCTGGAGTACAGTGTATAGTTCTGGTCTCCTTACCTAAGGAAGCATATACTTGCCTTAGAGGGAGTGGAACGAAGGTTCACTGGATTGATTCCTGGGATGATGGGATTGTCCTATGAGGACAGATTGAGTAGACTAGGCCTATATTCCCTAGCGTTTAGAAGAATGAGAGGTGATCTCATCAAAACGTATAAAATTCTTAAGGGGCTTGACAGGGTAGATGCTGGGAGGATGTTTTCCCTGACTGGGGAGTCTAGAACTAGGGGTCAGTCTCAGAATAAGGGGTCAGCCATTTAGGACTGAGATGAAGAGAAATTTCTTCACTCGGAGGGTTGTGAATCTTTGGAATTCTCTACCCCAGAGGGCTGTGGAGGCTCAGTCGTTGAGTATATTCAAGACAGAGATTGATAGATTTTTTGGATACTAAGGGAATCAAGTGATATGGGGATAGTGCGGGAAGGTGGAGCAGAGGTAGATGATCAGCCATGATCTTACTGAATGGCGGAGCAGGCTCAAAGGGCCAAATGGCCTATTCCTGCTCTTATTTATGTGCCATAACTCTACACTGTTCCATTATATTTGTCAAACTCTATTTTAAAGTACAAATGACAAAGTTACAGATAAAGATACTTATGCTGCAAAGATTCATTAGCGCTCCAAGAAGTAAAGGAATACTCCAAGTTAGGTCAACAAATGGGAAAAGGTAAAACTCGACACAAGCTAGCTGGCCTTGCGGTCAGGGCTGCCACTTTATGGTCATGTCTGAGGCGAGGATGTAATACAACATTGTGTAATCGAGCATTGCTTTCTACATTTCACACATTGACGTCAATGCACTTTGGGAACGGTGGGAACTTTTGACTCCATAGCATGTTTCTGCACCCTGGCCTCAGTGAACACTGAAAAGATGAGAGCCCCAATCAGGAGGAAAAACAATTAATGAAAAACATTTTTTTTTTTAATTCAATTATAAATAGTTACAGAAAATGGCCACACCCTATTGCACTTCTTTAAATCAGTCAGACCCTTAATGTTACTTAAGAACATAACATAAGAACATAAGAAATAGGAGCAGGAGCAGGCCATTTGGCCCTTCGAGCCTGCTCCGCCATTTAATCATGGCTGATCGGATTTTGGCCTCAACTCCACTTTCCTGCCCGCTCCCTATAACCCTTGACTCCCCTGTTGCTCAAGAATCTGTCTATCTCAGCCTTGAATATATTCAATGACTCAGCTTCCACAGCTCTCTAGGGTAAAGAATTCCAAAGATTCACGACCCTCAGAAGAAATTCCCCCTCATCTCCGGCTTAAATGGGCGACCCCTTATTCTGAGACTATGCCCTCTCGTTCTAGATTCCCTGATGAGGGGAAACATTATCTCAGCATCTACCCTGTCCAACCCCCTCAGAATCTTATATGTTTCAATAAGATCACCTCTCATTCTTCTGAACTCCAATGAGTATAGGCCCAATCTGCTCAACCTTTCCTCATAAGACAGCCCTTCCATTCCAGGAATCAACCTAGTGAACCTTCTCTGAACTGCCTCCAATGCAAATACTGTATATCCCTCCTTAAATAAGGGGACCGAAACTGTACGCAGTACTCTAGGTGTGGTCTCACCAGTGCCCTGTACAGTTGTAGCAAGACTTCCCTACTTTTATACTCTACCCCCTTGAAATAAAGGCCAATATTCCATTTGCTTTCCTAATTACTTGCTGCACCTGCATGTTAACTTTTTGTGTTTCATGTACGAGGACACCCAAATCCCTCTGTACCGTCGCATTCTGTAGTCTTTCTCCATTTAAATAATATTTTTCTTTTCTATTCTTCCGACCAAAGTGGATAACTTCACATTTTCCCACATTATACTCCATCTGCCAAATTCTTGCCCACTCACTTAACATAAGAACATAAGAAATAGGAGCAGGAGTAGGCCATTTGGCCCTTCGAGCCTGCTCCGCCATTCAATAAGATCATGGCTGATCTTCTACCTCATCTCCACTTTCCTGAACTATCCCCATATCTCTTGATTCCCTTAATATTCAAAAATCTATTGATCTCTGTCTTGAATATACTCAACGACTGAGCCTCCACAGCCCTCTGGGGTACAGAATTCCAAAGATTCACCACCCTCTGAGTGAAGAGATTTCTCCTCATCTCAGTCCTAAATGGCCGACCCCTTATTCTGAGTCTGTGACCCCTGGTTCTAGACTCCCCAGCCAGGGGAAACATCCTCCCTGCATCTACCCTGACAAGCCCTGGAAGAATGTTGTATGTTTCAATAAGATCACCTCTCATTCTTCTAAACTCTGGAGAATATAGGCCTAGTTTACTCAATCTGTCCTCAAAGGACAATCCCCCCATCCCAGAAACCAGTCTGGTGAACCCTCGTTGCACTCCCTCTATGGCAAGTATATCCTTCCTTAGGTAAGGAGATCAAAACTCCAGGTGTGGTCTCACCAGGGCCCTATATAATTACTCTTATACTCAAATCCTCTTGTAATAAAGGCCAGCATACAATTTGCTTTCCTAATTTCTCGCTGTACCTGCATGTTAACTTTCAGTGATTCGTGTACAAGGACACCCAGGTCCCTCTGAACACCAACATTTCCCAATTTCTCACCATTTAAAAAATACTCTGCTTTTCTATTTTTCCTACCAAAGTGGATAACTTACATTTCTCCACGTTATATTCCATTTGCCATGTTCTTGCCCACTCACTTAGCATGTCTATTTCCCCTTGAAGTCTCCTTGCATCCTCCTCACAACTTACATTTCCACCCAGCTTTGTATCATCAGCAAACTTGGATATATTACATTTGGTCCCCTCATCCAAATCATTGATGTAGCTTGTGAATAGCTGAGGCCCAAGCACTGATCCTTGCAGTACCCCACTAGTTACAGCCTGCCAACCCGAAAATGACCCGTTTATTCCTACATATAACCTATCTATATCCCTTTGGAGACTCTTTATGTTCTCCTCACAACTTACTTTCCCACCTATCTTTGTATCGTCTGCAAATTTGGCTACAATACACTTGCTTCCTTTATCCAAGTCATTAATATAGATTGAAAATAGTTGAGGCCCCAGCACTGATCCCTGTGGCACCCCACTAGTTGCAGATTGCCATCCTGAAAATGACCCATTTATCCCGACTCTCTGTTTTCTGTTAGTTAGCCAATCCTCTATCCAATCTAATATATTACCCCCAACACCATGAGCTCTTATCTTATGCAGTAACCTTTTATGTGGCACCTAGTCGAATACCTTTTGGAAATCCAAATACACTACATCCACCCTGCTCCTTACCTCCTCAAAGAACTCTAATAGATTTGTCAAACACGATTTCCCTTTCATAAAACCCTGTTGACTCTGTATCTTAAGGATACAATGTCATTAAAGTTACAATTTTAACAAACAGAAACTCCTGACTGAGCAAAGGCAGCAAACTTCCACATCCATAATGGCTACGTTCCAACTAATGAGAGGTCTGTACTGGAATTCATTTTGTTGAGCATGGCCCAGTCCCTAAGTAACTGTAAGTTCATGTCAACTGAACTTGAATTTTTACCTGAAACTGTTTTATTTTGAACTAGCAAGTACTTGCACAAAAGCATTTTCAAAGTTAACTTTTAGGCTGATTTTTAATACCTGTATTACTGTAATTTAAGTTTAATATTGTATTGACTGAAATGTGGAATGTTCAGCTACAACTTAAAAAATTTTGGTACACTGTAAAACATCTGCTCCTGTCAATCAAAAAGAGAGAGATTAGAGTGTGGCTCTAAATACACCAAGTAGCTATTTTGCCTGATGGTTATCACATCCTTTTAGTGAAATCCTGGCCAATATTTATCTCTCAATCAACATCACTAAAACAGATGATCTGGTCATTATCACATTGCTGTTTGTGGGAGCTTGCTGTGAGCAAACTGTCTGCCGTGTTTCCCACATTACAACAGTGACTACACTCCAAAAGTACTTCATTCGTTGTAAAGAACTCAGACGTCCGGTGGCCGTGAAAGGCGCTATATAAGTCTTTCTTTTCATAATAAAAGTACACCAGTCATATGATTAAAACACTAATTTAGCCACATTATTTTTCAATAATGATCACAAATTCTATCACCATGTATGATGAGTCATTTCGCCAAGTCTGCTGGAATTGAGTAATACTGCAATTATTCTAGTTTCAGTATGACACTTAATTGCAGTACTCTGGAGATGCTTTTCCCTCAAATCAGAATGAGGACGTTTAGCATCAGCTAAACTCCAAAGTCAGGCAAGTGAAAACCAAACTTCACAACAAGCTAACCAATTCAAAAAACCTTAAGTTGTTGCTTAGCCATTGGAAATATACAAATTCTGTCTGTGCAGTCCAATCAATAAATGAGAGAAAAAAACAAACACTTTCCACAGTGGGAAACAAGAGAGCAGTGCTAACGAAGGCCAAAGATTAAAAAAGCACATAGTCCATGAAGCCTCTTTATGGCAACGAGAGGCTGTGCAGTTATTAAAGGAACAATATGCCTAGATTATTCTCTTCTCCCTCCACCCCTTGTGAGATAACAGATTTACACTTGGAGACTGGCTGAACAAGGAGGAAAGGCAGATTTTGAGACCCTGCCTCATTTGCTTAGCCCACACATACAAACTGGATCTGTACCTAGACATTAGAGCTGAGATGCCAGTGTATAATCTGTTGCGCTACCCAGTACCCGAAAATCCATGTCCCTCTCTAAACTCATTTCAATTTTTTATGGATGTGCCATATAGTGCTGCACTGGACGCAAGAGTAAAGAACCAAGTGGTTTAACCTACCAAGGCAATCGCCTCCATCCCAGTCACAAGCTGAATTATTGCAAGCCTTATCACAGTAGCCATCTTTAATCCAGGAGCCAGGACATCCATCAGCACAATTTGGAACTGGCCAGGTGAGATAAACCTAAAATTTAAAAAAAAAGTTTGGTTTCTGTAATATTAACCAAACAAGCTGAACGTATTTCTAAATATAATTAGCCTCAATCCTTTAGTATAGATTGTCAAATAAGTCGCACAAGGAAATTTATTTTCCTGTTTCCTCACCAATGTATAATTTCAAATCATTAAACAGATATCCCTCAATTGACCTAACTGATTGGCACAACTAAAACAATAGAATTATTGCAACAGTTAAATTAACAGTCAAATGCTAGATGTGTGTAGTTTTGCTGAAAAAGTACACCTTGTTCGGTTTCTGTTTTACAGAATCACTGACCTTTTGTCCATTAGAATGAGAGTAGAAGTCATCCGGCCACACTTCCTCTCCAAACATTACATCATCATTTAGATAAATGAATTTCTGAGAAAGACCGGGAATTCGATGTAGGTGCGTTTCAATAGCCGGCGAGCTAAATGTTGGCAAATGGCTAAGATTCCGGAAAATTTCCTAGGGGAAAAAAGGTCAAATATGAAAGGCACTTAAAAACACACTATTCATTGGATGAACCAATCCTATGTAACCGAATTTTGTATTGTTCCAAATTTGACTCCTGAAAAGCATTTTCACAGCAGACCGAAATTGAAAAGTTGAATGTCAGTTCAACGGTCTGATCAAATACAAAAGGACTTGGATAGATTGGGGAGCAGAGCTGATGTAATTAACTGTAATCTTGAGATACTGGATGAGATAAAAATTGATAAAGAGGAGGTACTAGAAAGGCTGGCTGTACTTAAAGTAGATAAGTCACCAGGACCGGATGGGATACATCCTAGGATGATAGCAAAATACTGCGGATGCTGGAAATCCGAAATAACAACAGAAAACGCTGGAAAAACTCAGCAGGCCAGGCAGCATCCGTGGAGAGAGAAACAGAGTTAACGTTTCAGGTCGAAGACGAAAGGTCTTCGACCTGAAACGTTAACTCTGTTTCTCTCTCTACGGATGCTGCCTGGCCTGCTGAGTTTTTCCAGCGTTTTGTGTTTACATCCTAGGATGCTGAGGGAAGTAAAGGTGGAAATTGCGGAGGTACTGGCCATAATCTTTCAATCCTCCTTGGATACGGGGGTGATGCCAGAGGACTGGAGAATTGAAAATGTTACACCATTGTTCAAAAAAGGGCATAAGGATAAACCCAGCAACTACAGGCCAATCAGTTTAACCTCGGTAGTGGGGAAGCCTTTAGAAACTATAATCCTAGACAAAATTAACAGTCACTTGGGCAAGCGTGGATTAAAGAAAGCCAGCACGGATTTGTTAAAGGCAAATGTTGTTTAACTAACTTGATTGAGTTTTTTGATGAGGTAACAGAGAGGGCTGATGAGGGCAATGTGGCTGATGTGGTGTCCATGGACTTCCAAAAGGCATTTGATAAAGTGCCACATAATAGGCTTGCCAGCAAAGTTGAAACCCATGGAATAAAAGGGACCGCGGCAGCATGGATACGAAATTGGCTAAGTGACAGGAAACAGAGTAGTGGTGAACGGTTGTTTTTCGGACTAGAGGAAGGTACACAGTGGGGTTCCCCAGGGATCAGTACTAGGACCATTGCTTTTCTTGATATATATCAATGACTTAGACTTGGGAGTACAGGGCACAATTTAAAAATTTGCAGATGACACAAAACTTGGAAGTATAGTGAACGGTGAAGAAGATAGTGATAGACTTCAAGAGGACATAGGCTGGTGAAATGGGCGGACATGTGGCAGATGAAATTTAATGCAGAAAAGTGCGAAGTGATACATTTTGGTTGGAAGAACGAGGAGAGGCAATATAAACTAAAGGGTACAATCCTAAATGCATCAACGGAGAGACCTGGGGGTATATGTGCACAAATCGTTGAAGGTGGCAGGACAGGTTGAGAAAGCGATTAAAAAAAGCATATGGGATCCTGGGCTTACTTAATAGAGGCATAGAGTACAAAAGCAAGGAAGTTATGATGAACCTTTATAAAACACTGGTTTGGCCTCAACTGGAGTATTGTGTCCAATTCTGGGCACCGCACTTTAGGAAGGATGTGAAGGCCTGAGAGAGGGTGCAGAGGAGATTTACTAGAATGGTTCCAGAGATGAGGGACTTCAGTTACGTGGATAGACTGGAGAAGCTGGGGTTGTTCTCCTTAGAGCAGAGAAGGTTGAGAGGAGATTTGATAGAGGTGTTCAAAATCATGAGGGGTCTAGACAGAGTAGATAGAGAGAAACTGTTCCCATTGGTGGAAGGGTCGAGAACCAGAGGACACAGATTTAAGGTGATTGGCAAAAGAACCAAAGGCGACATGAGGAATAACTTTTTTACACAGCGAGTTGTTAGGATCCGGAATGCACTGCCTGAAAGGGTGGTGGAGGTAGATTCAATCGTGACTTTCAAAAGGGAATTGGATAAATACCTGAAGGAAAAAATTTTGCAGGGCTACAGGGAAAGGGCGGGGGAGTGGTCCTAGCTGAAGTGCTCTTGCAGAGAGCTGGCACAGGCTGGACCGGCCAAATGGCCTCCTTCTGTGCTGTAACCATTCTATGATTCTATGACAAATGTAAAGTAGAGATTGGGAAAGGATAATAAACTGGTGTATTATAACCTAAATGGTGTTATTCTACAGGACATAACAGATGAGGGATTTAGCAGCACTGGTGGATAAATCACTGAAGACATCAGCGCAGTGTGCAGCAGCAGATACAAAAACAAGAGGGTAGGAGGATGAAAAGACAGTTGAAATTTAAGTCTACACAGGTTGCAATGAATGGACTTGCAAGGGAAGCAGTGGGAGGTGATGGTATCAGCAAAGTTAAGAGAGAGCTGGTTAAGCAAGTGGAGCCAAATTTGATACAGGAGTATGAGCAGCATCGTGGGATACATCTCACAGACACTGGGATTGGCCAGATGGACTCTAATGGTCTTTTCCGGTCCTGTACATTCCAGTGTTCCTAGCCATTGGTGTATATTCGATAGCTTGCACGTAGCAGAAAAAGCAAGCTGGGATGTTTTACTTGGCTTTGATGTGTCTCCTTTTATCCCATTGCTTGCTGTTTTTCTATACCCACAGGATTATAGTTTTACCTTACTTGGCAAAGTTACTATTATGTCTCTACTGAAAATAAGTAAAAAAAAATAGAAACTTGCCTGGTGTGTTACTATTGTAACACGAGGATTGTCCAAGTTTAACCAGGAAGGAATCTGACCATTTGTCACAATAAAGACGTGTCGAATCCAAGGTGCGTATCTCTCCACAGAACGCAAAGAGTATCGTAACTCCTCATTGTCCTCAAATCGACTGGCTGAAATATCATCATCCTGCTTGGACTTGTGGAGAAGAGTGAAGCTGGTGATGAATGGACTTGCTCTGTTACAGCTATCAAGTGCATGTAAACTACAATAATTATTTTAGCAAATTCATAAATGATCGCCACACCTAACCCAATTGCACTATAACACCTTGCAGAGAGCTGGCACGGGCTCGACGGGCCGAATGCATAGAAGCTAGGAGCAGGAGTAGGCCATTCGGCCCCTCAAGCCTGCTCCGCCATTTAATGAGATCATGGCTGATCATCCAAATTCAGTACCCTGTCCCTGCTTTCTCCCCATATCCCTGATCCCTTTAGCCTTAAGAAATATATCTATCTCCTTCTTGAATATATTTAATGAATTGGCCTCAACTGCCTTCTGTGGTAGAGAATTCCACAGGTTCACCACTCTCTGGGTGAAGAAATTCCTCCTCATCTCAGTCCTAAATGGCTTACCCCTTATCCTTAGACTGTGACCTCTGGTTCTGGACTCCCCCGCCATCGGGAACATCCTTCCTGCATCTAGTCTGTCTAGTCCTGTTAGAATTTTATAAGTTTCAATGAGATCCCCTCTCATTCTTCTAAACTCTAGCGAATATAAACCTAATCGACCCAATCTCTCTTCATAAGTCATTCCTGCCATCCCAGGTATCAGTCTGGTAAATCTTCGCTGCACTCCCTCCATGGCAAGAACATCCTTCCTCAGATAAGGCGACCAAAACTGCACACAATACTCAAGGTGTGGTCTCACCAAGGCCTTGTACAACTGCAGCAAGACATCCTTGCTCCTGTACTCGAATCCTCTCGCTATGAAGGCCAACATACCATTTGCCTTCTTAACCGCGTGCTGCACCTGCATGCTTACCTTCAGCGACTGGTGCACAAGGACTCCCAGATCTCGTTGCACTTCCCCTTTTCCCAATCTATTGCCGTTCAGATAATAATCTGTCTTCCTGTTTTTGCCACCAAAGTGGATAACCTCGCATTTATCCACATTATACTGCATCTGCCATGCATCTGCCCAATCACCCAACCTGTCCAAATCATACTGGAGTTTCTCTGCATCCTCCTCACAGCACACACGCCCACCCAGCTTTGTGTCGTCTGCAAACTTAGAGATATTACATCTAGTTCCCTCGTCTAGATCATTAATATATATTGTGAATAGCTGGGGTCCTAGCACCGATCCCTGCGGTACCCCACTAGTCACTGCCTGCCACTCGGAAAAAGACCTGTTTATTCCAACTCTTTGCTTCCTGTCTGCCAACCAGTTCTCTATCCAAATCAGTACCTTACCCCCAATCCCATGTGCTTTAACTTTGCACGCTAATCTCTTATGCGGGACCTTATCAAAAGCCTTCTGAAAGTCCAAATACACCACATCCACTGGTTCTCCCTTATCTATTCTATCAGTTACATCCTCAAAAAATTCCAGTAGATTAGTCAGGCATGATTTACCTTTTGTAAATCCATGTTGACTTTGTCCGATCCTGTCACTGTTTTCCAAGTGCTCTGCTATTACATCTTTTATAACGGACACTAGCATTTTGCCCACTACCGATGTCAGGCTTACCGGTCTATAATTCCCCGTTTTTTCTCTACCACCTTTTTTAAATAGTGGGGTTACATTAGCTACCCTCCAATCCATGGGAACTGTTTCAGAGTCTATAGAATTTTGAAAGATGACCAGCAATGCATCCACTATTTCTAGGGCCACTTCCTTAAGTACCCTAGGATGTAGATCATCAGGCCCTGGGGATTTATCGGCCTTCAATCCCATCAATTTCCCTAACACCATTTCCCTACAAATACTGATTTCATTCTATTCCTCCCTCTCATTAGACCCTATGTTCCCCAACATCTCTGGGAGTTTATTTGTGTCCTCCTTTGTGAAGACAGAACCAAAGTATGTATTTAATTGGTCTGCCATTTCTTTGTTCCCCATTATAAATTCCCCTGATTCTGACTGCAAGGGACCTAAGCATTATTTTGATCATTTTCATGTTTAGTTACAACATAGCACCATTTTAAATGCTTAATAGAACAAATTTACAAACAAAACATTTAATGAATCAACATTAAACAAGAATGGATTCCCAGAAGAGTGAGTTATTTTGCAGATAAATAAGCATTTCAATTACTTTTTGATAAGGTTTTACAAACTCACAATAAGGAGGTATTATGATTAAAAAAAAACCTAGATCATGCTCCAAAAAATTAGATTATATTAAGTCAGAATGCTCTGATATGAGTGCACACCTATACTTCCCCACACAGCATATTTCCAAACTCAGCTTTCAAGAGGGACACATTCAGCAGAACCTAGCACTGTCCCACTGACTGGCAGGGGAAAGAAGAGGAGCAGACATTTAACTGGGCACATAAACCTGCTCACAGCCTGATTAACAGCAGCATCACCACAGCAATTGGGATAAGCATGGCTGCCCTCTTGAGGAGTTAGTGCAAGTCTCGGAGTGTAAAATAAATCCAAAAAAATGTAACTGCCACAAAAGTACTTGTAAAAAGGTAATCAAACTAGACATTTGGTTATTTGATAGCAGGTGTTCCCGATTTTTCAGACCCGAGTAATATTTTATTAAACACGTTTGTGACAAGTTTCACAGAAAGATTGTACATTGACAATAGTTCAAAGAATTACAAATGGAAGAGAATTCCATCTGGTTAAAATAAAGTATAACCAACAAGCATCATCCAGTATAGCAAATTGTGCACATATTCAACTGTGAGAAAACTAATAGTTAAAAAAAAAATGTTTCTTGTAGAACTGATGCCCAGCCCATTTTTTCTGTCTTTTTTGGTTCAAGTCTATGAACAAAAAACATTCTGAATTTTTCAGTAGACTGTCACACAACTAATTTAGACTTCAAACGCTTTAAAAGTAGTGGAAAAAAAAGAATCACTTTCAATCCAGAGGTAATTTTAATTTTTACTCATCTCTACACTTTCATTAGTCCTTGCATAGGAACAAGAGTAAGTCATTTAGCCTCTCGAGCCTGTTCCGTTAGTCAATTAGGTCATGGCTGATTTGTATCTTAAACTCCATTTACCCGCCTTCGTTCCATCTCCCTTAATATCCTTACCTAACAAAAATCTATCAATCTCAGTTTTGTAATTTTCAATTGACCCCCAACCTCAACAGCTCTTTGGAGGAAGAGCATTCTAGATTTCCACTACCTTTTGTGTGAAGAACTGCTTCCCAACATCACTCCAGAATGGCCTGGCTCTAATTTTAAGGTTATGCCCCCTGATTCTGCTCCCCCCCCCCCCCCCCGCCCACCAGAGGAAATAGTTTATCTCTATCTACCCTATCAAATCCTTTAATCATCTTAAACACCTCAATTAGATCATCCCTTAATCTTCTATATTCAAGGGAATACAAGCCTAGTCTGTGCAACCTGTCCTCATAATTTAACCCTTTTAGTCCCGGTATCATTCCGTTGAATCTGCGCCAAACCCCCTCGAAGGCCAATATATCTTTCCTGAGATGCGGTGCCCAGAACTGAATGCGGTCTAACCAGAGCTTTATACAATTGTAGCATAACTTCCACCCCTTTGTATTCCAGCCCCACAAGAACTAGGAGCAGGAGTCGGCCATACGGCCCCTTGAGCCTGCTCCGCCATTCAATAAGATCATGGCTGATCATCGACCTCAACTCCACTTTCCCGCCCGATCTCCCTTTGAGATAAAGGCCAACATACCATTAACCTTTTTAATTTTGTTTTGTACCTATCTACTAGCTTTTAGTGATTTATGTTCATTGACCCTTAAATGTGTCTGCTTCTCCGGAGTTCCTAGCTTTTTACCATTTAGAAAATAAGAAAATAAGCTCTTCTTGCCCTTCTCCAGGAATAGACTACTTTTTAAAAGTGAAAGTTACAGTTGTGTTTACTCCAATACAAGTCATACTTTACAATACTGGGCCAGCAATTCGGCTTTCCGGCTTCCTGCGGGTGCAAACATCGCGCGCGTACTTGCCTACCGCGCCTGCAGTTGTGCTTTGGGCCCACGAGGACTTCGGGTCCTGGGCCTCCTGCAGCTGCCAGTGTGCAGTGCTCGCGTATCCCAGGGGCGCACGTGGGCCATGGAGAGCCAATCCTAACAGGGCATTTTCATTCATAGATTTGACAGGAAAACCTGTCAAATCTATGAATAGAGATCGGCCCTAAAACCACTTAAACTTAAAATAAATTTTTTCTTTTTAAATCATATTTTTAAAACAAGTTACATAAATTAACTACTTTAAACAAAAATTTAAATTAAAAAAAAAAATTAATTATACTTTTTAACGGTGCTAAAAATAAACTTACCTTTCTTTAAAGTATCTAAAAAAGATAAACCTGTTGAAAAAATGTTTAAATTGTAATTAATTAACCACTTACCTTGTTAAAAACAGGCCTTGCGCATCCTTTTTAAAAAGTGCAGTGTCTTCATACTTACCCTCCCGGAGAAACCTGAAAAAAAAACGAAGTTCGCTGCGTGCGCGCAGCCTCTCCCGCGCACGCGTTCGACTTCTGAACCCCTCCCTTCAGGGGAACGGAAGTTCCGGTTTCCCGCGCATGCGCAGTGCATGCAGGAAACCGGCACTTCAGGTGGCCTTTCGGGTGAGTACACAGCGTACTCACCCGACAACAGCCGAATTTCTGGCCCACAATCTTTAGTCATGTTAGAAGCAATATATGAAAAATAAAACTTTTGTTCTACAAAACCAGATTTATAATCCTTTATCCAGGAGTTCAAAACAGATAACATTCGCTGCTTGTTTTGATTAAATGTTTCACATGTCCTATTTTGAAGGCTCGGAACATGAATATTTCTCAGGGCAAAAGTCAAAAAGTCTGAAAGCCAATTTTTTGATGGGGAGGGGAGAAAGGTGAAAATAAGGAACTGATAAAATGGACTGATGGCTTTTTCTCATCCTGGGTATATTACATAGCAGCATAATAAACCACTATGCAGCTGTTTAAGAAGGCGGCCCACCACCACTTTCTCAGGCAGCGAAGGAAGGACAATAAATGCCGGCCTTGTCAGCGCCACTTACATCCTGAGAATGCATTAAAATAAAACGGAACATTTTACTACGTTAAAAGCATCATATAAATGCGAGTTGTTGTCGTATAATATGGAATAAAAACAGATAATGGTGGAAACACTCAGATCAAGCAGCATGTGTGGAGAGAAAGGTAACCTTACCGTTCTCTCCAGATGCTGCCTGACTTGCTGAGTGTTTGCACCATTTTCTGTTTTTATTTCAGATATTCAACACCTGCAGTATTTTGCCTTTTGTCCCCCCCCCCCCCCCTCTTAATATGGTGCTTGGTGGACACATTCCTTCATCTGAATTATGCACATTGAAACTTTCCTGCTGTTTCACAATACAAAATGGATTCACACCACAAAAGAGAACTTTTGTTATATTGACATTATAACAATTGAATATGCTAATTAAAATATTTTTTAAATGAGGGGGCGCAGATTTAAGGTGATTGGCAAAAGAACCAGGGGAGACATGAGGAAAAACTCTTTTTACGCAACGAGTGGTTAGCATTTGGAATGCACTGCCTGATAGGGTGGTGGATACTGATTCAATTGTAGCCGTATAAAGGAATTGGATAAATACTTGGGAGAAAAAAATTGCACGATATGGGGAAAGAGCGGGGGAGTGCGACTAACTGGATTGCTCTTTGACAGAGCCGGCGCAGACACGATGGGCCGAATGGCCCCCTTCTGTGTTCTATGATTCTATAAATGACATTACGTACAATTTAAAAGTTTGTACACATTGTACATTTGCTGTTGTATAAATACTTGGAAGGACCTACCTGACTGATGGTGCTGAGATCCCACAGTAAATAAACAGGGTTGATTGTTATCTCTTTTCCTTCTATAGTCATGTTATTCTTAGGCTGCTTAGTTAGTTCCACAAAATCTCTGGGATCATTGAGCAGCAATAGTGCAATACCAGCTTCAGAATACAACTGCAGCTAGAGAGGAAGAATCACATCAGGTAAATTGTTCAATTGTAGTGGTGTTCACAATAAAATAGTCAGCCAATAGCAAAGTCAAGCATTTTGTGAAAAGTAAAAGTTGCGTACAACTTTGTTCACCAGATATAATGGATCTAAATCTCTCAGCATTAGAAGACAAAACACAACAGCATATCCTGCAATCTCCAAATCCTGCACACACACACACACACACAAAAGCCTGCATCACTACTGTGGGATTTTTGCGATTTCTTTAACATACTGTTAAATGAATGGGCAGCATTGCAGATTTGAATGGAAATTCAGAACTTTTTGTCCTGTATTTTCAGCTGTAAAGTCATTAACTTTATTTTTGCCATTGTTGGCTGATAAACAACCCAATCAAATTTAGAATGAATCGCAATTTAAAATCAGGTAATAAAGCCCCATGTTCGACCCGCGATCTGTGCTGAGTTAAGTGATTTCAATGGAGGTGAGTAGGGTTGCTACAATTAGTATCAACACCGCAGGTTAGGGAGGGAAAATTTTAGTGAGGTTTTCCTCTCCTGATTGCTATCCAGTGGCCCCTGCGGAAAGTGTACATCAAACATGGCTGTGTTACCCTCCCCCCCATTGCAAACAGCCTGCCAACACTCACCGTCATAGGCTCACATATGACCAATGGCCACATGGGTAAGGTAAGAGTTCGAACAGGCTGGAGGGGTAGCAGGATAGGCAAAGAGAAAAAATACCAGTTCATGGGTACACGTGATTTGAATAAGACTCTAGCAAAGAGTCAATTAGTATATTCAAGGCTGAGATAATGGCCCAGAAATTGATCTCGCTCTGTTCCCGCGGGGGTAAGGCTTCCCCGCGATCTCTCACTCCGCTTGTGCTTTTTCAGATCCAGCTCGCACGAACTTGATGTTCCAGACATCAGCTGGGCAGTGCTTGCGTATCCCACCGGCGTAGTGAATTCGTGCGAGCTGTGGGATCACGTGACTCAGTTAGAGCCAATGGCAGCACACCATCTTCCATTCATAAGTTTCACATACGTGCTGTGAAATCTATGAATCTTACACCCCCCCCAAAATAACAGCTAAACCTCAATTAAATTTAAAAAAAAACCCATCACATTAATAAAATAAGTATAGTTAAATAAATTAACCATTTTAAATAAAAAATTAAATTTTTGAAAAAATTTAAAATCTTTTAAAAAGTTATAAAAATAAACTTACCTGTCTTTAAAGTCTCTAAAAAAGATATACCTGTTAAAAGAAATTCAAAAAAATACTTAATTCACTACTTACCTTGTTAAAAGTGGGTCTTACTCCTCCTTTTTCCATTTCTAAAATCTTCCGTACTTACCTGCGCGTCCAAAGCACGAAGTGCACAGCGTGCGCGCAGCCTGTAGCGCGCACGCGATGCACCGAGGAACCGCCCCCTTTTCAAAAGACCAAGTGCCGGTTTTCAGCGCATGCGCAGGGCATGCAGAAAACCGGCAATTGGCGAGAGAATACGCGAGAGTACGCAGTGCGTACTCTCGCGTCGCGGGATGAATTTTTGGCCCAAGAGATTTTTGGACTCTAGGGGCATCAAGGGATATGGAGATCGGGCAGGAAAGTGGAGTTAAGGTCGAAGATCAGCCATAATCTTATTGAATGGTGAAGCAGGCTTGAGGGGCCAAATGGCCTACTCCTGCTCCCGATTATGACTTTAGAAGAGTGGAGGGGGAGATAACTGGCACAGAAATAAACAATCAATAGGTTCAGAAAATTTAAAATTAAATTTTATTCATACATATACGGATTGAGATCAGATGCATTTATTGGCTATTTGAAGGTAATGCCACATCATCCTTTTTGGAGTGGTGAAACTACTGAATAAGTTGACAAAAAAAATTGTAATTGTCTTAAGTATTAAACAGTCCTTTGATAAAGTGCCAAAAGCTAAATCAGATACAACACTTAGTACGGCCACTTCTAATTTAATTTTAAATCCACAGGTTATTTTTAACGTCACCATCAGTGCCATCAGACACGTGCTAAGGTCAATGTGTTCTTCAGCAGTAGTTTATTTCAATAGAACTCTGCTGTATTAAATAATGATCTTAAGGTAGCTATGGACTGTAGAACTTTAATAAAAATACAAACTTGCCAAATCAGAAGTGATCCCACATTTCTACCTCAAAAAGTAAAATGGCCTGATATGGTTTGTAAAATGACACATCTATCTGTCCACAGGGTACATGTCAACGAATACCATTTCACAACATTATGAAAATTCAGAAAGGAGAAATCTGGCAATTAAGTACTGCTGAATCATAACTTTTTTATTTCAGATGAAGTGATTTTAGTGAGACATTTGATCAAGTAGCAAAGTCAAGAATTGACCAAGTGGTACTTAAGAGTGAAATCAAACCAAAGTCCAACTTTGCGGTTAGATATACCAAGCTGTTTCATGTGCGCTCTATTCTAATCCTCAGGAATTACTACCTCAACCAGGTCTTCCACTCTAGAGACTAACACATAATCTAGACGGACACTCCAGTGCAGTACTGAGGCAGTGCTGCACCATTAGAAATGGCATCTTCCGGATGAGACATTAAACAGAGGCTCTGTATGTCCCATCAGGTGAAAGATCCCATGGCACTACTTAAAGAGGAGCAGGGGAGTTCTTACGGTGTCCTGGCCAACATTCATCCCTCAACCACTATCAGTAAAACAGATTATCTGGTTATTTATCTCTGCTGTTATTGGGACATTGCTGTGCGCAAATTGGCTACCACACTTCCCTATATTACAACAGTGACTACACTTGACAAAAGTACTTAATTGGGCGAAATCCTGGCACTTTTCCCCTGGAGGGAGACGTGGACAAAATTGGCATATGCCTAAAAACAAATCAATTGTCTGCTCTATTGCCCACAAAATAGCAAAGGGAGAAAATAACTTGCATTATTTATCATGTTATATATCCTTTATTTACTTCTATAAGAGTAACCTTTTGTTTTCTCGCCTTCTAGGGAGGGAAAGGGAAGGAGCAAGTGTGACTAAATGCAGGCTGAGGCAAGAATGCATGCAGCCTATAACAGAGGGATTTCGTGATCAGCTAGTTTCATAGCTAGCTTGTGAGTGAGTTCAGCCTAAAAAGTGGCAGAGTCATATATTTTCTTATTTTCATATGGCACAAAACATTGTAGGACATAGATACCCCTTACTAGAAAACTATATTCAGGCCATGCATATATTTCATGTAAAATAACCCAGTTTGTTGGTTTACAATCAGCCTTGCATTATTAGAGAGTTTTTAATGTAGTGGCACATTCACCATCAAAGAGAGAGAGAATGACTTGCATAATACATGCAAAAACAGCACGAAGAAAAAAACCACAGTAAATATCAACAAAACCAAACACTGAAAAACAGAAAGCCTATAAACAAGTCTGAATATATTCACTGCATCAAGCTCAAATTCACTAGTAAACCCATGAGCAGAATAAATCATTGCCACACTATTTTCAGTCCGATTTTAGCAAGATAGTCTAAAAATATTCCTTAGCTAAGAACTAAAGATCAACCATGACTGTTGAGGCTTTTCAAGGAAAGAGATCAAGAATAGCTAGGACAATTGAAAGATGACCCCCCCAGTAGCGACTGACTGATACATTGCCAAGACCGATTTGAATTTCCAAGATGTCATTCAGCTATGTAGTTGACGGCAGTGTGAAATGAACGGACCATTTCGCAGAATATACAGATGCTGATGTCATTGGTAAAATCCTGAATGCTGATCAAACTATTTCCAATTACCTTAAGTTACCCTTTTCACTAGAAAATAATTTGAATAACAGTTGCAATAGG
The DNA here is from genome assembly GCA_030390025.1 of Squalus acanthias. NCBI lineage: Eukaryota > Metazoa > Chordata > Chondrichthyes > Squaliformes > Squalidae > Squalus > Squalus acanthias. Next base: position 430,229 of record JASTWF010000229.1, read on the forward strand.
TAAATGAGCTTCATCTCAACTAAAAATGCTTTTCAGTTAAAATGGAGATAATGTAGAACACCGCATTGCAGTGCCTGCCTACGCAGTGCAGGGCAATGGAGGACACAAGCGTTGACCTCATCACATGTTTCTGATTTCAGTTGCATTGCTATGTGAAGGAGAAGTGGGAAGCACTGGGCGAAATCCTGGCACTTTTCCCCTGGAGGGAGACGTGGACAAAATTGGCACATGCCTAAAAACAAATCAATTGTCTGCTCTATTGCCCACAAAATAGCAAAGGGAGAAAATAACTTGCATCATTTATCATGTTATATATCCTTTATTTACTTCTATAAGAGTTGCCAGTCTTATTTAGTACCTAAATTGACTAAAGCTAAGATTTTAATTTAGAATCTACACTACAGAATCAGTTACAGCACAGAAACAGACAAATTGGCCAATCAATTCTATGCTGCTGCTTATCTCCCTAAGCCACCTCCTCTCCTGCTTGCTCGCCATACCCAGCGTCAGCTGAAAAGGAGATTCACACCCAGATTTCCCCAAGATAATGGTCTCAACTAGGTCATTAAGATCAGCAAGAGCAAGAAAAGTGGCTGACTACTAGGGGATAAATAAAAAGGCATGCCTCCTACCACAAGGGTATCTGAGCTATTTGGCCAGCACGACAGTGCTCCAATTTTCCAATCTTACAGATGCCAATCGGGGGTTAACCAATAGAAGTATTAACCGTCTTTCGGATGAGACGTTAAACCGAGGCCCCGTCTGCCCTCTCAGGTGGGCGTAAAAGATCCCATGGCACTATTTCGAAGAAGAGCAGGGGAGTTATCCCCAGTGTCCTGGCCAATATTTATCACTTAATCAACATTACAAACAGATTTTCTGGTCATCATCACATTGCAGTTTGTGGGAGCTTGCTTCGCGCAAATTGGCTGCTGTGTTTCCTATTTTGCAACAGTGACTATACTTCAAAAAAGTACTTCATTGTCTGTAAAGCGCTTTGGGACGTCCGGTGGTTGTGAAAGCCACTATATAAATGCATGTCTTTCTTTCTTTCTGTGATAGGAGTTGATCTGGTTAACATTACATGCATTCTTAGAGCTCTGAGTAGCCTAGTTTGGGTAAAGCTTTCTGACTTCTGCCTTGGGCTGAGTCAACTCCATCTAGGTGGGTTATTCTGACTTTTTCCTCAGTTCCTGGGGGTCAGAGTGGGGCACACAATGGACTGTTGCTGCACAGCAGGAGCTCTGAACAAACACAGGAAGGAAGAAAAACAATCAGGAATTCAACTATTTGTCAGCTCCCATCAGCAAGCTTGTACACTGGCTTAAAACTCCCACTCCTGCTCTATAGGAGCACCCTGCAATGCGCCCCTGGCCCTGAAATGCTAAGAGAACAGCCGCCCACCCAACCGACCCCAGCCCAGGAGGCCACAGAACACCTTCACCAAAGCTGCATGGGGCTCGTGATTCTCTTTTCCTCCTCTGCAGACAACATAGCCACTGCGGAACTTCCGCACTGATGCCAACTCTGCCAAGGGGCTCTTCAGCTCAGCTAATAAGCCTCCTCTCTATCCCAATAATCTAGTATTTAAATGCTGTATGTAATTAAGTGTAATTCCGTATTAGCATCTGCAGTGCAAACAATCTTGCACTTCAGTGATATAAAAAAGACCAAAGTCCTTTATATAATTAGCTATAGCCATTAAATGAAATTAATTGCATTCTAAACGTATGTTAGTGTCCACCACAGTACCATTAGCACCCTGGGGTTTATTTTATCTTTTATCAAGTATTGTTTTGCTGTGATTAGTGTTAAATAATTAAATTATGGGGAATGTAGCCATTTGAATCTGAAGTCATTTGAATGTGTGTATCACACTTCCACCAAATTACCTCAAATTTCATGAAACTGTACATCACACCTGAATATTTAGGGGACATTAAAAGTAGGTAAAGCTGTATAGAAAAGTTTCGAATGAAAAGTCAAAGCATGTAGAGCTGTGAAAAATCTGTATTTACATTCTGCTAGAAAGGAGAGTTCAGCACACAAGCCTAAATTTTCATTTGCAATATCAGATTAGTGCTGACATGACATTCCTCTCGCCACAATTTTAGCTCCAGCCACTGTACCCAACACTTTTTATTCTTCTTACATATGTCACAGGACTACCTCATACAGCAGGTTATATAGCACCTCGTTAAACTCACTTTCGCGGGCTTTTTTTTTTTGCAGAGGCCAGTGTCGGGAGCGGAGAGAGCAGCAGCACAGTGAGTAGTTAAACTCACTTTCGCGGGCTTTTTTGCTGAGGCCAGTGTCGGGAGCGGAGAGAGCAGCAGCACAGTGAGTATTTAAACTCACTTTCGCGGGCTTTTTTGCTGAGGCCAGTGTCGGGAGCGGAGAGAGCAGCAGCACAGTGAGTAGTTAAACTCACTTTCGCGGGCTTTTTTGCAGAGGCCAGTGTCGGGAGCGGAGAGAGCAGCAGCACAGTGAGTAGTTAAATTCACTTTCGCGGGCTTTTTTTTCCAGAGGCTTACCAATCTCACAGACCAGCGGCGGCGTTCCAGAGCCACATCACAATTCAAAAAGTGACACGGACAAGAGGAAGCAGCTGATTGGGTGAGTACGGCCAGGTGAGTATTTATACGACTCTGTAGTTTGACAGTTAAGGTTAATAGTTTATAAAGTTTAGTAGGTCCTAATTTTTGTGGTTATAGTTTCTAAGGTCTCTGTTGTGTAGCAGGGAGTGCTAGTATACAAGAGCCCTTGAGTATATCATTTAATTGTAGTGTAATTTGTGGTATTGATTTGAGTTAATTTAAATTAATTAAAGGATAAGTCATGGCAGCACAGCTCAGCCCTGTGGCATGCTCCTCCTGCACTATGTGGGAAATCAGGGACACTTCCTGTGTCCCTGCTGACCATGTGTGCGGGATGTGTATCCAGCTGCAGCTACTGGCAGACCACATTGCGGCGCTGGAGCTGCGAATGGATGCATACTGGAGCATTCGCGATGCTGAGCACATCGTGGATAGCACATTTAGGGAGTTGGTCACACCGCAGGTAAAGACTGCACAGGCAGGAAGGGAATGGGTGACCACCAGGCAGAGTAGTAGGCGCAGGCAGGTAGTGCAGGGGTCCCCTGTGGACATCCCCCCCTCAAACAGATATATGACTTTGGATATTGTTGAGGGAGATGGCTTATCGGGGGAAGGCAGCAGCAACCAACTTCCTGGCACCATGGGTGGTTCTGCTGCACAGGACAGGAGGAAAAAGAGCGGGAGAGCTATAGTGATAGGGGATTCTATTGTAAGGGGAATAGATAGGCGTTTCTGCGGCCGCAAACGAGACTCCAGGATGGTATGTTGCCTCCCTGGTGCAAGGGTCAAGGATGTCTCGGAGCGGCTGCAGGGCATTCTGGAGGGGGAGGGTGAACAACCAGTTGTCGTGGTGCATATAGGTACCAACGATATAGGTAAAAAACAGGATGAGGTCCTAAAATATAGGGAGTTAGGAGGTAAATTAAAAAATAGGACCTCAAAAGGTAGTAATCTCAGGATTGCTACCGGTGCCACGTGCTAGTCAGTAGAAATAGAAGGATATTTCAGATGAATACGTGGCTAGAGGAATGGTGCAAGGGGGAGGGATTCAAATTCCTGGGACATTGGAACCGGTTCTGGGGGAGGTGGGACCAGTACAAACTGGACGGTTTGCACCTGGGCAGGACCGGGACCGATGTCCTAGGGGGAGTGTTTGCTAGTGGCAGGGGGTTGGGAACCTGTGCAGGGAAACAGAGGAAAGGGAAGCAAGGATAGAAGCAAAAGACAGGAAGGAGAAAAGCAAAAGTGGAAGGCAGAGAAATCAAGGGTGTAAATCAAACAGGGCTACAGTAAATAATAATTCTAAAAGGACTAAGAGTGTTAAAAAAACAAGCTTGAAGGCTTTGTGTCTTAATGCGAGGAGCATTCGTAATAAGGTGGATGAATTAGCTGCGCAAATAGATGTAAACGGATATGATATAATTGGGATTACGGAGACATGGCTCCAGGGTGACCAAGGCTGGGAATTCAACATCTAGGGGTATTCAATATTCAGGAAGGACAGACAAAAAAGAAAAGGAGGTGGGGTAGCATTGCTGGTTAAAGAGGAGATTAACACAATAGTAAGGAAGGATATTAGCTCTGATGATGTGGAATCTGTATGGGTAGAGCTGAGAAATACCAAGGGGCAGAAAACGTTAGTGGGAGTTGTATACAGACCCCCAAACAGTAATGCTGAGGTTGGGGATGGCATTAAACGACAAATTAGAGACGCGTGCAATAAAGGCACAGCAGTTATCATGGGTGACTTTAATCTACATATAGATTGGGCTAACCAAATTAGTAACAATACTGTGGAGGAGGAATTCCTAGAGTGTATACGGGATGGTTTCCTGGACCAATATGTCGAGGAACCAACCAGAGATCAGGCCATCTTAGACTGGGTATTATATAAGGAGAAAGGATTAATTAGCAATCTTGTTGTGCGAGGCCCCTTGGGGAGGAGCGATCATAATATGATAGAATTCTTCATTAAGATGGAGAGTGAAGTAGTTGACTCAGAGACTAGGGTCCTGAATTTAAATAAAGGAAACTACGATGGTACGAGGCGCGACTTGGCTAGGGTGGATTGGGGAGCATTACTTAAAGGGTTGACGGTGGATAGGCAATGGCAAACATTTAAAGATCGCATGGATGAACTACAGAATTTGTTCATCCCTGTTTGGCATAAAAATAAAACAAAAAAGTTGACTCAACCATGGCTAACAAGGGAAATTAGGGACAGCATAAGATCCAAGGAGAAGACATATAAATTGGCCAGAAAAAGCAGCAAACCTGAGGATTGGGAGCAGTTTAGGATTCAGCAAAGGAGGACAAAGGGATTAATTAAGAGGGGGAAAATAGAATATGAGAGTAAGCTTGCAGGCAACATAAAAACTGACTGTAAAAGCTTCTATAGATGTGTGAAGAGAAAAAGATTGGTGAAGTCAAGCGTAGGTCCCTTGCAGTCAGAATCAGGGGAATTTATAATGGGGAACAAAGAAATGGCTGACGAATTAAATACATACTTTGGTCTGTCTTCACAAAGGAGGACACAAATAAACTCCCAGAGATGTTGGGGAACATAGGGTCTAATGAGAGGGAGGAATTGAATGAAATCAGTATTTGTCGGGAAGTGGTGTTAGGGAAATTGACGGGATTGAAGGCCGATAAATCCCCAGGGCCTGATAATCTACATCCTAGGGTACTTAAGGAAGTGGCCCTAGAAATAGTAGATGCATTGCTGGTCATCTTTCAAAATTCCATAGACTCTGGAACAGTTCCCATGGATTGGAGAGTAGCGAATGTAACCCCACTATTTAAAAAAGGTGGTAGAGAAAAAACGGGGAATTATAGGCCTGACATCGGTAGTGGGCAAAATGCTAGAGCCCATTATAAAAGATGTAATAGCAGAGCACTTGGAAAACAGTGACAGGATCGGACAAAGTCAACATGGATTTACAAAAGGGAAATCATGCCTGACTAATCTACTGGAATATTTTGAGGATGTAACTGGTAGAATAGATAAGGGAGAAACAGTGGATGTGGTGTATTTGGACTTTCAGAAGGCTTTCGATAAGGTCCCGCATAAGAGATTAGCGTGCAAAGTTAAAGCACATGGATTGGGGGTGAGGTACTGATTTGGATAGAGAACTGGTTGGCAGACAGGAAGCAAAGAGTTCGAATAAATGGGTCTTTTTCCGAGTGGCAGGCAGTGACTAGTGGGGTACCACAGGGATCGGTGCTAGGACCCCAGCTATTCACAATATATATTAATGATCTAGACGAGGGAACTAGATGTAATATCTCTAAGTTTTCAGACGACACAAAGCTGGGTGGGAGTGTGTGCTGTGAGGATGCAGAGAAACTCCAGTATGATTTGGACAGGTTGGGTGATTGGGCAGATGCAGTATAATGTGGATAAATGCGAGGTGGCAAAAACATGATGTGGAGATGCCGGTGTTGGACTGGAGTGGACAAATGTGAGAAGTCACACAACACCAGGTTATAGTCCAACAGCTTATTTGAAATCACAAGCTTTCGGAGCGCTGCTCCTTCACCTGACGAAGGAGCAGCGCTCCGAAAGCTTGTGATTTCAAATAAAGCTGTTGGACTATAACCTGGTGTTGTGCGACTTCTCACATGTGGCAAAAACAGGAAGACAGATTATTATCTGAATGGCAATAGATTGGGAAAAGGGGAAGTGCAACGAGACCTGGGAGTCCTTGTGCACCAGTCGCTGAAGGTAAGCATGCAGGTGCAGCAGGCGGTTAAGAAGGCAAATGGTATGTTGGCCTTCATAGCGAGAGGATTCGAGTACAGGAGCAAGGATGTCTTGCTGCAGTTGTACAAGGCCTTGGTGAGACCACACCTTGAGTATTGTGTGCAGTTTTGGTCGCCTTATCTGAGGAAGGATGTTCTTGCCATGGAGGGAGTGCAGCGAAGATTTACCAGACTGATACCTGGGATGGCAGGAATGACGTATGAAGAGAGAATGGGTCAATTAGGCTTATATTCGCTAGAGTTTCGAAGAATAAGAGGGGATCTCATTGAAACTTATAAAATTCTAACAGGACTAGACAGACTAGATGCAGGAAGGATGTTCCTGATGGCAGGGGAGTCCAGAACTAGAGGTCACAGTCTAAGGATAAGGAGTAAGCCATTTAGGACTGAGATGAGGAGGAATTTCTTCACCCAGAGAGTGGTGAACCTGTGGAATTCTCTACCACAGAAGGCAGTTGAGGCCAATTCATTAAATATATTCAAGAAGGAGTTAGATATATTTCTTAAGGCTAAAGGGATCAAGGGATATGGGGAGAAAGCAGGGACAGGGTACTGAATTTGGATGATCAGCCATGATCTCATTAAATGGCGGAGCATGCTCGAGGGGACGAATGGCCTACTCCTGCTCCTATCTTCTATGCTTCTATGTTACATCCTCAGAACGTTCCAAAGCACTTTTCAACCAATAACCTTTGAAGTGCAGTCGCTTATGTAGGCAAACCAGCAGTCAATTCTGCACACAGCAAGGTTCCACAAGCAGCAACTAGATTATATTTTTTGCTAGTGTTGGTTGAAGGAGGAGCGTTAGCCAGATCACTAGTAGAACTCCTTGACAATGTTCTCCCTGATTTTTTTTCCCGATGCGCAGTCCCTTTAAATTTGTCGTGCAGGCACGCATGCATGGAATCTTTTCCAGCGGCAACAGCTGGTGAGCGGCCTGCATGGGACCTCCCGATCAATGCACGGCCATGCGCCCGCGCACCTTAGGGGTAACGTTGCTCCCTGCTACTCTTCAAATACTGTCATGGATCCTTTACCTGAACAGGCAGGTGGACCCTTTGTTTAATATCCCATCTGAAAGATGAAAACCCAACAATGTAGCACTCCCTCAGTACTGCACTAAAATGCCTGATGAGACAGCCTGATAAATGTCCTGTCCTGTGTATTCATATCCAGAAAACCAGAACAATGACTTATACTAGTATTGTGGCAAGAAACAGGACAAACCTCTTAACTGCACCAAGAAACTGTAACACAGCAATCTTTAGTGAAAAAAGGGAGGAACACTGATTTAATCTGGATTTGACCAGGAAGTAGAAGTCATTCTTGCTGGCAGCAAATCCAGCTCTATAGGACTGATTGCACATGTACTAAGTTCTGTCGAGGTGAGATTTATCCAATTATGAATCTCAGTTCTGCATAGCAATGCGAATCTTTAATCTGGATATCATCTGTAGTTTTATGTAATTTATGAGCCTTTAACTCAGCTATTATCTTACAAGTTAACCTTCAGATTAAAGCCCAGTTTGTATAGTTACCGCACTGTATAATTCAATTCTTCAAAAATGACCTGCCACTATAGTTTACATGCCTGGTTATTCTTGTTACTTTATAAAAATGCAAATACCACCCATCGCTATGTATCTGAATATTAAATCCAAGTACAACTAGTAGTTTAGATAACTGGAAAATGTAAAGAGCACCATCTGGTGGCTGAAAATAATCAGTCGTCTACCAAACATCTCCATTCTGGAAAACATATAGAAACAGAAACTACTGCGCATGGCTAATAGAATAGTTACCTTGCCAATTATTAATTGATTTCCTTTCTGCACTGCATAAATATGAAACTAGTAACATGCCACCCATCGTAGAAGGTTCCACAACAAAATTTTAATGACTTCATCATTTGTAAGGATGTCCTAGGCGTATGGTTGATTAGTGAATCCCTAGGGATGATGAACATACTGCTGAGGATGTCAGGTGAGATTAGGGATGAAAAGGGGTCATTTTACAAGTCTGCATTGCTGGTGGGGGAAGCCTTGCCCACTGCCAGTGTACATTAGAAATTTGGGCACACACTGCCCATGACCATCAATGCAATACAGGCTCAAAGCTACCCCTTGAAATGTGCAAGGTACTTACAATCATCAGGAGGAAGTCAATGACTACAAGGGAGGTACCTCTGGATTGGAAACAAAAAAATACGGGTATCCATTTTCAAAGACGACAATAAAACTAATGGGTAATTAGACCCAATAGCCTAACAGTGATAACCAGAAAAAATATGGAATCAATTGGGAACAAAGTTGACGATTCTTATAAATGATAGCCAATCGTTTCAGAAAGAAAGACTTGCATTTATATAGCGCCTTTCACGACCACCGGACATCTCAAAAGCGCTTTACAGCCAATGAAGTACTTTTGAAGTGGAGTCACTGCTGTAATGTATCACACTGTTGGTATCACACTCGCCTCTGAGTCAGAAGGTTGTGGGTTCAAGTCCCACTCCAGGGAAAGCACATAAAGATAGGCTGACACTCCAGTGCAGTGCTGAGGGAGTGCTGCACTGTCTGAGGTGCCATCTTTCGGATAAGACATTAAACCGAGGCCTCGTCTGCTCTCTCAGGTGGACGTAAAAGATCCCATGGCACTATTTCAAAGAAGAGCAGGGGAGTTATCCCCAGTGACCTGGCCAATACTTGTCTCTCAACCAACATAACAAAAGCAGATTATCTGGTCATTATCACATTGCTGTTTGTGGGAGCTTGCTGTGCGCAAATTGGTTGCCGCGTTTCTCACATATGACAACAGTGACTCCACTTAAAAAGTACTTCATTGGCTGTAAAGCGCTTTGAGACGTCCGGTGGTCATGAAAGGCGCTATATAAATGCAAGTCTTTCTTTCTTTACATGGAAGGAAAAAAGGGGCATGCTTAATAAATGGTATCAAACTAGTTTTGAGATTGACAAACTCAACGCTCAACATGTCAACTCACTGCAAAGCAGCAATCACAAAGCAAACAAAATAGTGTCTAATCAGTACAGTAAATCAAAGATCATTGAGATATACAAGCTATACAATGCTCTGGTTAGATGGTATAAGTACTGCATTCAGCTCTGGTCACCAAGGCACAAGGAAAACATCCAAGCCCCAAAAGTTGTACAGAGAAAGGCCAAAAGACTAATCCCTAGTGGTAGACTGGGTTATGAAGATTAGAAAAACTGACTTCAGCCTTGAAAGCAAGCAAATGAGAGGAACAGCTGTGAAGGAATAACCTATTCAGAAAAATACACCATTCTATGAAAGAATTCTGGCCTTATTAGAAACATGACAAACTGGGAAAACCAAACTATGGAAAAACTGTGACAGCATTCTGGCTATTGAGATAAGATAGTTGTTGACACTGAATCAATAACCTTATTGAAACAGAAGGTTAAAGGCTCCTGATAGTCTGAACCTTTGGGAACAAGACAATAGTTCACCCTGTATAAGGTGTTCAAATTTACACTTCGTAAAGAAGCACAAACATGTGCCTTCATAAAAAACGCACCTACTGTTACACCGTTTTTTATGGTAAACTTAAAACACCTAGGAGGAGAGACACGATTCTGTAATGCTACCAGCTGAGGTGACTAAGAATTGCAGAAGTCAGCAGAAAAATGACTAGAGATAATTAGCTTACATCAGCAGAAAACCTTAAAGGAAATACCACTAGAAAAGGGTATAAATATTGAACTCTCAAATGGGATAGTAGATTCGCTGTAAAGGGGCAAAGCGATTCTCAGGCTTCAGAGGCGGCTCTGTAAGTCTACAACTCTTTGTACCTCAGGGATAAAAGGTACTGTATTTGATTTTGGTGGATATCCTGTACAAAACTAAGAACTGTAAAACTGTAGCGAAGTTAAGATTTGAGAGTAAGGATCTCTGATAAGATTGTAAAGCTTTCTCTTTTTGGAACTGTTAATGTTGCGATTGACTCACCAACTGTAAATTACATGTCGGTTCTTTAATTATTCTATATATTTTTAGAATTGTCTCACGTAAGACTTCTGTATCAAACTCGCAAACTCAATCTCTGTACACTCTTTGGTGAGGAGTTGCAGAATTCTGGGGGAGTTTTCCGGACCCTCATAATATCCGGAAGGTTACAGTCTAGCTAAACTTATTAAAAGTGCTATCTGGAGGACGGTAACATTTTCAGGTTGTTCCTTTCCTTTAGGGAGAGATAGTCCGGACCTTTAGACCCAATTAAGCGTCTTTAGGATTTGGCTACCTCAAACTTTAGTTGAAAGTAAACGTCTGAGGAATACGCCTGATCCGGGGTAGCCCTAAAGGGGCTAGGACTAGTAATTATCCCTTCACACCGAGATACAGTTGGTAGCACTCTCGCCTCCGAGTCAGAAGGTTGTGGGTTCAAGCCCCACTCCAGTGACTTGAGCGCAAAATCCAGGCTGACACTCCAGTACAGTACCGAGGGAGCGCTGCACTGTCAGAGGTGCCGTCTTTCGGATGAGGCGTTAAACCGAGGCCCTGTCTGTCCTCTCAGGTGGACATTAAAGATCCCACCGTACTATTTTGAAGAGGAGCAGGGGAGTTTTCCCCAGTATCCTGGGGCCAAATATTTATCCCTCAACCAACATCACTAAAACAGATTATCTAGTCATCACCACATTGCTGTTTGTGGGACCTTGCTGTCTGCAAATTGGCGGCCACGTTTCCTACATTACCACAGTGACACTTGGAAAAAAGTACTTTGTTGGCTGTAAAGCGCTTTGGGACATCCGGAGATCGTGAAAGGCGCGATATAATGTACCCCTTTCTTTTCTAAGTGGAACAGAAAAGGTTAACTCTGAGCACTATTTCAAGTTAATCCATTACTGTAGAACAACAGGACAGAGGTACAAGCTGGTAAAGGACTGATGTCTGCCAGCACTTTTTTAGGTAAAGAGTGATCCCTATTTGGAATAATCTTCTGAATGGGACAGTGGAGGCAAAACCTTAAATCATTCAAGAAGCAGTTAGATGATGTGATGTTCGGAAGGGGAGAAAGAAATACAAATGAGCTAAATGACCTCTCCTCTAGAATTATTTCCAATTGACAGTTGTGTGCGCATTGCGGGAAGGCACTCTGACAGAAGCAGCTCCAAATACTTCTGCATTTTCCAAACCTGCACGTAATTTTATTACATTACATAGGATTACAGAAAAGCTTACAAAATCTCTTACATGGAGTAGTTTGATTTGGTGATGGTTTTGCCAGACACTGGCTGAGTTTCACAATGCGCCCAGTCATACCCAATTAGATACTCATCCAGTATCACAAAATCAGCTTGTATATCTGATTTAAACCACAGAAAGAAATAATGGGAGCTTGTCAGAAAGGTACAGCAATAATCATGGGGGATTTTAATCTACATATAGACTGGAAAAATCAGATGGGCAAAGGTAGCCTAGATGAGGAGTTCATAGAATGTTTTCGGGATAGTTTCTTAGAACAGCACGTTCTGGAGCCAACCAGAGAGCAGGCTATTGTGCAATGAGATAGGATTAATTAATAACCTCATAGTGAAGGCGCCCCTAGATAGCAGCGATCATAACATGATTGAATTTTACATTCAGTTTGAGGGTGAGAAGTGTGGGTCCAAGACTAGTATTTTAAACTTAAATAAGGGCAATTATGAGTGCATGAAAGCAGAGCTAGCTAAAGTGAACTGGCAAATTAGGTTAAGAGATAGGTCAATAGAGTTGCAGTGGCAGACATTTAAGGGGATATTTCAGAATACACAGAATATATACATTCCAACGAGAAAGAAAAATTCCAAGGGGAGGACCCACCATCCGTGGTTAACTAAAAAAGTTAAAGATAGTATCAAACTTAAAGAAAAAGCATATAATTGCACAAAGATGGGTGGCAGGTCAGAAGATTGGACAGAATATAAAAAACAGCAAAGAATGACTAAAAGATTAATAAGGAGAGAAAAATTAGAGTACGAGAGAAAGCTAGCTAGAAATATAAAAACCAGATAGTAAGAGTTTCCATAGATATTTTTTTTTAAAGTTAACAAAGTGAGCGTTGGTCCTATAGAAAGTGAGTCTAGGGAATTAATAATGGAAAATAAGGAGATGGCAGTTGAATTGAACAGGTATTTTGCATCGGTCTTCACTACAGAGGATACAAGTAACATCCCAGAAATAGCTGTAAATCAGGAAATGGAAGGGAGGGAGGAACTCAAAGAAAATTACAATCACCAAGGAAGTGGTACTGAGCAAATTGTTGGAGCTGCGGGCTGACAAGTCCCCGGGTCCTGATGGACTTCATCCTAGGGTCTTAAAAGAAGTGGCTAGTGAGATAGTTGATGCGTTGGTTTCAATTTTCCAAAATTCCCTAGATTCGGGGAAGGTTCCATTAGATTGGAAAATAGCGAATGTAACTCCTTTATTCAAAAAGGGAGGGAGACAGAAAGCAGGAAACTACAGGCCAGTTAGCTTAACATCTGTCATAGGGAAGATGTTAGAAGCTATTATTAAAGACATTATAGCAGAGCACTTAGAAAAGTTCACGGTAATCAGGCAGAGTCAACATGGTTTTGTGAAAGGGAAATCACGTTTAACCAATTTATTGGAGTTCTTTGAGAAAGTAACATGTGCTGTGCATAAAGGGGAACCGGTGGATGTACTGTACTTAGATTTCCAGAAGGCATTTGATAAGGTGCCACATCAAAGGTTATTGCAGAAAATAAAAGCTCATGGTGTAGGGGCTAACATATTGGCATAGATAGAAGATTGGCTAGCTAACAGGAAACAGAGAGTAGGCATAAATGGGTCATTTTCTGGTTAGCAAGATGTAACGAGTGGTGTGCCACAGGGATCAGTGCTGGGGCCTCAACTTTTTACAATTTATATAAATGACTTGGATGAAGGGACCGAAGGTATGGTTGCTAAATTTGCTGATGACACAAAGATAGGTAGGAAAGTAAATTGTGAAGAGGACATAAGGAGGCTACAAAGGGATATAGATAGGTTAAGTGAGTGGGCAAAGATCTGGCAAATGGAGTATAATGTGGGAAAATGTGAAATTGTCCATTTTGGCAGGAAGAATAAAAAAGCATATTATCTAAATGGTGAGAGATTGCAGAGTTCTGAGATGCAGAGGAATGTGGGTGTCCTAATGCATGAATCGCAAAAGCTTAGTATGCAGGTACAGCAAGTAATTAGGAAAGCTAATAGAATGTTATCGTTTATTGCGAGGGGAATTGAATACAAAAGTAGGGAGGTTATGCTTCAGTTATACGGGGCATTGGTGAGACCACATCTGGAGTACAGTATTGGTCTCCTTATTTAAGGATGTAAATGCGTTGGAAGCAGTTCACAGAAGGTTTAGTAGACTAATACCTGGAATGGGCGGGTTGTCTTATGAGGAAAGGTTGGACAGGCTAGGCTTGTATCTGCTGGAGTTTAGAAGAGTAAGAGGTGACTTGATTGAAACATATAAGATCCTGAGGGGTCTTAACAGGGTGGATGTGGAGAGGATGTTTCCTCTTGTGGGAGAATCTAGAACTAGGGGTCACTGTTTAAAAATAAGGGGTCGCCCATTTAAGACCGAGATGAGGAGAAATTTTTTCTCAGAGGGTCGCGAGTCTTTGGAACTCTCTTCCTCAGAGGGCGGTGGAAGCAGAGTCTTTGAATATTTTTAAGGCAGAGGTAGATAGATTCTTGGTAAGCAAGGGGTGAAAGGTTATCGGGGATAGGCGGGAATGTGGAGTAATCAGATCAGCCATGATCTTATTGAATGGCGGAGCAGGCTCGAGGGGCCGAGTGGCCTACTCCTGCTCCTAATTCGTATGTACATATTCTGTTAAAGTTGATGTGTATGGCCTAAGTGATCAGCCTGCAGAAAACCATCACCAAACAAAACTAATCCATACAAGCAGAGTTTCCATAAACATTTCCCCACCCCTCCGACATGACTGGTCAGAGAAAATTTGGGTAAACAGAGGTATTGGTTAAGATTAGCCAACTAAATGAACGACGCATAGCTGCCCCGACATAGCTTGCCTCTGGTCACTAATGAAATTCTAGTGAGAAATCATGACATTTCCTATTTGAAGAAATGCAGCTTAAGATCTTGGCTTGGAGAAAAAGGAAGCAGCAAATTCTCACCAGTATAATTTTAGTGGCCACATCACATTTAAACTCAGTAGAATCTTTAGCAGATGTAATACAGCTGACACTGCTTATGCGGTGTACCTTAGGTACGACTGAGGATGAATTAAGCAGAACCCTCCACACTCCAGCAGTATGTGAAGAAATTTGTCACTATGGTTTCCTTTCCTTATATTCAAAATCGACTTTGCTTGAGCCCAAAGATGGTATCACATTTAATGACAGCAAAATCTGTTGTAGGAATGTACAGAGCTCAGAAGATGCAAAGTAGACCATATATATGCTGTATATACCTATATAACCTGCGACAAGGGGCTGTTTACACACAATCCTTCATACTCCTTTTCCTTCGATTGTGGTCAGGAAGGTAGAAGAATGAAATCTGCAAATAGCAACGGTATCGATCCTTGAGCGAGCAGAGGCACAGGCTCTGTTCCGGACTGTCAGATTCAATCTCTGAGCTACTATGGAGTTCATGGCATTGAATGCCAAAGACAAATTTTGGGAAATCTCAGCTTCAGTGGAGGACTAGTGAGCAATACTAGCAGAAAGCTTCCACCTGGAGGCAATGATGGAGCATTCTCTTCTCCCCCTCCACCCCCCAAACCCAACCTCTGCAAGGTCCTGAATGACCATGTTTACCCTGATACTAAATTCAATCCTGTAGCAGCGCCAAACACTGCAGATGATCATCTCTACAGGTTTTGGCCAAAATGACGAACAGATCTGGCAAGAAGCCATGATGATCAACATAAATAGATTAGCCAGGCCATAGTAAACAATATGACTGCATTTCATGCATCTGTGGAAGCTAGCACCTTGATTTTCTGTAATCTTTCATCAAATAAAACTTCAGAATGGAGGCATCAGCATTGGGAGGGGGGAGGAAAACTAATGTGAAAAAGATCCATGCCACATGCCAAAACATCTTAAAATGGAAATCAGGGTTCCGTCCACTTGCACTCGCCCCCCCAGCATCAAAATAGACAGCCTGCTTCACTCTCCAGTAGTATGCGGAGAGAATAGTTTCTGTCACTTTCTTTTTCTATAATAACTAGCACTTTAATTATTTGAAGAAATAAGCATCTGGTCATCAGTAGCATACCAGTACAAACTTATAGGATTACATAGGATATATGGCACAGAAACAGGCCATTCAGCCCAACCAGTTTATGCTCCACTCGAGCCTCCGCCCGTCTTTCCTCATCTAAATCTATCAGCATTTATTCCCTTCTCCCTCAGATGTTTGTCCAGCCTCCCCTTAAATGCATTGATACTATTCGCTTCAACCACTCCCTGTGGTAGCAAGTTCCACATTCTCACCACTCTATGGGTAAAGAAGTTCCTTCTGAATTCCCTATTGGCTTTCTTGGTGACTATCTTATGTTGATGGCCTCTAGTTATGCTCTTCCCCACAAGTGGAAACATTCTCTCTGTATCCAGTCTATCAAAACCTTTCATAATTTTATAGACCTCTATTAGGTCACCCCTCAGCCTTCTTTTTTCCAAGAGAAAAGAGACCCAGCCTGTTCATCCTTTCCTGATATGTATACCCTCGCATTTCTAGTATCATCGTTGTAAATATTCTCTGCATCCTCTCCAGTGCCTCGATATCCTTTTTATAATATGGCGACCAGAACTGCACGCAGTACTCCAAGTGTGGTCTAACCAAGGTTCAATACGGGTTTAGCATAACTGCCCTACTTTTCAATTCTATCCCTCTGGAAATAAACCCTAGTGCTTGGTTTGCATTTTCAATGGCCTTGCTAACCTGTGGCGCAACTTTTAGTGATTTGTACTCCGAGATCCCCTTGCTCCTCTACCCCACCTAGACTCGCACCCTCCAAGTGATAAGTGACCTCCCTATTCTTCCTACCAAAATGTTATACCTCACATAATTCATTAGAATTAGAACGGGAGCTGGAGGCAATTATGCGTTGGGAGGAACCAGACATAGTAGGGATAACTGAGACATGGCTACAGAAAAATCACGACTGGGAATTAAACATTGCAGGGTATAACATATTTAGAAAAGATAGAGGGGGAAAAAGGGGAGGTGGAGTGGCTGTACTTATTAGGGATAACATAATGGCAGTAGAAAAAAGGGATGTAGATATCAGCAAGAGAAAAATAGAATCCATATGGATAGAGATAAAAGATAATAAAGAATCTATCACACTAATAGGCATAGTCTACAGACCACCTAATAGTGGAAGGGAGGTGGAGGAAGAACTATACAGACAAATTAGAGAAATGAGTAAAAGACATAGAATAATAATCATGGGGGATTTCAACTACCCCGATATTAATTGGACAGAAGAGGTAGGTAAAGGGGATAAGGGAATGGAGTTCCTACAATATCTACAGGACTCCTTTCTAACCCAATATGTAAAAAAGCCCAACAAGGGAGGATTCGCTATTGGATCTAGTTATGGGGAATGAGCCAGAGCAGATAAGAGAAGTAAAAGTAGGGGAACATATAGGCAATAGTGACCATAATATAATTCGCTTTAAGATGACAATAGAGAAGGACATAAGAATGACAAAAACCAAGTTAATAGATTGGAGAAAAGCTGATTTTGAGGGGCTGAGAACAGAACTTGGGAAGATAAAATGGGCAACAATATTGACAAACAACGATGTAGAACGACAATAGGAAACATTTAAAATGGTGTTCAACAGAGTGCAGGAAAAATATATTCTGCTAAAAGGAAAGAACAAACTAAACAGTAATGAGACTCCATGGCTGAATAAAGACATAAGGAAACAATTGAGGGTAAGGAAGATTGTTGTGGGGGTTGAAGGTCAATCATCACAGCCCCAGGACATCGCAGCAAGAGTTCCTCAGGGCAGTGACTTGGCCCAATCATCTTCAGCTGCTTCATCAATGACCTTCCCTCCAACATAAGGTCAGAAATGGGGATGTTCGCTGATGACTGCACAGTGTTCAGTGCCATTCACAACTCCTCAGATAATGAAGCAGTCCATGCCCGCATGCAACAAGACCTGGACGACGTTCAGGCGTGGGCTGATAAGTGGCAGGTAACATCCACGCCACAGAAGTGCCACGCAATGACTATCTCCAACAAGCGACAGTCTAACCACCGCCCCTTGCCATTCAACGGCATTACCATCGCCGAATCCACCACCAACAACATCCTTGGGGGAGGTCACCATTGACCAGAAACTTAACTGGACCAGCCACATAAATACTGTCGCAACAAGAGCAGGTCAGAGGCTAGGTATTCTGCGGAGAGTGTCTCACCTCCTGACTCCCCAAAGCCTTTCCGCCATCTACAAGGCACAAGTCAGGAGTGTGATGGAATACTCTCCACTTGCCTGGATCAGTGAGCTCCAACAACACTCAAGAAGCTCGACACCATCCAGGACAAAGCAGCCGCTTGATTGACACCCCATCCACCACCTTAAACATTCACTCCCTCCACCACCACCGGCGTACCGTGGTTGCAGTGTGTACCATCTACAAGATGCACTGCAGCAACTCGCCAAGGCTTCTTCGGCAGCACCTCCCAAACCCGCAACCTCTTCCACCTAGAAGGACAAGGGCAGCAGGCGCATGGGAACACCACCACCTCCAAGCTCCCCTCCAAGTCACACACCATCCTGACTTAGAAGTATATCGCCAATCCTTCATCGTCACTGGGTCAATATCCTGGAACTCCCTACCTAACAGCACTGTAGGTGTACCTTCACCACACAGACTGCAGCGGTTCAGAAATGGGGATGTTCGCTGATGACTGCACCGTGTTCAGTGCCATTCACAACTCCTCAGATAATGAAGCAGTCCATGCCCGCATGCAACAAGACCTGGACAACATTCAGGCTTGGGCTGATAAGTGGCAGGTAACATTCGCGCCACGGAAGTGCCAGGCAATGACTATCTCCAACAAGCGAGAGTCTAACCACCGCCCCATCCACCACCTTCTCGAGGGCAATTAGGGATGGGCAATAAATGCTGGCCTTGCCAGCGATGCCACACCCCATAAACTAATAAAAAAAATACATTAAGTACATAGACAGCAGAGGAGTGCATGATAAACGAGAATACGAAGGGATTAGGAGAGAAGTCAAAAAAACAATTAGGAAGGCAAAGAGGAACTATGAAATGAAATTAGCAAGGAACATAAAACAAAATAGTAAAATATTTTACAGGCTCATCAATAAAAAAAGGAAGTTTGGGCTGGGAATAGGGCCATTAAGGAAATGACAGGACAATACCACAGGTAACGATAGGGAGATGGCAGAAATATTAAATCATTATTTCGCTTCGGTATTTACCAGGGCAATAGAACAAGTGGACATGACATTGGATGATGAGATAAGTGCATTTAACCTTATTGAATTTTTTGAACAGGAAACAGAGAGAGTGGCCAATGGTAATGCAGTAGATGTAGTTTATCTGGATTTTCAAAAGGCCTTCGATAAGGTACCCCATAATAGACTAATGAATAAGGTAAGAGAATGCGGAGTCAGGGCACAAGTAGCAGAATGGATTGCTAGCTGGCTTCAAGACAGAAAGCAGAGAGTGGGAGTAAAGGGTAGCTATTCACAGTGGCAGAAGGTGGGTAGTGGTGTCCACAAGGATCAGTGCTGGGACCACTGCTGTTCACAATTTACATTAACGATTTAGACTTTGGAATCAAAAACACAATTTCTAAATTTGCGGATGATACTAGATTGGGGGAATAGTCAATACTGAGGAGGACTGCAACAAATTACAGGAGAACATTAATAAACTTGCAGAATGGGCAAATAATTGGCAAATGAAGTTCAACACAGACAAATGTGAGGTATTACATTTTGGTAGGAAGAATAGGGAGTACATCACTTGGAGGGTGCGAGTCTAGGTGGGGTAGAGGAGCAAGGGGATCTCGGAGTACAAATACACAAATCACTAAAAGTTGCGCCACAGATTAGCAAGGCCATTAAAATGCAAACCAAGCACTAGGGTTTATTTCTAGAGGGATAGAATTGAAAAGTAGGCAAGTTATGCTAAACCTGTATCGAACCTTGGTTAGACCACACTTGGAGTACTGCGTGCAGTTCTGGTCGCCATATTATAAAAAGGATATCGAGGCACTGGAGAGGATGCAGAGAATATTTACAAGGATGATACCAGAAATGCGAGGGTATACATATCAGGAAAGGATGAACAGGCTGGGTCTCTTTTCTCTTGAAAAAAGGCAGCTGAGGGGTGACCTAATAGAGGTCTATAAAATTATGAAAGGTTTTGATAGACTGGATAGAGAGAGAATGTTTCCACTTGTGGGGTAGAGCATAACTAGAGGCCATCAACATAAGATAGTCACCAAGAAATCCAATAGAGAATTCAGAAGAAACTTCTTTACCCAGAGAGTGGTGAGAATGTGGAACTTGCTACCACAGGGAGTGGTTGAAGCGAATAGTATAGATGCATTTAAGGGGAGGCTGGACAAACATCTGAGGGAGAAGGGAATAAATGCTGATAGATTTAGATGAGGAAAGACAGGCGGAGGCTCGAGTGGAGCATAAACTGGTTGGGCCGAATGGCCTGTTTCTGTGCCGTATATCCTATGTAATCCTTTGTAACATGGGGTGAGAATGATCATGTGCAAGGGCAGTAGTTCTGCGCCCATTTCCTGAGCTCTGGCTGGGGCACATCATCAGGGAGTTGAGTTTAGAAATACATCAGTAGCCCTAATTTGTAATTACAAACAACTGGTTTCCAACTGCAACCGATGGAAAAATTATACATCTTTCATTTATAAAATACCCAATTTTCATACTGTCCCAAAACCTTTCATTAGATAAGATCTCACCTGCTTCATTTTGCCAGTAACAACCGGTGGCATTTTGGCTCGAAGTTGTTCCTCCTCTTTGCAAGATGCTGGAAACCCACTCAGGAAAGCAAGATTCTGCATTAGGACTGACCCAGGAGATTCTTTATCTGTGGTCTAGACAAGTAAGTTACTTCCTATTAATTTTCTGTAGTTACTGAGAAATAAAAGTTATGAAACATTGAAGATCAGCTGAACAGAAACTTTCAGATAAGCAAAAAATTCAAACCACATTAACATAAATCATCTTTTAAATACTAGATGTTAAGGGGTCATCCACGTACGTAAAATCAGAAACTCTTAAGCCTATGTTAATCTCGCTTCTGAAACTACTTCTGTTCAAATCATTTTACTTTAAAAGGGGCACAATTTTGACAAAGTATAAGGAATAAGGCTTCTAAACCATGCCAGTTTTGTGAACTGTGTCAATGTATTTGACTGGCACACGATGACAAAATCAATTAGATTCTTCTTCAAAGGCTTGCAAAATATTTTCTTGAAGACAATACCCTTAAAGCAATTATAGACTATTGATGAATTTTAACATTAATCAGTGTAAACTGTTCTTTCACTGAAGCAAGCTTCTTGAATATCACCAATCTGTGGCAACGTCCCACACTACAATTAAATTCAATGAGCAGTGTTTATTTGGTACAAGCAGTTCTGCTGCACATAACTCAAGGACTTCACTGTAATTAAGGATTAACCAAGGTTACAAACAAATAGAAACTAAAAGAAAGGGCAAATATAATCCAACAAAAGATACCAAGGTCTCAAATAACCACTGTTCATTTACATTATATTCAGTTTCGTGCAATCAGCTGCCTAAAGAGTTATTAAAACTTCAAAAATATTAGAACTACACATCACAATGATCATCATTCTCCAAATGATTACTAAACTGAATAACAAGACCTTAATCTTATCCCTTCTGGAGATCAAACCCTTGCCCACCCCCCAAGTTGCCTTTTCATCATATCCTTCAATCCCTTCCCCTTCCAGAAATGCATTCAATTGTTCTTTGAAGACATTTATACTGGTACATTTCAAAGGCCTTCCCTGGTAACTTGGTGAAAACTTACTGAATGTATCCTCTTTGTAAAATAAAAGGAGTACCAGCTGTCTAACTTTTTTCAGCTTTTGAACACTTTTGTTTTTGTATTGCACACGGCAGGGAAGTCCAGTTCTGTGCTACGAAGTAATATTGTGTACTTTAAAATGCTATCACAAATGGGAGAGCGGGAAAACAACTTCTCATCAACTGGAAAGAATTCAGTTAACATCTACTTCCCTCTTTGTTGTCTGAAAATCTGGACCCTGTCATGAGAATTCCTACCATTCCCAAGACCTCTAAGTTGGTGGATACAATTAAGAGCTTTATACTGCAAGTATGACATAGAAGCACTTTGTTTTTTTAAGCTTCTGTACATAAATACAAATAATTTTGAAAACAGAATAATAATGCATTTTTACCAACTGTACCAAAGCATGCTCAATAATGCAATCAGGACACCAACTGAGCATATTGCAGAATAAATGTAATCTGCTGGAAAAAAAAATGTTTTCCAATATGCACAAACCATTAAAGGGGCTTAAAAAAATATAAGAATAGACCCTCTCTGCAATGGCGTGCTGGCTGCCGCTATAAAATCAATCATGACAGTATTTTTTGAACTCACTGGATGTGGCAATATTGGCAAGGCCATATTTATTGCCCATACTTAGCTGTCCTGAGAAAATTATAAGTGGGCCTTCTAAACCGGCTGTAGTCTTTATGGTGATGGTGCCCCCACAATGTTATTAGATAGAGAATTCTGGCTTTTGACTAAGTTAACTATAAAGGAATGGACACATGACCAACTCAGGATGGTACTCAACTTGGCAGGGGAACTTGGAGGTGACGGTGTTCCCATGACTATGGTGGTAGTGGACACAGGGTTGGAAGCTACTGCCAAAACAAATCTGGTGAGTTGCTACAGTGCATCCTATAATGCAGCCACAGTAGGGAGGGATATTGAGTCCAGTGGCAGGGTGCCAATCAAGTGAACTACTTTTTCCTGAATACTGTTGAGGCTGCACCCATCCAGGCGAGTGTCTATGGAAGTTGTCTATATGTACTTCCAGGAGACATTTGGTAAGGTTTCGCACAAGAGATTATTAGCAAAAATAAAAGCGCACGGAGTTGGAGGTAACCTTGTGACATGAGCTGGTAATTGGTTGGGAGTTAGGAGACTTTTATTCTTCTGGAAGTACATATAGACAACTTCCAAAGACACTCGCCTGGATGGGTGAAGCCTCAACAAAACTTAGCGAAGAGAGATAAAAGGAATGTACTTTGACTGGCGGGATGTGACAAGTGATGTTCCCCAGGGACCTGTACTGGGGTCTCAGCTTTTTGCCATATACAGTAAGACCCGCTACTGCCTCGCATTGACCGGCATACACTGACCTCAGGTGAATTTGGGGGCAGAAAGGAAACAAGCTGCAAGGGGAAGCGCCAGGGATCCTGACTCAGTGAAAGTTCCAGATACAGCAGCTTTGTAATAGGCTGTGTCCAGTGCCTTAAGTTGTAAAAGGTCTTGGTGCATCGAAGGCAGTCTGTAGCTCGAAAATTGCGAGTGTGTGTGTTTCAGAATGCCTCTTGTATATTTTACCATGCAAGTTATTTGGGTCTCTCAGTAAGTGTCCATTTTTGGCAGGTGGCTGTTTTTTCGGCATTAATACAGGTTTCACTGTACATTAATAACTTGGATGAAGGAATAAAGAGTTGTAGATCCAAGTTTGCAGATGACACCAAGTTAGGAGGCACAGTAAGTTGTGTAGATGGGAGCAGGAAGTTACAAAGAGACACAGACAGATTAAATGAGTGGACAAAACTGTGGCAGGTGGGCGTTCTATGTGGGGAAATGTGAGGTCATTCACTTTAGATTCAAGAAAGACAAATCAAAATACTTTCTGAATGGCAAGAAGCTAAGAACTTTGGAGGAGCAAAGGGGTGTGTGTGTCCACATACACAAATCATTAAAAGCTAGTGCACAGATGTAAAAAGTAATCAAAAAGGGTAATAGAACGTTGGCCTTTATCTGAAGGGGGCTGGAATACAAAGGGGAGAAAATTATGCTTCAGTTGTACAGAGCCTTGGTCAGACCCCATCTAGAACACTGTGTTCAGTTTTGGGTACCACACCTCAGGAAGGACACATTGGCCATGGAGCGGGTACAGTGCAGATTCACCAGAATTACACTAGGGCTTAAAGGCTTAAATTATGAGGACAGGTTGCATAAACTTGGCTTGTTTTCCCTTGAGTTTAGAAGGTCGAGGGTGATCTAATTGAGTTGTTTAAAAAGATAAAAGGATTTGATAGTATAGAGAGTGAAACTATTTCCTCTGGTGGAGGAACAATCTTAAAATAGGGCTAGATTGTTCAGGGGTGATGTCAGGAAGCACTTCGTCACACAAAGGGTAGTGGAAATCTGGCATCCCTCCCCCAAAAGGCTGCGGATAATGAGCCAATTGTAACCCTCATTTTACTTCAGCATTAACTCATTTCATACATTTAAGTATGTGAATATTTGCTTGTTATTCAATAACATAAGCATAATATAATGAAATACAAAAACCTACCAGATAGCCTCTCCATGCCAGTCGTTTATCATTTTGTTTCTGTATTGCTGAAAGTGTGTCATCCACTAAAAGAAAATGTTTAAACATTATATTCATTGCAGATTTACTGATTTTTAAATCTGCATGACCCCTTATCTATTTTACTTCAGGACAAAACAAGGATTCCATGATGTATATGCACAGATGAACTATTTTAAAGAATAACTGAGTTGGTTGCAGCACATGCACTGTATCAGGAGGTTCATCACCTAATTTGAGTTTCACAGACCAAAAGATGTGACCTAATTCAGAAAGTAACAAACTACAATCTTGTGTAAATTGAATATGATTCACACAAATTGCTCTTGAAATGCAGTCACTGCTGTAATGTAGCCAATCATACAAAGCAAGATCCCACAAAAGCAATGAATTGAATGACCAGTTAATCCATTTTTCGTGCTATTGGTTGAGGAAAGAATGTTGGCCAGGACTCCAGAACACGCCCCTTTCCTTTGACTATTTCCATGGGATCTTTTACAACAGGGAAACGGAGCCTCAGTTTAACTACCCATCGAAATGCTGACCTGCTCTCTGCTTCAGCCACTAAGTGCATTCCACAGTTTCAGAACCCTGTGTAAAAAGGTTTTGCCTGCGCTGTCCTAATTCTCTTACATTTAATCTTATATCTATGACCCCTATGTATCTGATTTTATAGTTTTTACAAATGAACATGTCATCCATTTTCCTTTCACCAATTTTAACCAGAACTTTCTATTTTAGCCGTACATGTAGTTTAAAGCCACTTTACACTTACCTTCTTTTTGAGTATCAAACATAATTACAGTAATATTGGACGATGGATTTTTCAGCTTTGGTATTTGCAACACATGTTTTACAGCTTGAAAGTAAGGGTAGAGTGAAGGCAATTCCTTGACTGTAATGTTTGCTGGCAAACTCGGATCCAAAACGATC
The DNA here is from genome assembly GCA_030390025.1 of Squalus acanthias. Lineage (NCBI taxonomy): Eukaryota > Metazoa > Chordata > Chondrichthyes > Squaliformes > Squalidae > Squalus > Squalus acanthias. Next base: position 455,166 of record JASTWF010000229.1, read on the forward strand.
ATTGGCCCCTTTACACATTGCGACAACAAGCATTCTGGCTGCTTCTCACTGTAATCAACAAACCTGCATTTATATAATGTCGTTAACATAGAACATACTCCAATCAGTGATAAAGAGACATTTACTACTCCATGCTCACTGCTTTAGTCTCTTCAGCTGTAATGAAAATATTTGTAGCTGCTATTAAATTAATTTTGAAGCAGGAAACTTTACTCAATCCTTTCTCCAACCAATTTAGTATTTTACATATATGTCATTTAATCTCTCCTACCTTCCACCCTATCACAGACCTTCCCTTTTGTTCTTTCCTCCCCTCCCCCCTTTCCCTGCCCCTGCACTTGCTTAAAATCTGTTACATCTCTAACTTTTTCCAGTTCTGACGAAAGATCATCGACATGAAACGTTAGCTCTGTTTCTCTCTTCACAGATGCTGCCTGACCTACTGAGTATTTACAGCATTTTCTGTATTTATTCCAGATTTCCAGCATCCACAGTATTTTGCTTTTGTATTCGTATTTCACATTCCTATTTCAATCAGGACAGTAAGACAGCCTATTGCATGGATACCCCCCAAACAAGGCTGTCCAAGGGTTTAACAAAGATTCCTCAGCAGACAACTTGGCCACCGTGGAACACATTACAGGCACTAACACTGTCATAGGGCTCCTTAACAGGGTTAACAAGCCTCTTCACTCATCGCCTTAACAGGGTTAACAAACCTCTTCACTCATCGTAGGCACCAACACCCCCAACAATCCTCATGGAAGAACAATGAGCCACTCACTGCTCTATCCCTCTCTGCTTCTCCCCAAAAAGGACTTGGAAAACCACAAACCTCCAAGCTAAGGTGCTCTTTATTAAACTACAACCCCCCCCCCCCCCCCCAAAGGGGAATGTTCCCTCCTCCAGCCCAGATTCACCAATCTATACAAAGATTTCCAGTGTTCTACAGATACCTGGATCCCATGCCTCAAAGGCAAACAGTTAGCAATGTAACTTGTTCTTCTTGATTTTCATAGTTTTCATGCAAAACAGAAAATGCTAATTCTTCTAGCTTTCAGCTAGGGTAGGAGTAAAACCTCCCTCTCCAAAACCAACCGCCTTTAGGCCCTGTTATTGCCACTGCAGAAGGTGGAAACCGTAAGTCAGTCCTCTTGTAATATGCTACAACTGCTCTTCATTACAGACAGCCTGTTCAACTGTATATTTAAATAACATTCACAACATGAGTTTCTTAAAAATAAAGATTTAAAAAAGATACAAAGTAAATCATGAAATATGATTCTGCTATGCAAATACGAGAAAAACATTCTTTAAAAATGTAACATTTTGAAAATGTTATTGCTGGTACTATTGCACATAAATATTCACAGTAACAATAAAGTATAAAAACTGCCTTGAATTTAGTGTTTTGTATTACAATTGTTTTTTGTGGCCCAAAAGAAGTAACTTAGTAGCACACTAAGAAAAAGCTTGGACACTCAGAATAGAAGTCACTAACATCATAGCCATCTCCAGTAACCTTTCAATCCTCTCAGCCACAGACCAGGATCCATCAAAACTGGGAAACAGCAATCGTCATTCAAGTTGATTACCTCCCTTATTTATCCACATTATATTAAACTTGCACTGCGCTAAAAATGGCAGCATATTGTAAACCATTTGTAAATCAACAAAATACAACTCAAAACTTTTCAACGGTCTTTTGAGAAGCAGTTTGCACCAAGTACGAGTTACTTACCTTTTCTTGGTGGCTTCTGTGGCATTTCCAAGACTTTCCCTAAAGAAAGAAAATGCTAATTCATTAATAGATTCGTCATTTTTTTTTCTATTAAGTTGGAAACTTTATGGTAGATGAGACCAGGACCACACACACAGGCTATATTTTACACAAAGTATTCTATAGTACTGACTTCTACATATACTGAAAGGTGAAGGCAAGGTTGATACCTTTATTCAAAGTTATACAAAAAATATTGCTTACCAAAATCTGGTTTTATCTTTTTTTGAAATCAAGAATTCTTAGCTGAAAGGAAGCACGAGATATGGTCTTACTCCATGCTAGGTTGCTTTGCGACGTCATCAGCAGCGAGTAGCACTGTACATCCCAGAGCTGCACAGCAGCTGTAACTTTATACCAGCTTGGAGCCATTTGACCCTGTGAAAGCCTCATTACCAGCAGGGTGCTCGGATGTCTACACTCAGGCCATTCTAAAGCCACACCTTCTGTGGATTCCAATAGAGCTGCCCTGGAAATTATGACTATTCCCCATCGATGATGTCATGGACAGAGATCAGACCTTATACCCAGCGAGTAAAATTAAATGTTTTTTTCCACAAAAATTACCCACCATATTTTGACAAGTATATTTTTTCAGTATAAAATGAGAGTCCTTCCCCCAGATGGTTAACATAAAAGGGAACCCAAAAATCTTCTACCGGCATGTAAACAGTAAGCGGGTTTCAAGAGGCGGGGTGGGGCCTATTAGAGACAAAGAAGGTGATATATGCTTAGAGGTGCAGGGCAAGGCTAGAATACTCAATGAGTACTTTGTATCAGTGTTTACTCAGGAGGTGGATGCTGACAAAATATCGGTAGAAGTGGAAAAGGTAGAAGCAATGGAAGGGGTGAAAATTGATAGACAGGATGTACTAGAAAGGCTGGGTATGCTTAGGTGGCCAAGTCGCCTGGTGCAGATGGCTTGCATCCCAGGTTGCTAAGGGAATTAAGGGAGGAGATAGCGGTAGGGCTTGCCATAATTTTCCAATCTTCCCGAGATGCGGGGGAGGTGCCTGAGGATTGGAAAGTGGCAAATGTGACACCATTGTTCAAGAAAGGGTGTAAGGACATTCTTAGTAACTACAGTTTAACATCAGTGGTGGGTAAAGTTTTAGAAACAATAATCAAGGAAAAAATGAACGGGAACTTGGAGAGGTTTAACCTAATTAAGGAGAGCTAACACAAATTTGTAAAAGGCAGAAATAAAAACAGAAAATGCTGGAAATACTCAGCAGGTCAGGCAGCATCTGTGGAGAGAGAAACAGAGTTAACGTTTCAGGTCGATGACCTTCGTCAGAACTGGAAAAAGCTGGAGATGGAACAGGTTTTTAAGCAAGTGCAGGGGCAGGGAAAGGGGGGAGGGGAAGAAGGAACAAAAGGGAAGGTCTGTGATAGGATGGAAGGCAGGAAAGATTAAGAGACAAAAGGGATGATGGTGCAAGGCAAAAGGAGATGGTAATGGGACAAGTTAAGAAACAAAAGATGACTCTAGATGAAGTGTAAATGGCAATGGCTGAATGATCGACAGCTGCCATGTGAGAAAAAAAAAATTGGAAAAAAAGATAGGGGCAGAGGTTATGGTCTGAAATTGTTGAACTCGATGTTGAGTCCAGAAGGCTGTAAAGTGCCTAATCGAAAGATGAGGTGCTGTTCCTCGAGCTTACGTTGAGCTTCATTGGAACAGCGCAAGAGGCCGAGGACGGTGAGGTCAGAGTGGGAGTGGAGCGGAGAATTAAAGTGACAGGCGACCGGAAGCTTGGGGTCACCCTTACGGACTGAACGGAGGTGTTCCGCAAAGTGGTCACCCAATCTGCGTTTGGTCTCCCCAATGTAGAGGAGATCGGTCGCCTGTCACTTTAATTCACCGCTCCGCTCCACTCCCACTCTGACCTCTCCGTCCTCGGCCTCTTACACTGTTCCAATGAAGCTCAACATAAGCTTGAGGAACAGCACCTCAACTTTCGATTAGGCACTTTACAGCCTTCTGGACTCAACATCGAGTTCAACAATTTCAGAACATAACCTCTGCCCCAATCTTTTTTTCTCTCTCTCGCATGGCAGCTGTCGATCATTCAGCCATTGCCATTTACACTTCATCCAGAGCCATCTTTTGTTTCATAACTTGTCCCATTACCATCTCCTTTTGCCTCAACCATCATCCCTTTTGTCTCTTAATCTCCCGTCTTCCATCCTATCACAGACCTTCCCTTTTGTTCTTTCCTCCCCTCCCCCCTTTCCCTGCCCCTGCACTTGCTTAAAAACCTGTTCCATCTCCAGCTTTTTCCAGTTATGACGAAGGGTCATCGACCTGAAACGTTAACTCTGTTGCTCTCTCCACAGATGCTGCCTGACCTGCTGAGTATTTCCAGCATTTTCTGTTTTTATTTCAGATTTCCAGCATCCGCAGTATTTTGCTTTTGTAAAAGGCAGATCGTGTTTAACTAATCTAATTGAATTTTTGATGAAGTAACAGAGAGGCTTGATGAAGGGAATGCAATGGATGTTGTCTACATGGATTTTCAGAAGGTGTTTGACAAAGTACCACATAGAAGGCTGGTTAACAAAATTGAGGCTCATGGAATAGGTGGGTCAGTGGCAGCTTGGATAAGGAATTGGCTTAAGGACAGAAAACAGCGAGTTGTGGTAAATGGCTGTTTTTCAGACTGGAGGATGGTAGACAGTGGTGTTCCCCAAGGGTCAGAACTGGGGCCACTGCTTTTTTTGAGATATATATAAAAATGACCTGGATATTGGAATAGAGTAGAATTTCTAAATTTGCCGATGACACCAAACTTGGGGTTGTGGCAAACAGTGAGGGTGATACCAATCGACTGCAACAGGACATAGAAAGGCTAGCAGAATAGGCAGACAAGTGGCAGATGGAATTTAATACAGAGAAGTGTGAGGTGATGCATTTTGGCAGAAGGAACAGGGAGAGGCAATATACACTTCATGGCACAGTTTTAAAGAGTGTGCAGGGACACAGGGACCTGGGAGTTAATGTGCATAGGGCCCTGAAGGTGGCAGGACTTACTGAGAGAGTGGTTAGCAAAGCATATGGGATCTTGGGCTTCATAAATAGAGGTATTGAGTACAAAAGTAGAGAAGTTATGCTGAACCTTTGTAAAGCGCTGGTTAGGCCACAACTGGAGTATTGCGTCCAGTTCTGGTCACCACACTTTAGGAAGGATGTGAAGGCACTTGAGAGGGTGCAGAGGAGATTTACCAGAATGGTTCTGGGGATGGGGGATCTTAGCTACAAGGACAGGTTGGAGAAGCTGGATTTGTTTTCATTGCAGCAAAGGAGGTTGAAGGGTGATTTGATAGAGGTGTACAAGATTATGATGGGTTTGGATAGGCTAGACGGGGAAAGGCTGTTCCCACTAGTTGATGGTACAAGTACTATGGGACACAGATTTAAGGTTTTGGGCAAGAAATAGAGGGGGATGTGAGGAAAAACTTTTTTACGCAGCGAGTGGTGAGGACCTGGAATTCGCTGCCGACGGAAGTGGTGGAAGCGGAGACACTCAATGTTTTCAAGGGGAGACTGGATAGGCACTTGAGGGAAATAAACTTGCAGGGCTACGGGGATAGAGCGGGGGAATGGGACTGACTGGATTGCTCTACAGAAAGCCGGCACAGACGCGATGGGCCAAATGGCCTCCTTCGGTTCCGTTATGTGCGGGTTAGGTTGATTTGGCTATGATAAATTGACCCTTAGTGTTAGGGGGGGATTAAATATGTGGGGATAGGATGGGATATGTTAGGGGGAATTAAATACGTGGGGTTACGGGGGTAGGGTGGGATATGTGTACTGTGGGGATTAAAGCAGGGACAGGGTACTGGATTTGGATGATCAGCCATGATCGTATTGAATGGTGGAGCAGGCTCGACGGGCCGAATGGCCTACTCCTGCTCCTAGATTCTATGTTTCTATGTTATGACTCTATGACATGCGTTCCTCTTTAAGGGTCAGCATAAATATCCATAACTGAAGAAAAATTACTCCAAAGTCTGGGCTCTATGTGTCACTTGGACTTGCCTGCCTCAGTTGAAAAGATATATTAGGCATAAAGCACCACATTTACCCTGAGAGATGGGAATTTGATCTGATTCAGCTTTAACAGTAATGACTGCTGGTTGATTTTTTTTAAATTAATTCTCAGGATGCAGGTGTCGCTGGCAAGAGTTGCCCTTGTATAGCTTGCTAGGCCACTTTAGAGGGCAGTTAAGAGTCAACCAGGTTGGTGTGGGACTGGAGTCACATATAGGCCCAGACCAGGTAAGGACGGCAGGTTTCCTTCTCTAAGGGCCATTAGTTGAACCAGTTGTGTTTTTACAACAATCCGACAGCTCCATGGTCACTTTTACTGATAGTTATTTTCAGATTATTTATTCATTTTAAACTGAACTGAAATGCTCAAACTGCCATGTTGGGATTTGAACTCGTGCTCTCTGGATTATTAGTCCAGTAACATAACCACTACACTACCGTACCTCATCTCAGACCTGTACAGAAGCCTGGGCAGTGAGAGGAAGGAAAACCAAAAATTGCAAGCTACTGCCAAAAAATATTTAAAGGTTAAAGGAAAAACACACCTCAGTGTGCGCTGTTCTTTCTTCATCTGTTCCCTTACTGCGTGTAGTTCCTTTAGCAAACCCGGGTCTGTACCATTCACCCACGTATACACCACATCAATTGGCATTGGTAGACATAACCTAATACATACAAACACAGTATTAAAATAGTAAATATTTCATTCTTACTCCGCTCCACCAATTATCTAAATTTACACTTACAGAACAGATATTCAAATTAACCACAACTTACAATAAGAGCAAGTCTGCCAAGTATGTTGATGCAGAACCAAACAACTTTACTGTGAAGTGCATCACACAGATTACATTTACAGTAGATCCTGCAATCAACTTTGCCAAGCATTCAAACAATTGCCTGACATTTCAATGCTTTTCTGTTACTTCAATTGAAAAGTGCTGCCATCTCACCCAATCATTTTAAGCCTGATATTTCAGTTGAGGCAGTTTATGGAAGCAACCATGGGATACGCAGTCTACACATGGTACAACCTAGAAGCTTTTCTCCCCCTAAAGTAGCTGTAAAGAAACTGCACGTACAGAAAAATTGACTTTGTAAGCTCAGTTTTAATAAATCTGAATATCTTGCTTGAAGCATTCTTTCAACAATTAACACTTCTTAATAAGTTGGAGATAACAGCTGTTCCTTACTATGTCAGGAATACCACTGCCAAATGCTGAGCAAAACTCCTTGTTCTCTGTTCCTACCATTAGGCACACCTTCAATAACTTCATTTGCATTAGTGTGAACTTTATTTGCTGTACCAGCCACCCATGTGGTCTCCAAGCCTGCCAATTTATACTGTGCATAGATTGGTGTGAAGCCAAAGCCACCTTACATTGCAATAGGCGTCAGCCGTAGCTCAGTGGTAGCAATCTCGCCTCGGAGTCAGAGATTTGTGGGTTCAAGTCCCACTTCAGAGACTGGAGTACAAACTTTAAGCAGATACTCGGTGTAGTACTGAGGGAGTGCTGCACTGTCAGAGGTGCCGTCCTTCGAATGGGACGTTAAACCAAGACCCGTCTTCCCTCTCCAGTGGATGTAAAAGATACCATGGCATTTTTTTTTGAAGAGCAGGGGAGTTCTCCCCGATGTCCTGGCCAATACTTATCCCTCAACCAACATCACAAACAGATTATCTGGTCAGTATCACATTGCTGTTTGTGGAAGCTTGCTGTGGGCAAATTGGCTGCCGTGTTTCCTACATTACAACAGTGACTACACTTCAAAAGTACTTCATTGGCTGTAAAGTGCTTTGGGACGTTCTGAGGTTGTGAAAGGCGCTATATAAATGCAAGTATTTATTTTAAAGGTCCAATTTATACCATATAAGCATTTATGCTCTAAGTGTACGCTCACTTCCCTGTACACATTCCTATTGAAAAAGCTGCACTTTTGCCTGGATAATATTTCTGAAAGTGCATTATTTTCAGTAGCAAAAGAACAAACTGACATGCCCCCTCAATGGCCCAATCACCTAACAAACCTCTCAACAAACTCCTTACCTAAAATAGACAAGAGATATGGAACAGGTTTACAGGGTTGAGACCCCTCAAGCAGATTGCAACAAGCTCAACCCTTGCATTTGTGATCTGCAATCTTCTAAAGCAACAATCAAGTGTCTGAAAATAACTATTTTACCTATTTTGGAACGATTTTCCAGCTACATTGTCGCGATAAGAATCAAACATGACATGATATTGATCCCGGCTCCATTCCAAGACAACCTAGAAAGAATAATCGAATTTAAAAATAAATTTAGAATTTTTTTGTTTCTTCATTAACACACAAATTACTTTCCAGTACAGTTCAATGTCATCTTAATAAGAACAGTCTTAAGGGACCAAAGTTTAACCTTACTAGATACATGGGCAACAAATTAAACATTTCCCGAGATGTAATTGGTTACCCAATGTCATTCAAATTAACAGAATTGGTTACAGCTGTTCCTAAAACAGGTTAAAATGAGGAGATTTTATTCCAGACATATGGAACACAAAGGCCTAGAATGGAACTCTAAATTGTTAAGTATTGTGAATATGCTGAGAGGCTACTAATCTGTAGAAAGCTGTAGCCTTAAAGGTCCTGCATCAAGACAGTAATGAAACCAGGAGCCAAAGCAATGTTAAACGATATTATTGCACCTATAGGTCATCATTCCAGTGTACCAGAGGCCAAAACCACTTTAAAACAGTAGAGATCTGCAAACCAATCAAAACTGATAAAATCAGTAGTTACGTAATTTGAACAGCAAATCAAGAAAGTCACAAAGAACAGCTATATTAAACCTTTTTTTGTTACCTGTAAAGCATGATGCTATAATTAGAATTGGATATCACAGTACAAAGCAAGGTGTCCCTTTTCAATTCTAAATTTATTATAAAAGTGAGCTAATATTTCATGTATTCTAGTGTGAAAACATGGGATGAATGTTGATTGCATGATAGGCAACACAGTCTTTGTGCGTTACAAATTAACTCTACAGACATTGGGAATGGAAGATCTCTGTTCCTGTATTCATCTAAAATGGTTCAAAGAATAGTGTGTGTTATAAGAACATAAGAAATAGGAGCAGGATTTGGCCCAATATTTCCCAATCTCTCACCATTTAAAAATTCTCTGCTTTTCTATTTTTCCTACCAAAGTGGATAACTTCACATTTCTCCACATTATATTCCATTTGCCATGTTCTTGCCCACTCACTTAGCCTATATCCCCTTGAAGCCTCCTTGCATCCTCCTCACAACTTACATTCCCACCCAGCTTTGTATCATCAGCAAACTTGGATATATTACATTTGGTCCCCTCATCCAAATCATTGATGTAGATTGTGAATAACAAGGCCCAAGCACTGATCCTTGCGGTACCCCACTAGTTACTAGTTACTTGTTGCACCTCAATATTTTCGAAGGGATGCAAGAACAGTTATTCTGGGGATAAAAACAGAAAATGCTGGAAATACTCAGCAGGTTAGGCAGCATCTGTGGAGAGAGAAACAGAGTTAACGTTTCAGGTCGATGACCCTTCGTCAGAACTGGAAAAAGCTGGCGATCGAACAGGTTTTTAAGCAAGTGTAGGGGCAGGGAAAGGGGGGAGGGGAGGAAAGAACAAAAGGGAAGGTCTGTGATAGGATGGAAGGCAGGAGAGATTAAAAGATGGTGCAAGGCAAAAGGAGATGGTAATGGGACAAGTTAAGAAACAAAATAACAACAGAAAACGCTGGAAAAACTCAGCAGGCCAGGCAGCATCCATGGAGAGAAAAACAGAGTTAACGTTTCAGGTCGAAGACCTTTCGTCAGAACTCAAGAAACAAAAGATGGCTCTAGATGAAGTGTAAATGGCACTGGCAGAATGAAAGACAGCTGCCAAACAAAAAACTTTTTTTCTTCCTTTCAGGTGTCAAGAATCGCAAGTTTCAACAACTCTTGGTCACCAACACCCCTCCGGAACCTTCTTCCCCTTCACTTTCCTCTGACCCCATCCCTTCTTCCAATCTCACCCCCTGCCGTGTTTTCACTATCCCCTCTGACCCCGAACGATCAGTCCTTAGCAAAGGCCTGAGCTTCAGCCCCTTACGCCCCCATCTTAATGAATTTCGAGCTCGGCACGATGCTGAGCTCTTTTTCCGCCGCCTTCGTCTCCGTGCCCACTTCTTTGGCCAGGAGTCTTCCCCCCGCACAGCTGACCCTTTCTCCCGTTTTCAGAATTCTCGTTCTACCTGGACCCCTCCCTCTGGCCTCTTAACCTCTCTAGATCTTTTCATTGCAAACTGCCGGCGTGACATCGGCCGTCTCAATTTCTCTGCTCCCCTCACTCACTCCAACCTACCTCCCTCTGAACTTGCAGCACTCCATTCTCTCAGATCCAACCCCAACATTGTCATTAAACCTGTTGACAAGGGTGGTGCTGTTGTTGTTTGGCCAACCGACCTCTACCTAGCAGAGGCTGAACGCCAACTCTCCGACACCTCCTCCTACCTCCGCCTGGACCATGACCCCACTAACGAACATCAAGCCACCGTTTCCAAGACCGTCACTGACCTCATCTCCTCTGGAGATCTTCCCTCCACGGCCGCCAACCTCATAATTCCCCAACCCCGCACAGCCCGCTTCTACCTCCTTCCCAAGATCCACAAACAGGACTGCCCCGGTAGACTCATCGTTTCAGCCTGTTCTTGCCCCACGGAACTTATCTCTTCCTATCTCGACTCTATTTTTTCTCCCCTTGTCCAGTCTCTTCCCACCTACATCCACGATTCTTCCGACACCCTCCGTCACTTTAACAGTTTCCAGTTTCCTGGCCCCAACCATCTCCTTTTCACTATGGACATCCAATCCCTCTACACCTCCATCCCCCACCAGGATGACCTGAGGAAGCTCCATTTCTTCCTTGAACAGAGGCCCAACCAGTCCCCATTGGGCTTGTATTCGCTAGAGTTTAGAAGAATGAGAGGGGATCTCATTGAAACTTATAAAATTCTAACAGGACTAGACAAACTAGATGCAGGAAAGATGTTCCCAATGGCAGGGGAGTCCAGAACCAGGGGTCACAGTCTAAAGATAAGGGGTAAGCCATTTAGGACTGAGATGAGGAGGAATTTCTTCACCCAGAGAGTGGTGAACCTGTGGAATTCTCTACCACAGAAGACAGTTGAGTCCAATTCATTAAATATATTCAAGAAGGAGTTAGATATATTTCTTAAGGCTAAGGGGATCAAGGGATATGGGGAGAAACCAGGGACAGGGTACTGAATTTGGATGATCAGCCATGATCGCATTGAATGGCGGAGCAGGCTCGAGGGGCCGAATGGCCTACTCCTGCTCCTATCTTCTATGTTTCTATCCACCACCACCCTCCTCCGCCTGGCTGAACTTGTTCTCACATTGAACAACTTCTCCTTTGACTCCACTCACTTCCTCCAAATTAAAGGTGTTGCTATGGGAACCCGCATGGGTCCCAGCTATGCCTGCCTTTTCGTGGGATATGTGGAACATTCTTTGTTCCAGTCCTAATCAGGTCCCCTCCCTCGCCTCTTTTTCCGGTACTTAGATGACTGTATCGGTGCCGTTTCCTGCTCTCGCCCTGAACTAGAAAATTTCATTCACTTTGCTTCCAATTTCCACCCTTCCCTCACCTTCACATGGTTCATCTCCGACTCTTCCCTTCCCTTCCTCGACTTCTCTGGGGATAGGCTATTGACAAACATTCACTACAAGCCCACTGACTCCCACAGCTACCTGGACTACACGTCCTCCCACCCCGCTTCCTGTAAGGACTCTATTCCATTCTCCCAGTTTCTCCATCTCCGCCGCATCTGCTCTGACGATGCCACCTTCCATACCAGTGCTTCCAACATGTCTTCCTTTTTCCTCAACCGAGGATTCCCCTCTACTGTGGTTGACATGGCCCTTGACCGTGTCCGTTCTATTTCCAGCACTTCTGCTCTCACCCCTTCCCCTCCCTCCCGGAACTACGATAGGGTCCCCCTTGTCCTCACCTTTCACCCCACCAGCCTCCACATTCAACGGATCATCCTCCGCCATTTCCGCCACCTCCAGCGTGATCCCACCACCAAACACATCTTCCCCTCACCTCCCCTTTCAGCATTCCGAAGGGACCGCTCCCTCCGCGACACCCTGGTCCACTCCTCTATCACCCCCAACACCCCTTCCCCTGGCACCTTCCCGTGCAAGCGCAGGAGATGCAACACATGCCCTTTTACCTCCACCCTTCCCACTGTCCAGGGCCCCAAACACTCCTTCCAGGTGAAGCAGCGATTTACTTGTACTTCTTGCAATTTAGTATACTGTATTCGCTGCTCACTATGCGGTCTCCTCTCCTCTACACCTCCGTTCAGTCCGTAAGGGTGATCCCGAGCTTCCGGTCGCCTGACACTTTAATTCTCCGCTCCACTCCCACTCAAACCTCACCATCCTCGGCCTCTTACACTGTTCCAATGAAGCTCAACGTAAGGTCGAGGAACAGCACCTCATCTTTCGATTAGGCACTTTACAGCCTTCTGGACTCAACATAGAGTTCAACAATTTCAGACCATAACCTCTGCACCTATCCTTTTTCCCACCTTTTTATTTATTTATTTATTTTTTCTCTCTCTCCCACATGGCAGCTGTCTTTCATTCTGCCAATGCCATTTACACTTCATCTAGAGCCATCTTTTGTTTCTTAACTTGTCCCATTACCATCTCCTTTTGCCTTGCACCATCTCTTAATCTCTCTTGCCTTCCATCCTATCACAGACCTTCCCTTTTGTTCTTTCCTCCCCTCCCCACTTTCCCTGCCCCTGCTTAAAAACCTGTTCGGCTCCAGCTTTTCCCAGTTCTGACGAAGGGTCATCGACCTGAAACATTAACTCTGTTTCTCTCTCCACAGATGCTGCCTGACCTGCTGAGTATTTCCAGCATTTTCTGTTTTTATTTCAGATTTCCAGCATCCGCAGTATTTTGCTTTTGTATTAGTTATTCTGGGGAGTTATGTTCAAGATACTGTAAGTCATAAGTGACCCAATACAAAAGCAAAATACTGCGGATGCTGGAAATCTGAAATAAAGAGAGAAAATGCTGGAAATACTCAGCAGGTCAGGCAGCACCTGTGGAGAGAGAAACAGAGTTAACGTTTCAGGTCAATGACCTTTCGTCAGAACTGTTGTGAATCCTTATAAATTAACAATTATGAAATATATATGAAAAGCTCATGATTCGAGTTTATGGGCTACATAATGATGTTCCCGATGGCGGGGGAGTCCAGAACCAGGGGTCTAAGGATAAGGGGTAAGCCATTTAGGACTGAGATGAGGAGGAATTTCTTCACCCAGAGAGTGGTGAACCTGTGGAATTCTCTACCACAGAAGGCAGTTGAGGCCAATTCATTAAATATATTCAAGAAGGAGATAGATATATTTCTTAAGGCTAAAGGGATCAAGGGATATGGGGAGAAAGCAGGGACACGGTACTGAATTTGGATGATCAGCCATGATCTCATTAAATGGCGGAACAGGCTCGAGGGGCCGAATGGCCTACTCCTGCTCCTATCTTCTATGTTTCTATGATCGGGAGAAAACTAAACTTCAAATATACAAAAGTTCAAAAGCAAATATTGACAAATGGGTTCATATAGCATCTTGCTTAGCTTGACAAACTAAAAGGGAGATGATAGTATTGGGCCTGGGGGTGCATAAACCACATTCAAAGAACATTTTAAAATCCACATTTCTATGCTACATTGCTACAACAAATTTATTTACAACTGTAAAATGAACTACCGAATTACAGCATCACAGCATCAGTATATTCAGGTGCAAAAACCGCAACAGAAAATGTAATACTCCAAACAGCCAAACTAGATATTTAGGTAAGAATTATCTTTATTTGAGTGACATTCTTAATATTTACCTTTGCTTATTATAATAAAAATCATGCTCGATCTATGAGAACAAGGGTGGGTGTGAATGTTTGAGCTGATTCGTGGTGTAACTGGGAAAATAGATAAGGGAGAACCAGTAGATGTGGTGTATTTGGACTTTCAAAAGGCTTTCGATAAGGTCCCGCATAAGAGATTAGCGGGTAAAGTTAAGGCACATGGGATTGGGGGCAAGGTATTGACTTGGATAGAGAACTGGTTGGCGGACAGAAAGCAGAGAGTAGGAATTAATGGGTCTTTTTCCGAGTGGCAAGCAGTGACTAGTGGGGTACCGCAGGGATCGGTCCTTGGACCCCAGCTATTCACAATATACATTAATGATCTAGATAAGGGAATTAAATGTAATATCTCCAAGTTTGCAGATGACACAAAGCTGGGTGGGAGTGTGTGCAGCGAGGAGGATAGCGAGAAACTCCAGGATGATCTGGACAGGTTGGGTGAGTGGGCAGAAGCGTGGCAGATGCAATATAACGTGGATAAGTGCGAGGTTATCCACTTTGGTGTCAAAAACAGAAAGGCAGACTATTATCTGAATGGCAATAGATTGGGAGAAGGGGAAGTGCAACGAGACCTGGGTGTCCTTGTGCACCAGTCGCTGAAAGTAAGCATGCAGGTGCAGCAGGCGGTGAAGAAGGCAAATGGTATGTTGGCCTTCATAGCGAAAGGGTTTGAGTATAGGAACAGGGATGTCCTGCTGCAGTTGTACAGGGCCTTGGTGAGACCACACCTTGAGTACTGTGTGCAGTTTTGGTCGCCTTATCTGAGGAAGGATGTTCTTGCCATGGAAGGAGTTCAGCAAAGATTCACAAGGCTGATACCTGGGATGGCAGGAATGACATATGAGGAGAGATTGGGTCGATTGGGCTTATACTCACTGGAGTATAGAAGAATGTGAGGGGATCTCATCGAAACATATAAAATTCTGACAGGTCTGGACAAACTAGATGCAGGAAGAATGTTCCCGATGGTCGGAGAGTCCAGAACCAGGGGTCATAATCTACGGATAACGGGTAAACCATTTAGGACAGAAATGAGGAAGAATTTCTTCACCCAGAGAGTGGTGAACCTGTGGAATTCTCTACCACAGAAGGTAGTTGAGGCGAAGTCATTAAATATATTCAAGGATGAGTTAGATATATTTCTTAAAGCTAAAGGTATCAAGGGATATGGGGAGAAGGCAGGTACAGGGTACTGAGTTTAGATGATCAGCCATGATCTCATCGAATGGCGGAGCAGGCTCGAGGGGCCGAATGGCCTACTCCTGCTCCGATCTTCTATGTTTCTATGTATGTATCATCTTTCTAAACTAGATGCTGCACCTGTAATAACCAATTGTGAACATAGCACCTTTAGAAAAATTACAGAATTATACTTGGAGATATATTCAGCCAAATTTGCACACAGTAGTTTAAGGTTTATTATTTATATTTTATTTGACAAGTTACTTACCTCTCCAAACTGAAATGCAGACACAATCATGAGCACTAACCCTCCAAAGCAGAGGTAAAGGCCGTATCGATGGGACAGACAGGTGTAGGTCTGCCTCTGAACCAACTTCAGCAATGAATTGAGGACCATGGCCAACCTGACATACTCCTCATCACACACGCAACCAAAGGCTCTGCAGTCACAAACTCATCTATAGCAGGGACAGATCACTGTAGAGAGAAAAGAACACAAAAGCTCTAATATGCTATCCACGCTGAAAAATTCTACCGAGTTACAACATAATGAAGCACCCCCTACACTGTGGCATTTGTTTAAGATTGACAACCATCCATTCTAGGCCAGCTCCTGTGCCAAAGTGCACGCCTTCATTTATTTAATAAGTGGAACATAAAAAAAATCCAACATGAAAATATCAGTCACATTTCCCATCTAGCAAGAAACATGTACAAAATCGTGTTAAAAATGGAGTAGATATTTCTAAAAATCAGAATGCGAGATACGAAGTATTTGTGTAAATACAACCTAGTAGGCTTTAAAAATAACGTACAATTGCAAAGAACAATTTTTTGATTGTTGCACGTACTTTCAAATATCCACTTTGTGCTATTACTGCTCATCAGACTTGTTCTCGTTACTTTTGCCAATTTTCTCTCCTCTCCTAAGGGTGCCAATTCTCAATACTCAACAGCTACGCTTTAAAGTGATAATTTGGGCTGCACTTTGCCAATGCCACTCAGAGGAAGCCGGAACTGTGTTGCTAGAAGTAGCTACTTTAAGCCGTTTCTGCAAAGAATTACGCCAACATTAAGCTGTATCAGTGCCAACCTCAGAAGGCAGTGTAGCAGGGCAACCAAATGCATCCAAAAAAATAAAATGCAGTCAAGAAGTTGCGTAGGAAAGTATAAAATATAGTTAAATATAATTAATCTACATATTTTAATATAGTGCAAGACACTTTGTTACATATGCAAATTAATCTGAAATGCTGGGTGCTTCTCAATTGCAACCATATTCTAATCAAGGAAGTTCTCTGAGAAAACGACTGAACATTCTTTGACCTCAGTCTATGCTTTCTAACAATTGCATTTTTGGTCTTAAAGAGAGACAAGTTCCATCTTAGCAGAAAATATTATACAATGTAATGCACACACTCCTTTTCTTATAAAACAGCATCATCCAATGAACAATACTGGAGATTTGCTAAATTTTAAAATGTTGTAACAAATAATATATCAATGGCAAAACCATAAAGAGATGAAAGTTACTAATTTGTTTCATTGTACTTGAAAAGAAAACTCAAAGATAAGATTATTCGGCACAGCGAAGCACAATCCAGTACGGCTGTCATCTTTACTATTATACCATCCAACTACACTTTGAACAGCCCTATTTTGTTTCATCAACCTGCTCGGCAGATTATTTTAAATATTCATCAATCCAGCTGACTGGTTCAGTTTTCACAGAAAAATGGATCAAATTACAGCATCACTGGGATAAAGAATTCTCAGAAAGTCCTGTAATCCCATTTAATGCAAGTCGAGTTTGATTTATTCAGCCACCATAAACCAGTGGCTTTGTTCATACCGCATCCTCTTTATACTTGAGATCAGTCTTGTTGCTCTTCTCTGTACCTTTTCTAATTTAACGGTTTTTTTAGTCTCAGACCCACAGCTGTATTGTCAGTTTGCCACACAGAATCCCCATTTTTACAATAAGGCTGGAATTCAAAATCTCTTACCCACGCATACAGAAAATGTTAAATGTTTAGAAAGCACAGATGTCAGTGTCTGTACTCTAAGCAGTTAAATCAAATCACTGAGCACTTTTTGAACCAGCTTTGCCACGACACTGGAGTTGTATTGTATGCAGAATTAAACACAAGTGGTGGGAGAGTGGATCCTCCAGGGAGTCTCACGCCACTACTCTCCAGTCAGTTTCGGCTCAACTCCAGATTTATACTGCAACTTTAGCACTATTGCATAAACCGCTTTGCAGTAAAGCAAAATTACAACGTAAATGAATACAGGGAACGACAACCAGAATTAACAGAGTTTGGTCTTACTAGTTGTGTACAGTTCTGTAAACTTGCACCCAACTCTTCTGGCTAAATATCCCTGTATTGTTTCATTTGGAGAGCAAGACATTTTACTTTCATGATTTAAAGTATGATCCAAAAACAGCAAGTGTATTGCTGGAGTCACTGGGCAGGGGTGTCCAACCAGGGTCACATGCGGACCCCAATCCCCAGCAACCTGGTGTTCTAAGCCAGCACAACTCAGTTCTACCTGCAATTATATTTTCTATTTATTGGTTTGCCCTGTTTAAATTTAGCAGGCCTCCTGGGGTTGTGGAAAGGTCTGTTCTTAATGCTGTTCCCTCATTGCTGGATAGATCCTAAATCAGATCTGTAAACATCACAACTCGAGATCTATGCAAGTATTTGGGACCATTGGTTTAAACTTTGTACATGCCCTGAAGTACCAGAGCACACACCGTGTGCAGCCCAGGAAGGAAAAAGCTTGTGTACTCGTGTCGCACAGTACGTTTAAACTACAACTTTAGCATGTGGTGATTTCCGCTTCGCTCAGACGCTAAACCCAGATGCACAGCAATACCTAATTCCAGACTGTAGTGAGCAAGACTCCCTGGAAGGGGCCAGTCTGACAGCAAATCGGGTCAGTGTCGAACCAGGTGTAAAAAGTGCCTGTGGAGTGAGTCACTTGGAGCTCCCAGACACTTTTTAACCCCATGTGTAATTAATTTAAAATGTTTCAAAAAAGGCAGACACTGTTGGAAAATTCTGGAAATAAAAAGGTTTGATAGCATCTAGCAAAGCGAAAAGGCAGGTTAATGTTTTGGGCATAGATTGTTCTTCAGTAACGAAACAGCTAAAAGAGAAACATTACAGTAAAACAGCTGCTGACAGACCTGCTGCAGCATTTTCTGCTTAAATTTCTTAAGTGCACTATTTTTGGCCTCCCTTCCTTTGTATTTAAAAACACAGCGAAGAGAGGAGCCATGCAAGTGCAACCAAGCACAGAGCTCTCTCCTCGGCAGAGGGATTGAAATTTCCCTCAGACATCGTCACCAGTGTCTAGCCTGGCTATAGTGAACCAGACTGGCAGACCAGCAGCTACAGTGCAAATGCAGCCCTAAACTGAACTGTCATCAGTGACAGAGTGACCCATCCCCTACTCCTCCCCAGTCTCCACCTCTCCCACATCACCTCCCCTCGTATTCCTCCTGTCCTCT